>JAVXUP010000279.1:0-582097 GCA_033070095.1 Escallonia herrerae
TACTCTTTCGGACACAAGAATATAACAGAAAATATTAGCTGCTAAGCGATTTTCCCTTTATTTGCCGTTGCAGGTCAAGCCGAGGACAGAAAGCTGGATCAAGGGCCATGTTTCCCCGGTTGCGATAAGCATTGCCGTAAAGTTTTTCGTGTGCCTGGCGGATGTGCTCCTCCGGCACCTGGCTATCCTCTTAGATGCTACTGCTTTATTGACCGACACGGCGCTACTGCTACCAAGTTGCAATAAGCACCTGCAAATGTGCTCCTCCGTCACCTGGCTATCCTCTTAGATTCTACCGCATTGTTGACCGATAGGCCTTTACCAACTTATCGTGAAATGTGGACTGGACTAGCGACAGAATACTATCGTAAATTGTTGGTTTTGGGTGAATAAATCTGGCTTCACTTATAAGATACAGTCGCGTGCTGATTCATACCGTTCACGAGCCGTTTATTTTCTTTTCTTTTGTCTTTGCTCAAGAACAAAAGAAAACAAGTTGCCTTTTGTTCCGTAATTCAACTCATCGAACGCATATTAACGTCTAGTTCGTTTTTTTATTTTTATGATGTTGAGACCGACCAATCTTGCAAGAAAGGAATAACAATTGGTGTCGCGTGTATCGCTTTCTGTTCCGGTCGCGAAGTGTCCAACCAAAAAGAAAAGAGTATTCTACATAGGGAACTGCCATGTCCAAATCCTTACCAAAGGAACTGGGAACCGCAGCATGGCAGTTGAAACTTGAACTTTGTGTTGATTGAACATGCCAAAAGTAAGAAATCTTCATGATGAAAAGAAACAAGACAATGAGGGAGAATCAGGGTTGACATCAGTGGGACTGTGGCCTAAATTGTTTACCATAATTAGCCAAAGACGAGCCGCCCTAGAGTCAAGGTCTCATTCAAAGAGCGAATCTTTTAGCAAAAAAACAAGAGATGGAAGTTTTCAGTTCATGTAGGAAGAGCAATAACAAGAGAGCTAAAGCAAGTTTAATTTATGTTTATGTGATAACAAAATGACCAATAGTTTATTTGGTCAAACCTGAATTTTAAAAACTTGTTAGTTCATATTTTGGTCAATACTTTGTTTTGAAAAGATTATTAAATCCAGAATCCACGAGTTTCCTGAGTGTTTCTCTATTTCTCAAGCTCATAGTATATTGAGTGAGTGTAACTTAATTCCATTTCCTTTGAATCTTTGGTGAACGAGATTACAAATAAGCTAATAATCTAAAATCGCAGCAAGGGCCATCTTATTCCTCAACTAAAATTAGTTCTTGTGGTCTTCAATATTGGAATTCCTTCCATCCAGTAAAGAATAAGAGTTTAATTGATCAATCTATGCAAATTTGGTCCAGATCCTCCTGCCTACTCCTAAATCAAGTATCTTGTTTCCGAAAAAAGCCATTGTTGACGAAATTAAGACAAACCTCCACACAGATAGACTGGACTGGATTAGAAGTTGAAATTAATCCGATACAGCAAAGGCAGAAGTGGCTACCAGAAATGTTTCTCCCATCACCACATGCATTTTCATTGGGGGTCCTTCACATTGCATTGCTCTGGGCCTCAGGTACCTTCACCCGCCTATCTTTTTGATATTCCTATTCAATGAATAACTAGTGGGATTATGCACATACCCTGAAGGGAGCGATAGGAAAAAAGGAACGTTATTACTTTTTGCCTTCAGTTTAGGGTAAAATACATTCAAGAATTGTGTTTTGACAAATTGGATACCCGTGTCCAAAATGTAAAAAAAAACTGTATCAGATTTCCCCCCATGACACTAACTAAAGATTATGGCTGACGTGGTCATTTCGTATTTTAAAAAATGTGAATCCTTAAATGCTTTAAGAACGTATTTTAGGTATAATGCTTTGATTCCTATCTTTCCCTTCAAATTTCTTGACTATGAAATTTGAACGCAAGGACACACAGACTCGATTGTTGCTTATAGTGATTTTGTGTTCATCAATTTCTATGTCTTTTCTGGCAGATTGTGTGTGTGTGTGTGTGTTTGCCTGTGTGTGCACTGATTGCTATGTGTGATTAGCGTATTGCATAATGTGTAGTGTGGTTATGGGTGTGGAAAGGGGGAAATTCAAGTCGGGTGAGTGTGTGTGTGTGTGTGTGAATAATTTGTGCTTATCATTATCACTAACTTCCTAATCTTGATTGATGTTTTCGGCATTATTTGCTTCAATGCTGAAACTTATAGTTTGATTTAAAGCTGAGTTTGACGTCTGCCGATGAAGTTGTTGTCCTTGTGAGCCACCACCAGAGCTTGATTTTATAGGCTAGTGCTAAAAAGGTCATTGAAGTGTTCACGGACTAAGGTTGTCTCTTCGTGTGAAAGTGCCATGTTTGTTGGTCATGGAATTCGGTGAGTTCTTTGATGGTGAAATGTTGTGGCAACAATTGTGAAATTTAGTTGAAGATTTTGGAAAAAAAGCCATAGTTGTGGTTGGAGGTTGTGTTGTTATTTGATGAACAAATTTTGAAAGGTTTGAGAAAAGAAAAATAAAAAGGAGTAGGTGCAGAGACTCAATGTGAAGTTGTTCTAGCAAGGATGGAGTTGACTGTGTTATATATGATTTCAGGAATCCTTCCACCAAATGGTAATAGGAAAATGGGGAGATAGGGGATAATCTGAAATATAAAATTAACTGCATTATCTCTAACTTCCTAATCTTGATTGATACTTTCCAAGGTATTATACGAGTATGAGAAAGAGAGAGAAAAAAGGCAGTCACGGGGCAGGGGTTCGAGGGCAACCATGTCTTTTTAGAGGAACCTTTAACGCCATCGCCATTCTGCCTAGTCAAAATACAGGTGCTGTTATGGCCAAATATTGTCCTCGAGTGTATTTTTACTCCTAAACTCGAGGAAAAATCTCATGCCTAAGAAGAAGCCACAGAGAGATACAGACTCTAGGCTGGCACTGAAGAATCCAGCAATACTGCTCATTTTCCAAATCAAAGATCACGATGATATTACAAGAAACATTCTAAATAAGTTAATTAAGAGCAACATTGACCTCTATCGAGGAGTCTGTCAAAATAATATCTCTTCCGTTATCCGCTTTGGGGTGGTCACGACAATCAATATGTAGCCTTACATGGAGTGGTCTCATGAATATAAGTTGTCCCAAATCTGTGTTTGTTGTCGATAGAAACTGAATGCCTGGATTGTTTCTAAGATTTCCCGTCTCCGCAGGAAGCAAAACATCTGCCATCCTAGCTGTTTTCTCCTCCATTTTATGACCTGACTTTTTCAGTTTTAAATACAGTGCTGCCGAAATAAACACCTGAGTGAATATAAGAACGAAAAGAGTCAGACTTGACGCTAAAGAGAAGGAAGAAACCCTTTCCCTGAAAACATAATTAGGTAAATTTCCTTTAAGGAGAAAACTTCAGACTAAATCAGGAAACCATAAGGTACCAGGGACACAGGTCGTATGCCCAGAGCCATGCCTTACCTGTGTTGAGCAGCGCAACAAGTGTTGCATTTTACTAAAGCTAACAACAAGAAGTTTGACTTGGAGCAACTTCCAGTTTTCTTCTCAAGATTTTACTATATGAGGAAATGACACTAAAAGGTTTCAGTTATTTATCTTGAGATAACTTTTTAGGAAGGAGGAAAAATCTCTACGATGTCAACTATTCTTCGTTACAATTCAAGACACGTTTAAGACGATAGCAACTTAATAGGCAGTTTAATTAGTTTCTTTCCCCTTCCCTCTCAAGTCCTTGAGAAACATCAGGATGACAAAGTAATTCTAGATTTTTATGCAGTTCAGCTGCTTCGTATGTGGAACCCAATACGTACTCGACTCATGTTACACTTGTCTCAGCTGAATGTATGTGCCACCTATAGAAGAAGCCCCATTCTGCCTTTAATCCCCATGTCCAGATATAATGACTACTCAGCAGCTTTGGACATGCATCAGCTTTATTTTGACCGTCTGTAGGACATCTATAATAAGCAACTTCTTGCTCCCACATCATCACTAAAGCTTGCCAAGCGAGTGTGCTTGTGTAACTTTTCACAATCTAATTAAAAGTATCCAACCTCTTATTATTTTCTGTATGACTCAGCCTGAGCACATATCTCAATTAATCAATTGAGAAGAAAGATGCATTTGACAAGCGTACCTCGCTTGTTCCTGGACTTGTATTGACGGCACAATCTATACAAAGCCTCCCTCCTAGCACTTTTCCAGAGGTTGTCTGCTCCTTTTCTGTGCTTGATTCTATTTCTGGTGTGGAAAAAGCAAGGGAATCCAAATCATTGTAAAACTGTTGCGCAACACCAACCTACAACACACCCATAGACCGAACTCTTAGGCCACTGGAACTCTGTATGATCCAAGAAGAGTTCTAACTTCTTTATTGACAAATTTTTGGTGAAAGAATTCACAAGTTCTGCAAACTCAGAAACCTTCTCCGCGGATGCTGCCCTGTTCTCTTCTTGTGAAACTTCAGTAGCAGTCCCTCTTGCCTGACGCCATATACAATTTTTGTGTAATGGTTCTACGAGTTCAGTATCTTCAGGAATGTCTACATTCAACTGTATGTCAATCCTACCTGTTTCATATAGAGAAAAAACAGGAAAAGCAAAAGCTCGTAACGATTTGCTTTGGAAACTTATGATGGGTTGCAAAGAGGGACAAAAACCAGAAATTATAACAATACCCAACATGGCAGCAGTTATAGAAACATGCAAGGTAGGTCTAGACAAAGCTTCACCCTTGCGCGCTCAAGAGATAATTAAATGCATATATCAAATACAAGAAGGCAGGTAAAATATGCTATATGTTTCCTCATCATTGAGATGTACTTTGAAGCATAATGCCATTAGTATTACAGTGTACTATCTATTTCCTCATCATTGAGATGTACTAGAACCCCATTATATTAACGTATCTTGAGACAACCTCGCGCAACACTTCCTTAGTTGCCTTTGGCAGGCAAATAAAGAAACAATAACAGGAGAGAGAAAAAAGTTTATATAAACCATGATATATGTCTAAGGTGCACCACATCAGAATAGGCTAAAGCACGGTGATCAATCGGAAATACACCAAGGTGATACTCAAGGAATCTGTTTCAATGCTTACCCACATAAGAAAGAGCCGAAGAATCACAAAAGAGACATCCTCCTGACTGTATCACTTGTGGTGCGAGAATGATAATTGTTACCACTAAAGCCCAGTCGTTCAGAACATGTTAACTTTTAAAGTGCAGTACATGATATAAACCCAAGTTGCTTGATTGTAAAAGGCGAGTTATCAAAAGCCTTTTCCTTGCACCTTCATGATGCAGTTCAATACAAAAACCATATGCCACATTGTGTTTCCCCATTATTGATGAATACTTTGTCAATTGCCAATAAATTATTCAGAGAGATTCAATCTCATAATTTTGCCGACATTTTCCTTCTTTTATCCAGAAGTGTAACTATAACGTCAAGGGAAAGAAAGTGTTAATATTTAATCATGCTCAACATATATAAAGTAAACCAAAGAGAATGTTAAGAAGCAAACTTCTAAGAATTTTCTTTATGCATCTTAAAGATACCTCTCCAACATGTTGCTTCATGTTATGCATCGGTAAGACAAGACGGTAGCACACCACAAAAACTTCTTACAAAAGGAATATAACAACGACAAATAGAGAAAAGAACCAAAGCGTCCTAAAAAACCTACATGATATCTCAAAATTCTAAAAAGCCTCAAGAATTGAGTAGCCTGAAGAAAAACCTGGCAACAAGCTGAAACGTTGAACATGATCAGCATGAATTCCAGAAAGTATATCACCACTGCAAGATTGGAAAAAAATATAGTTAAAAACTACTAATACATTACAAAACCAGAATATTCTCCACAACACAAGAGCAACGCAAGAGCAAACTTTACTTACGTGGAATAAACTCTCTCCAAAGGGAATTGAAGCCAATAGGGTAGGCCAAGTATTCCAAAATTTGAGAGCCGAATGCTTGAAAGTAAGTCAGATTTTCTACCGAGCTTCAATACCGTCTGACCAACTTCACAAACCCACTAATCAAAAAATGAAGTATAATTGCGACTTTATTTTGCAAACAGAAGTAGAAAGTAATGAGTATTGTTACCTGTATCACAAATGACTACATGGTCCTGAAAGGTTGCCACAGAAGAGACAAGACCAGCATATGGAACTCCCTCCAGTGGGCAATTGGCGAATAAACTCTGCTGCAACAAATGAGATGGCATCTGCTTCAAATGGGACGATTTTTCCAGGATCATTTGTCTACAGATCTCCAAAATCCTGGGAAATCCTGTATGGAGTTAAACATTTTACTTTCGGCAGTCTTATTTAACGTAGGAAAAAGGACAGCTTCTACAAGGGTAGATTAAACCTTTGATGACGTCTTTGATAACTCCTGAACTCAAATCCATAATCCACAAAGTTCCAAAGCTGCATACAAACAAATTAATTACATCTAAAGCTCAGATAAATAATATTATAATTAAGTAAAATGCAGGAACGTAATTGATGAATTTAAAATGCATGCTGTACTTCAAATAAACTGTCTGCGGATGGAGTGTTTTTCCCTTTATTTTCTCTTAAAAAAATCTTTTACTCTTTTTTATGTTTTTATATTTTTTTTTTTGGGTGAGGGGGGAAGCAGATAATTTTTCCAACCACTCGAGCTTTGACTACACGTGGAGAAGGGGGTTTGACAACTCGACAGCACCAAACTGTCAATATACCACTCGTCTAGCCTCTCTTAATAGGTCACAACTCCTTTCTTTAAACGTTAAAGCGGTCCAATGCACGAGGTTCCAACCATTCCTAGTTTCAGGTAAAGACTTAAATAACTGAAGTAAAAGTTGCAACAAAAAGAGAATTTAAAAAAAAAAGTAAAAGGAGAAGCAAAAAAGGCAAGACGTCAGAAGAAATAAATATCGTATAAAGTCCTATAAGGATAAAGACAGACGATGGAAACGTAACAGGCAAGTCAAGATCAGTATCCTTTGTCCAAAGAGAGTCGGAAAATAGGAGCTCTGCAACCATAATGTTGGTAACCCATAGAACTTGGGTGATGATCACAAATTATTGTGCTTAAAGGGCTTATCATTCATGCTTTAAGGAGGAAGGGGATGCTTCTTAACATTGAGATTGCAACCGACACATGCTCCAGCTTGGTAGCAGGGCAGGAGTGAATCCCCTCAAGCATGTCCCAGAAGAAAGCAGGCCCTTCTACCAGTTCTGACCATAAAAGCATAAACCTGACGCCTTTGAGACATCCACAACCTCCTAGCAAGAAACGACTCATTGCTAGACACATAAGAAACAGATTCACTGGACCGGTAGATTTCTTTTCGGTGAAAGGTCCATTTATTAATCAAAGCTCAATTACAAATATACATCTCAAATCAAAACAGAAACAGCGTACACGCTACTTCTGTTCACAAGCTAATACACCCTAGCCTTCAAGAACTCCCTCACAAATCCCCCAAGCTCGACAAATCTGCTGGTTCACTTTTTGTGAAGGGACTTTTTTCCAACTTCTAATTCGCATTTGGATCACATCCTTAATCAGCAGCAAACACTCTTTCACTGATCTTTGTTCATGCACAAAGGTTCTTGTATTTCTCTCATACAAAATCACATAGATTGTTACTGCCAGGGCGAGCTTCTTGATCAAAGCTTGGAAGCTTTTACCTCTAAACTTTGGATAGCCAAACTTAAGAGTTGCTTCCAAGAAGGCCAATTAGTGGTATATTCAACTTCAGTAGCACCTCAGTCCACAAAGACTTGGTGTATGACTGTATGCACCACTCCAAAACAGGTGAACACCATCTTCCTTATGAGCAAGGCATAAAGAGCATGTATCATCTGCAATACAATTTCAGTTTTTAAGTTTGGGTTTGGTTCTCAGTCCCCCTTTACATAACATCCACATTACAACAGCACATCTTGGAATGTTGCCACTAGACCACTAGATTATTCTAATTGGACTTATAACATCGTCCACATGACTAGAAGGGATAATGAAGCATTCAATATTGTCAGCAGAAGAGCTTATCCTCCACTTAATAAAATTCACCTTGTTTACAAAAAATCCTAGATGGTTTAATTACCCCTTCGCACTCCCCAACAAAATTTATCCGTTCCTGTTTATGAGAAAGTACGTCATCTTCCACTAGATCGGAAATTGTGTTGGTTCTAAATTGTTCAAAGTACCTCATCTTCCACTAGAATACCACAAAAAGATGTCTGGAATATCAACAACATTTAGAACAATTTACTCTGAAAGTATCCCCACTTATCAGTAGAGAAGCGACTAGCATGTATCACACCTCTTGGAAATTCCATGCAAGAAACTAAATGCAATATGACCTAAACGGGACAAAAAAATGTAAAGGACAAGTAGTGTTCCAAATAAAGAGACTGCAAAAGTACGCTTTACTAGAAATTATTGACCATAGGAACTTGCAATACTATTTGAACCATGCAGATTGATTCTTATCTTCATGGTGCCAACATTAAGATTGATTATTATCTTCATAATGCTAATATGAACCTTGTAGATTCAATGACTATTCTTCGTAATGCTACTCCCAGCACCTCTTTTAAAGAGCAGATACCAAGACTCTGCGCTTGGTGTTTCTAACAAGTTATGTCATATGTAACTCCATGCACGAAAAGAACAATTATCTATACATAAAGGTACTGAGAAATTTTAGGGGCGAATACAAAAAAGGAATGCTGGTCACATTTGAGACGGCGTTTTTACCTGCGGTTAAGAATAAAAAAATCGCCGTTCAACGACTTCATCAGATGCCAAGGAAACAAAAATGATTCCGAGTTGAATTCCTCAGGCTCTGCCTCAACATCTTTTTGTTTCCAAAGCTTACTCGTAATCCAGCTCCATAGACTATTACTTTTGTTTTTAGTTTTGCATGTTGGATAAATTGTCTCTAAAACTTTGCTCTCCATATCAGCTCTCCTGATGGCATGGTTCTTTCATGACACAGGGAAACCAGGTAAGGTGTTAATGTCAGAATTTGAATATAGAGGTAAACCAGCTAAAGTAAAAGAAAGTATAAACCAAGTCATAATTAGTAAGACAGTATGCCACCCAAAGATCAAGATATACACATGATTATAAGACCATAGGACATAGTAGTATCTACATTTTTAAAGCAGCACAAAAAACTCATCCACCAAACATACAAGACTTCATGCCTGAGATGATTTTTAAGTGATACAAAAAGGATTGCGACAAAGATACCCCAAAAAACCAGGATCAAAGGAACTGAAACATAATCTACACTACATAATGCCAACACCCGTAACTTGTTTGGTAGTTTTGGTGTAACATACTAAATCAGTGACACGTGTAATTGGAAAAAAAAACCTTTAAGTAAAAAATATGCAGTATATAACTACCCTATAGGTCATGTTTGGTTTTCCTTAATATTTCAAATTAATAACGTCCCTTTATGTAATGTTTAATTTTAGTTACAATTTTAATTGGCAACTTTTATTTTTTCTGCACGTCTTAATTATTTTGTTTTTAATTTTGCACATGCATCACATTGCGTGTGCCACGACAACTAGTAAGAAAGTAAAATGAACAACCTTTTAAGTACCACAGACTATAAATGTTATACTCAACAGAGCAGTGAAAACAAGAAATACATAGAAGTCAACTGAACAAGCATTATTACAACTACCTGTAACCAGCTCCACGAATTTCCACGAAAACTCTTAAGGGTCAACTACTACGTAGAATAGAGTAACGAAAATTGCTGCCCTATAATGGATCATACACAGATTCTGGTCTAATTGACATCAAAACCCGATCTGAAATTTTCAGCCATATTTTAATCTTCAGCCTATACCATCAAGGGCCTCAAAAGCTCCTACACCAAAACTTTCTAGTCTAGTTGATAACAGAAATGCACATTAATATCAGGCATTCCTTTCCCTCGCCATTGGCCACAAGGACGTCCGAAGAAGCCGTGTGTTTGTGTTGGAGAGCTGTCCCCATATGCCTTTGTTATCTTTGGCTGAAAGGAACAAGCGCAATTTCAAAAGCGTGCCAAAAACAGATATTCTTACTCATTATTAGGCACCCCTTTTCCTAAAACAGATATTCTGCAGCTTCAGCAGCACCTACCTCCATTAGTGTAATGACAGAAAGAGATCAATCAAAAATAAAAATAAGGAAATCCTATGAGCTACCTCCTATAGCCATATGGACCTATTTCCCTAGGCAAAATGTACATCACCAAAGCTTTCGACTTTGGTTGTTGCTACAGCTTTCATTGTATTCCTCCTATTTCACTTGTTGTATTCCTTCCTACAATTATTGTAGCGCAACAACAAATTAATATTCAATAAATTGGTACAATTTGACATTCAGCAGGCCAAAAAATTGGATTACAACATAAGATCCACTGATAAATAACATTCAAATAAATACTACTTCAACACATATTAAAAAATACAGCTCAGGTCATATCGCAAGTCAGAGGATATAGCTTTTCTAGGAACAAACCTCCGAGTCCACAATATATAGGCAATCCTCGCCATCATGATAAAAAGAAGCTGCGGGGCGCATTAACTTGGCTGATTCAAATTCTCCATCCTCGAAACCCGGAGAAGAACCGATCTGGGATAGAAACAGCATTACAGTTCAAATATAAACCTTCTCTCCCTTGCAACATCTGTCTAGGTCTGAAGCAAAATTCAACTGGAAATTAAACACTACAATGCTCATACATACACAGTCTAAAATCTTTCCATTGCCATCAAATACTATAATCCTATGGTGGTTGGTGTCTGAAAGGAACAAGCGACTGCCACCTTCATCAACTGCAATGCAGCCTACAAACAAAAACAGCATACCATGAGGACTCCTAATCATTATACAACACACAAGTTTACATAGGCTAGAATTCAAGGGAGTTAATCGTAATTGTGAAGCTTAGATAGACAATAACTGAAACGAAAGCATTGAAACTAAGATTGGGCAACCACTCGACTTTGGTTTAAAGAACTTATCATTGACTTGATACTCCTACAGGTGGAAACTGAAAATAAAGCTAAGTAGCATCACTTCTTAATACAAAAGAGTTTAGGTTGAATATTTAGCTTAATTAATGGACGTTTTTCGGTACAATTTTGGCGTGTAACAGCTGGGGAGAGGGAGGGAGGGAGAGAGAGAGAGAGATTCATTTCTTCGTTCCATTTGCTCTTAGTTAATATGGCGAACTCTCTGTCGTTACTAAACAGATGTGAATCATTACAACCATTTCAATATGCATAACATGCTTTGCTATGTCGGCAAAGCATAACACTTGTTTCCATGGGGTATCCTACTCGTCCATTAATCCTTTCAAAGACACGCCCTTCTCGAATAATCCTGAAACTTGGATCGTCCACAAACAGGCGGCTGACGTTTAGCTCCTTCACCGGCCTACTTGCAGTAAATGCTTCGACATAATGAAAAATTTATAAACATTGACATTGATAAGTTTGTAAACTTTTCCTCAGCCTTTTGCCTCTTCTATAAAAACTTGGACACGGACCATGTAAAACCACTCTGCATGTTGCTTGTCTCCTCCTCTCAACCATGAAGCTTTTGTATGCCATCCTTGGCTTTAACTGTATTCTCTACAACCAATAAGAATAAGGTACGAAAGACTTAACTCTGCTATTCTCGAAAATAACTGCCTTACTAGATTAAAGATGAGAAACATGTTCACAAACATACTTACTCCAGTCTCTTACATAAGTAATGCAATGTCTACCTTTAAAGCAAGTGGAAACACTAAAAATAATACACACTTGCAAAAAAAATGACATTATAGGCAGATTATAAATAAGGAAACATGTACCTGGGAAATAAAGAAGTAAGTTCCGCAAAGAAGAACAAACACGTGGCTCGTTAATGATTTCAACTGGCTTCACCCAAGTGCTATTCAAATTATGTATCAACCTAGGCTTCTCAATATGCTGCACATTCAACTGCTTGATGGCTGCATATTAAATAAATCACAACGAAGATACTATGAGGCATAGCACAATTGTGGTATATTTAATTTCCATAATAAAGTCAAAGTATGCATTGAGAATACACGTAAAGGATTACCCAAAAAGAAGGAGTATGAGATTCTATCAAGCAACTATAACATTGGGCAGATTGGCAAAGTTGAACAAAAGAAGGGACGTGGTATCACAAACAGGGCCATAGCAGCTGACATAAATTTAACTGAAAACAGCAGTCGTGGAACTTTTTTTTCCTAAGAAGCTTTAATATAGTGATGAACTTCGAAAACCAAAATGTCTAAAACATAAACCGTACAAGATGCACGTAAGGCACAGCAGACAAACAACATGATAAATGACTTGTATCTGATGTTTTGAACCATGTTACCTGACATCCAAAAGACAAAAGTCTTTTTCTGCATTTTTTCATGTTTACTTTTACTGTTTTCTTTTAAAAAGAGTAATAGATTACCTCCTCCAATCATTCATGCTGACAAGGCTAAACAGGAATGAGTATTTGTCCAGCAAGTGTCCAAATTGCAATAATCATCTACAAGTAATTACTGAGCATTCATGATAAGCTTTAGCAGAATTTTGAAAAAAGGCCTCCTATGGAACAAAACCTTCTCAAATCCAACATAGGGTAATCTAACTTATCACTTTTTACTAAGTGAGTTCGTATTTGAAGGCCCCAAAGGTCAACACTGGGTGTATATAGGGTGGTCTGTTATATGATATTGTAAGTAAAGAAAGCATCTTTCACTACTCGCCCCAAAGTTAATCCCGACCTTGACGTCTGACCTTCATTCTAGCAAGATCTTCAAGACTTCAACCTAGACATATTACCGTGGATATTTATTTAATCGCATGCTATGATGGACTACTCCTCCACTAGTTACTCAAAAAGCTTGAGTTGAAATAGAATGTCAACCAACAAATATGTCATGCTTTAACACTTCGTCTTACGAGCGACACTTTCTCTATGACGGGAGATAAAGTAAGGTGTACAGCAGGACAAGCGGAAGATACACTTAATACAGGTGAGACTATGGTCCCTTTAAAAAGCTTAAGCTGCTAGAAACATGGGCGAAATACTGTATCATGCTTTAACATGTTAAAACCAACTTAACTAGCCTCAGCTCATCTGTACCATAATGCTGTTACGGTGATATCTCCATGTTCAGCAGAATCAATAATTAGAACAATACCAACACGTATTCTTATTGGCTAGATAAATCACATCCTCTAATACAATGTGCATATGGGACCATTCTAACTCCACTCTCCTTCCAAATTTGGCTAGGCTTCAATCCATGATCCAGTATAATTGATGCCAATGAAAGACGCATGTGAGTGCGATGTGTGTCTCTGTGTGTGTTGTTTTGGGGGGCAAACATAAGGGTATCTGCATTTTAGAAAGTTCATTAGTCCATCAACAGAGTATTGCTGCAACCTCTTGGTTCGACGGTAATTCTTCGCCTAAACTTCCACTCACTAATCACTTCTCTCAATAGACCACGATTTCACAATATACAAAGAAGCTCATTCTTATGTTCAACATAATAGGGTGTTCAACAGTGTGATGAAATATAAGTTCTAATTTTCTTCATACAATAACCTATTGACATGGAAAAAAGCAGTGGCCTCACCTTTGTCAATCATCCCAAGATCCACGTTCTTCTCAAAAAAGATTAGAGGACTATTAAAAGCTTTAAATATGATTAGGGATACGCCATCTGTCACCTAAAAACAACATAATTTTGGAGTAATTAAGCAAATTGATAGAAACTTACTTGTTGAGAGAGAGAGAGAGAGAGAGAGAGAGCAACCTACAGAAGTTTTATACTCATCTTGAAATCCAGATATGCCAAGCAACAACCAACAAGAAATCAGAGAGGTGACAGGTAAACTTGGATGAGGTATGCAAGCATTTGAAAGTTGCATCCCTGTTTGCAGTAGTGCTTTCAGGGATTCAATTCGAGATGGCAGTCAAAGCCCATTTTCATAAAAAGGCAAAAATTCAAGGTGCATGTGTTCTAAAACTAAAATCAGCAATATTTAGGTAACATATATAATTTATTTGACATGTGCAAGAAAATCACTATAAACTCCAACAGATGGTAGATAACATGGACCAGAGTTTATTAAAAAGCATGAGCATAATGAGAGACTAACAAAAAAAGCTGTGACAAAAAGATCCAGGGAAAGGAGACAAGAACGGGTCTAGTTGTAAAAGAATGAGAGTGGAACGAGAGTGAATGGAGATATACAACCTCAAAAACCAGAAGATGCATCCAATGCTTAATGCAAGTCAGCGAGAAAGAAAAACCCAAGAAACTCTGGAAGAGCTTGATCCAGGTCCACTAAAAAATTGATAAGTGCATTTGTAGGCAAAAACTCAGAGCGGTCCATGTTTAAGTTTATGAGTGTATAGCACATTGACATAAGGACATCTCAGGTAACATCAACAAAGGAAAGAATGACATACTAATATATGAAAGTTGATGCTGATACATATAACAATGTTCTCTACCTATTGATTAGAAAACTTCGACGCTACTATCAATGTTAAACTATAACTTGAAAAAGAATGACAATATGGTTCAGTCAAGAAAAACAACCACCATTCACAACAAAAGAAATTCTTTTTGGATGCTACTATCAATATTAAACTATAAATTGAAAAAGAATGACAATATGGTTCAGTCAAGAAAAACAACCACCATTCACAACAAAAGAAATTCTTTCTAGGGATTACAGTTTCAATATGATAATTATCCATCATTGTAAATAATGCAAGTTAGTTGAAGAATAAATATTAGTAATCGAGTTGATCCTAGTGGGCAATTAGACGTGCTTTTGAAAGACAGAAGATACAAAGTCGATGCGAGTTGACAAATGACACACATGATGCTGTAGTTCATGTTGACTGCAAACGCATAACTATTTCATATATAACAACCAAAAGTTATGCCCTACCTCAGAGAAAAACTTGTTTGACAACAAAATGGGAAATGTAATATATTCCCTCATAGTTATCTGGACTAAACGATTACGAACAGCATCAGAGAAAATTGAGCTGCCGGATTGAAGACCTATAACATGAAGAGTAGGATACCTGACAAAGGAAAAAATAAGAAGAGCAAGTGATTTACATGTTTACTTAATAGTAAATAATTCAGATCGAAGAACCAAACAGCAACCTATATAAGATGTTCCTCTACCTCTGCTGAAGTGATTTTACTTTTTCAAAAACATTAGCAGAGTCTTGGCCTGATAATGAGAAGTCTTCACTAAAAGCACCCGCAAGAACCAAAAAGACTCCATCTCTCCTGTAAACTTTCTTGCTCCCCACAGCTTTATTCAACCAACAATGGCAAGGGCCTATATGATCCATCTAATATGTTAAACTAAGAAAAGGTTTCATACTGGACGGCATTAGACGCTTATCTATCTTAATCCTAATTAAGAAACAAGAAACACATGCAATTAGGGGAACTCATATATCACAAAATCAATTTCAAAATTTGGACAAGAGTTACAGACATGGGCCTCTCTGGCAACCCTTGACGACCAAATTCTGGATAACATCCTTGCAAAACAACTTTTCTTTGGATGACAAGAGTCGGTGAAATCAGGGATGTGGATAGCAATCGATGGGTAGAAAAAACCAAAAAGATATTGACCAAACGTTTGACATGGTTGTTCGACTTGACATATAGGTCTGCAACAGTATGCAATGCTGGATAATTGGAAAAAGTTGCATGCTAGAACTATGTGCCTGTGAAAAAGCCAGCACTAAGGCATACCAGCGAGTTTGATAAGACAACCGTAATCACGAGGCTGAGGAGACCACCATTCGGCCGTTCTTCCTCGCCAACCTTCTTGAGGCAGCCGTTTGCCTGTGTACTAGCCTTCATTGCTTGTTCCAACTTGCCCAACCACAAGGACGAGGCAGGGAGGTAACAAACAATTACTGGTTAAATGGCGCGGCTATACCTTAGACTGCACATGAATTAATCCCGGCCACCGAGCAGTGTAATGTATTTTTCCAATGAATTAAATCCTTCACAGTCCGGAAGAAGTGAAGAGGTTGGCAATTACGTGTCTCCGAGCATAACACTGTGTTGCTTAGCTGTTGTTCAAAAGCTCAAATCATTCTTGTATTTGCTTTAGTTGTTGTGCCCCACGAGCCGGCTAATTTTTGTAGATCCCTTTTGTAGTACTTAAGCCAGGATACTCAATTATCTTTGTTAGATGTACACTTGGAAGATTAGACAGTGAATTGCCTGGAGGCATCGAGTCAAAAGAGAGGTAAATGAGCTAGTGAATCCCCCACCTGAATAGTACCTTCGGATGACTGCTAAAAGTTGCCTTCTAGTAGATTCTATCTAATAATCGCCTTGCTTGGCATATTCAATTAATCACCTACGAAATGTGTCCATCCTTTATATCAACACCTCTGTCCCATAAATATTACCGCATACCGGCTAACATAACTTTGAAAAATGATCAACCGCAACATGACTCTAAAAAGCACACAAGAAAAAAAATGGAGATTTAAAGATAGGAAGATATTTTTTACTTGAGTTCTGCAAATCCGTTATACCTTCAATCCTTTGCTTAAATTATAATATTTCAGGAGAAAAAGATTTTGTGCGCGCTACCTTCAAGCTCGTCAAGAGCAGACTCAATAAAAGCCAAGACATCAGCTTTAGGAAGCGGCTGCGATAAACTTGATTCAACTGTACTTGAAAACCTGGAAGAGACTGTCGCTTGTAAGTTAGGATTGCTAACTCGAATCGGTCAAAAACTACAAGCTCTTCCAACCAGGTGAAAACTTAATTTCTCCAATATACCTCTGAACTTGACAAGCTCTGGTTCTGTTGGTGTAAGCACATTCGTCAGGCAAAGAATTCAAATGCAGAGCAAATAAGTTAATGCCGCACCTCGACGATTGACCACTACCTGAGAAAAATTGGGTTTAAAAACCGAATATATGAAAATTAGGTCTCAGCCAGAAGGAAAGATTGGTTCAGCTTTGAGTTTAATGTAGTTCACCTGAGAAAATTCGAGGCAAAATCCGGTGCATTCGCTGGAATCTGTAGGCCATCTTATGGTCGGAAATGCGAGCCGTAGATTTTCTCACGGGTTGCGACTTGAATGGTGACGTTGGCGGGAGTCTGGCTAGGCTCTAAACTTGTCAAAGTGGAGCGGAACAGATTGAGCGGCATTACCGCAACGTGAATCTAATCGCATTCATCTTGCTCTCTCTCAAGAAATCTAATCGCATTCGATCCTGGCCCAAGACTGGGAGCCCGTGGTGCTGCGCAAGCCGAAGCCCAAGGCCAAGGACCTCCGCGACCCAAAGGCGGTGAACAGGGCCCTACGGAGCGGCGGCCAGGTCCAGACGGTGAAGAAGTCCGACGACGGGGTGAACAAGAGGGCGGCAGCCACGGCCGTGAGAGCGCGCAAGCTGGACGAGGCGGCGCTGGGGAGGGTGGCGGCGGAACTGCGGCAGGCGATCCAGAAGGCGCGGCTGGAGAAGGGGCTGAGCCAGGCGGAGCCGGCGAAGTTGGTGAGCGAGCGGCCGCAGGTGGTATCAGAGAAGGGTCGTGCCAAGCAAGGAGCGTAATGGCAGGCAAGGACATTAGCGTTGGGACATGAGGACGTTCAAGGAAAATGTGGTCGTGGAGTGCCGAGAACGACCAAGTTGAGGGATGCGATTCCTACGTTGGATGGTCTAACGGGTGACTTGGAAATTATTATGGGTTACGTCAAAGATTGCATGAGAAGAGTCGAGCAAGATCACGTCTTAGAAGAACTCGAGTCGATCAAAAGGGCGGTGGGTTGTTTGCTAACTTACAAGAACAACTCGAGGGGGTGAAAGTTGGCATGGAAGAGATAAGGCAAGACGAGACGATGTGCAAACTCCTAGTCCAATGGTGGACACGTCAAAGCCGAAGGATTTCAGAGGCAAGGTGTAATATCCAAATTTTGGGAACGGGTTAAAATAATTATCGGTGTTCTGAAAAATAGACAGGCGTTAAATTTGAACAATACTCGGGTATTAGAAGAATATCGAAGTTTAAAAGAATTTTTGAACAAAATAAAATTTTGTGAAATTTGGAATTATTTTGTAATTTTGGAAATCTTGGGGGTTAATTTATAATTTTGAGAAAAAATTTGGGAGTGTTACCTCCTACTTAATATAACATGACTAAGCTATTTAAACTATTTAATAATATTAGTTGGATAAGAGGAATTCAAGTAAAGGAAACAAAGTCAGAGAGAGAGAGAGAGAGAGAGAGAGACATTTCCATTTCGGAAAAGGAACAAGAAAAACAGAGAAGGGAAGAGAAGAAAAGTAGGTGGGCAAATCGAAAATCAACAGAATTTAGAGAGAGATTTGGGTTGGTTTTTCAAGGGCAATTCTTCTACCATTTAGTATGTATTTTTAGTGAGTGTTTTCGGTGTACCCAGTGCGTGTGTGTGCATGTGTATAACTACTGTGTGTGCGTGTGCGTGTAGGTGCAGTGGTTGTGTGGGTGAAGAAGCGATACCCGTGGGTGTGTGGATGACTTTGTGAGTGTTTGCAGGTGAGGGTGTTAGTGTGTGTATGGGTGTGTTTAGGTGCGATGGGTGTGTGTGTGTGGTTTATGTGTATAAGTGTAATTCATGGGTTAAGATGTGGGTGTAATGGCTTCGGCAGAGAGATGAAGAAGATAGTGTGTGCAATTTAGGTGTAATAGTATGTGTTTAAATCTGCATAGTAAGTGTAAATCGTCGCTAAAAGTTAGGAAATAAATTTAGGCAGTTTTCAATAAACTTTTTATAAATGGTTAGGGCCAAAATTAGATAAAGTCCAAAACAGTAACCCCGATATTTTTGCAAGACGTACGCTCTGAAATTTTTTAGAAATTTTCGGTATTCACAAAGGATGCTAAATTAGAATACCGATTAAAGAAATTTATCAAATTATTTAGCATAACAAACCAAACAATTTTGATCTGAAAATTTTTAAAAAATTTTATTTTACTGGTATGATTCATATTCTAAAATTTTCGGTCATTTCGAGACCGATAGGTATTTTCGTGAAATTGCCCTTTTAGCGTTCGGTGCGGACACTGGTTCGAGATTTTTTGATGAAAATTTTTTTAAAATACTTTTTAGCCCAAAAATGACTCTCGGATGTTTAAAATAGTGTTTTAAGATATTTTTTCTCGTGTCACGAACTCCCCGGAGGTATTTTGGTAATTTATTACCCGGATGGTGTATTTTGATAATTTTAGGTATAAAAGGTGTTTTTGTATAAATTTACATACGATAAGAATATTTGATGATTTTACTTACGAGAAATATATTTTGGTGTTTTAGATATGAGAGGGGGTGTTTGAGTAATTTTATCAAGTCCTGGGAGGTATTTTGATAATTTTTACACCAGTGGTGAACTGAGTAAAAACATATAGTTGAGTATCTAGAATTGATTTTTATTGCTGATTCGTTTATTCAGATACTGTAGAAGACAACTGAGATCAGCTTAAGAGGAAACTTCCAGATTCGGTTAGCGGTTTTGTTAGTGACTCACTGATTCAACTAGTGTTTTTATAAAGCACATATATTATTAACTTTTTGATAAACACCGTTTATCAGCTATGAACTATTTTGACTACGTTTACTTACTTTTGCCTTGGGAAAAAGAATTTTGTCAAAAAGCTTGTGGCGATACTTATTTTGTCGTTAAAAATCGGACCGCATGTAGATGATATTTTGTTTGAAGTTATAATGGATTTTGGATTTGAAGCGCTTAGTGAAAATGAGGTGTTCTGGTGTTAATCTATTGTGATTATGAAATATTTTGAAAAATTATTGATATGTTGTGAGATGATTTGACCATCCGTAATTGAAGGATTATATTGTGATAAACGGAAACGTCGTTTTTGCTTACTCAATTGTTGTGCCTCATATCTATCGGGAGAAAGTTAGATTGTGGACCCTGGTCAACGAGGAGTTGTACGTTGACGTAATGCGCATTACTACTTTAAGTGGTCGCTCCTGCTTCCACTGTGATTATTATCCCAAGATTTGATTTCGAGTCCAAGTCAGTGGGATGATGTACTCTGACGGGTCTTAATCAGTGGGACCAAATGCTGATCGCAGTATATCGTTTAAGTCGGTGCTTGATTATAACAGTTTGGTGATGATGTTTTTGGATTAACTGATTTTTTATGCCCTCGGATTTGTTTCATTTATTCTATTACGTTTTACAAAATGATTTCTATAGAAGTGATTATTTACTCTGTGATTTCATCTCGTAAAATTACTATATTGTAACCTGAGTTATTATTTTGACGTGTTATGATCCAGCTAATTGAATTACTGGTTATTTACTAGCACGTGAAAGCTCATTCCTTATTATTTCAGGTTAAAAAAAGGTAAGGCAAGGACGACGAGCGTGGAATTAGAATTAAGAATAGAGCTCTAGAAACTACACTAGATGACGTTGAATCCTATCCTAGGTGTTACCGTGAGAAGGGTTGTAATGAGTTTGGGCATACTATATATGGAGTTGTAGTTGGGTTTTAAGTAGTGTTGTTGTTGTCTTTAGAAACCATTTCATAATTGTTGATAAATGTCTATTTGTATTAAGATTAGAACTGAAGTTTTTTACTTTTAGAGTTGTATAAGTTTTAGTTTCGGCTGTAGGTATATTGGTTTTAGTGACTAAGGCCTGACAGAGCCCTTGGTAGGAACCCAATGAGCCTGCGGTCAGTCACGGACCTGGTTCAAAGGCTCACCCGTGGATTCAGGTAGTTACAGGAAATGTATCCAAGCCATTAGGTCTTGCGGTATTAAGAATATAGGTATATAATTTTGTAGGCACGAAACCACTGAGTCTAGGTAACATGATTTCGTAGAACTATATTTTGGTTAATGAGAATGGGGTAGTATGAGGGTGGAGTTAAGAAGTCTGCCTTTGACTTGTCATTGTGTTGTTCATTAGACACGTGTTAGAATATCGTTGATAGCTGTTAATTGCACCGGTATGGTCCGCACTCATAATACTGGCAGTGGAGATAATACTGAGGGCCTAGGGTTTTCGATAGATGAGATTCTAACAGGTTTATATAGGATGAGCAAGGATTGGTTATCCTCTAATCATTGATCCGAAGATTGTCAAGAGAAACCCTAGTAACATTTAGAAAGTTCAAAAGGTACGAGTAGTAGTTAAATGGGTGATTTCATTTATGAGTAAAAATAGTGTTTTGAAAAATAACTAGTGTTAAGACTAAAAATTTAGTTTAAGGGTATGAGAAGAATTCTGAAATTTTACTCCATCATCCCATTCATTCTTTTACATATTAAACTCAAGTGGGACGTAATTGACTGCCAATTTACCTTAACATGCCGGGGAAGATCTCATTCATGTTCAGTCGGCTAATCCCTTTGATCTTCAGAATATTTATTTATTTATTTATTTTTTAGAATCTATTTGAACTTAATGGGAAAGTATTTGACCCACTGGCCATGGAAAAGTTACGAATTCAATTAAAGATAACTCTTTCGATTTTGATCGTTCCAGGTCGTTAGGTTGACTTTACTTCACCAAACCTATATCATCGTTTCTGTGTCCGTCTTTTCTTCTGGAATGTTACAGAATTTTGTTGCGAACCCCAAGAGCCAATATGTATTTTTTTGTTAAAGATTTTTGTGCAATTACTATTACCATTATTTGTATAGTTTTCCTACCTAGATAGGAGATTAGGTAGATTCCTAAGTCTCAGATAATCTATGAGGGAGAGTAGATTCTGAGAACGTGGATAAGGTTTCGATAAGTTATTTGATGATTTGGTGTATGATTAGAACCTTGACTGAACACATGATAACAGACAGTATGTTATTTGCTTTTAGAAGAAAAATTTAAATGTTTAACTAAAACGGATAATTAGAGGATAAGGTTATTAGATTTTGTAAATAAAGTGATTGTGAATCGGGAGTGACGTGATAATATAGAGTCTTATACTTTAGTGAAAATGAATACATAGGTATTCAGAATCATATTTTGTGCTATGCTAGGAGAACATGTCTCTAGATGATGAATTTGGTAACAGCTTGGACTCGTTGAGATAAGACACCAGAGTATGCAGCGCAACCGTAGTGGTTACAGTTCTCCATCGTTCTGTGAAGTGTATGCAAAATCATAGGTATGCAATACATAACTATGTTAAAATAACACGCCTCTTGGTAATGAACTTGTCAATAATTTGGACTCGTTATTTTGAGATATTAGAGTTTGCAGTAAAAGTCTAGTGGTTACAATTTTGCTGTCTGTTGTGAGGTGTAAGTGCTTATATGAATTGATTACCCTACCCACATTAGTCATGGTAAACCGCAAGTCACGTGTGATTATAGTTTAACAGATCGACGGTTAGGCTGACTTAGCGCACAAGCGGGGGCTTGATAGGTAAGTTTCGCACGGTCTGACTTTACCGCATGCCGGTTAACATAACTTTGAAAAACGATCAATTGCAACGTTGCAACGTAACTCTAAAGAATGTACAATTTTGAAACTGAAAAGGGAAAAAAATGGAGATTTAAAAATAGGAAGATATATTTTTGGGAGACCTTCACAATCTACTTGAGTTCTGCAAATCCGTTATACCTTCGATCCTTTGCTTAAATTATAATATTTCAGGAGAAAAGAATTTTGCTCGCGGTAACTTCAAGCTCGTCAATAGCTGACTGAATAAAAGCCAAGGCATCAGCTTTAGGAAGCGGTTGCGATAAACTTGAATCAACTGTAGTTGAAAACCTGGAAGAGACTGCCGCTTGTAAGTAGGACTGCTAACTCAAATCGGTCAAAAACTGCAAGCTCTTCCAACCGGGTGAAAACTTAATTTCTCCAATATACCTCTGAACTTGACAAGCTCTGGTTCTGTTGGTGTAAGCACATTCGTCAGGCGAAGAATTCAAGTGCAGAGCAAATAAGTTAATGCCGCACCTCGACGATTGACCACTACCTGAGAAAAATTGGGTTTAAAAACCGAATATATGAAAATTAGGTCTCAGCCAGAAGGAAAAGTTGGTTCGGCTCTGAGTTTAATGTAGTTCACCTGAGAAAATTCGAGGCAAAATCCGGTGAATTCGCCGGAATCTGTAGGCCATCTTATGCGAGTCGTAGATTTTCTCACGGGTTGCGACTTGAATGGCGACGTTGGCGGGGGTGCTCTAAACTTGTCAAAGTGGAGCGGAACAGACTGTGCGGCTCGGGTCGGAAGTTTTTTGGATTGGGCCATCGAGTGGGCCACTGGATGCTTAACCCGTTTTTGAAGTTGCGGCCCAATATCATTACAGGTCCACAGGTCAAAAAGAGAAGGAAAAAATAAAAAAGTTTCCGTTGCCGGGACTTGAACCCGGGTCTCTCGGGTGAGAGCCGAGTATCCTGACCAACTAGACTACAACGGATTTGGTTATCCAATTAAATTTAACTATATCTAAATGATTCTAAATCTGTCACTATGAAAATCATGTGTTTATGCTCTGGTATTTATGAGCATTGATAGTTACACACTAATTTTTAGACTTCAATTCTACTTTTGTCACTTAAGCTTAAAATTGTCACTAAAGAACATTAAAGGGTATTACTTCAAATCCTTTTACGAAAATAAAGTGTATGCGATGATCATAAGAATGCAGTTACCAATTTTTGTATTGCAAGGCAAGCTCAAAATTTTCAACATTGAAAATTAATTTTGATATTGCATGCTTTAAGTTAAACATCAACTAAGTTCAATGAAAGATGACATAGAACGATCATTGATTGTCATCGTATGGAAGACTATAAGCATCTTTCCACAACTTGGGTGGTTAAAAGTCTTTGGTAGCTTTTCACTGGGCCGTAGATGAAAAAGGGACAAAGGTGTGGCCCAATAGTTAAGTTGATCCAAACTCTACAAGTATATTGTATTACTGCCACCAATTGCCCATTGGGCTGCATCTGAGTATTGCTTTGGGGTTTGAATTATTTTCTCTTAGCGAAATTCAAATTTTAGTAGTTATGATTTTCATTTGCGACGAGTTTTCCTTTTAGCTACAAAATGCGGGGTTGAAATCTCGTTTTATCTAATTCTTGACTGTTATTTAAAAGTCTTAATCTGATCAAAAGAAATTTGTCTCTGATTTTGAAAGGGCCTACGGGGATGATTACATCGAATTCAAAGTAACTTATTTTGTGTATTGACAAAATCAAAATATCTCCAATTGTACTATTAACTATTATTTATACTATAGGGTTAATTGCATACAATACCCTTGTGGTTTGGACTAATTGCAAAAAGGCCCTTGTAATTATAAAAATTGTAAAGAAACACCTGAAGTGCCAATGATATTGCAATCATTAAAGAAATCGTCCAAATTGATGTAGCGTGATCTTCGCTCTCTCAAGAATTACGTTTGGTAGATTTTAATACATTAAAAAGACTAAATACCTTCCCTTTCTTTTTTCTCCCATTCAAGTCTCAATTTCTATTTTAATCCAACCAAATCTTAACCCTAATCGTTACCTTCACCAACAAAAACCACCCTCAACTAAAACCCAAGTCGCAATTTCTGCCACCGTAGAGCCTCATCCACCACCACCATCCCCAATTTCTACCATCATTCAGCCCCGACCACCAACCATGACCTGTGTCGTCACGCTAGCCCTTCCGGTACCAAGTGTGCTACCGCCACCCACCGCGAGCTCTGCATCACTAGAATCGTCATCAACTGAACCACTTGTACTGTCGCTAGACCTGGCAAACGAGTCGACCCGCGCGGGTACGGGTAATACCCGACCGGGTCCGGATAAAATCGGGTCGGGTAATTTATACCCGGGTTTTCCTGGGTACGAATATATGGGATCCGTACCCTACCCTGGCGGGTAGGGTATTACCCGCGGGTCTTGGCAATTTTTTTTTTTATAATTCAAAACAAATTTTAACTCATTCAAAAACAGCATTTGCTGGTTATCTTGCTTATTTTATCAACACATTTCTTATCTTTGATTGTTAATTTGTTATTGTAAAAACAATTTTCACTTTGGTTATTTTATGTTATGACACATAAACATTAAAACTCATAATATCCTACATTCCTACTTAGTTACTTACTACTAATTACTTACTAGTTACTAGCATACTAATTGTTAAATAGCATATGAACAAATTCAAGCATCTAACCCCATTCCCAAATCCCCGCCCATAATCCAAAAACTTTAAACAACAATTACATCATCATATTACAATATCACATGCATAAATTCATTGAAATTAAAGTCTTCAATTCCACCGGCGTCAACTAAAACTTCAAGTCTTCAAATCTCCGTTAAGCTTCTTGCATCCAAGTCCAACGAATCATCCATGTTTGCATTGATAGGCAAAGATACCTCAAGGTCATTATCGTCCGGATCATCACCTAAATTTAAGCAAATATGATTAGACTAAATCCCAAAACATAAATATAAACTTCATATTCAAATGCTTTAAAAATAATTACTTACTTTGAATTGCATATCCATACAACCAATTACGTCCGCAAACCAAAGATTGGGCATTATCCGGAGTAAGTGAACTCCGAACTTTTGAAAGAACTTTTGCTCCAATACTAAAAGCTGATTCAGATGCAACAGTGGTAATTGGAATGCTCATAATGTCACGTGCCATATTAGAAAGAATAGTATACCTAGACCGATTGTCTTTCCAATACTCCAACACATCCAAATATGCATATTTCACGCGATCATATGCCGGCTCCTCCAAATAAAGATCCAAATCTGACTTCTTCTTGGCCTCAAGTCGTCGCTTTTTAAAGTACTCCTACATTTTTTGAATGAGAAATGTATTAAACAAAAAATATAAACACGTAAACAAGGAACGTAAACATAAAAAGGGAAATAACTTACTTCAGCTTCATCTTCTTCCACCAAGCAAACGATACTTGTACCAACTGAAGCTTTATCTTTTGGAATAATAGAATTGTGAACCACATATTCTTTATAGAGCTTCTCGATCTTCTTTTTGAGTTCTTTTGCCTTATCTTCCCCTTTACCCGCTTCAATCTTTTCATAGCAATATTCAACATATCCCAACTTGTAGCGAGGATCAAGCACTGTTGCTATAGCTAGAATAGTACTATAAGATTCCCAATACTTTAAAAACTTAGGGTACATTTCCATCGCCATTTTTCTCAAAACTAGATCCTCACTTTCCATCTCTTCCATTATACGCAACTGAATTCTCCACACTGAATTAAAATACAGATTTGGAGTTACGTACTCAGTCCCAGACACAAGATTGGTCATCACAGCAAATGGGGCCAAAAACTTTGCAATTTTAGCCCCTTTATCCCATTCTTCATTGGTAGGACAATACTTGTAGCTAGGTTCAATGAGGGAATAATTCTCAAACGCTGATCGAAATTTAAGCCCACACTCTAGCATAAAGAAAGTAGAGTTCCAACGAGTAGGAACATCCATGCGCAAACCCATCGACGTAGCCACACCAATTTGCTCACAACACTGGGCAAACTTTATCTTCCTACCCTCGGATCCTTTCACATACTTAATGCTCTCCCTAATCTTGTAAATAGCCTCATTACCAACTTTCAACCCGTCTTGCACAATGAGGTTCAAGATATGAGCCGAACATCGTATATGAAAATAATCTCCATTACTCACCAAGACTTTGTTGACTAGCAATATATTCTTCAAGTGTTCTTGCATGTTATCACAACTACTGGCATTATCTAAAGTGATCGAAAAGACTTTTTTCTCAATTCCCCAATCCTTCAAAAATTCATATGCTTTGTCACACAAGGATTTACCATTATGTGGCGGAGCAAAATGAGAAAAATTAAGAATCCTACTATGCAATTTCCAATTTTCATCAACAAAGTGTGCAGTCAAGCAAAGATATCCCTCATATCTAATAGAAGTCCACACATCCGCCGTAAGACATAGCTTCCCTCTAATTCTTCCCAAAGCAAGCTTAAGCATGGCTTTCTGACTTAACGAGATTTTCAAACAATCGGCTTTTGTAGTATTACGAGTATAATGCTTGACATCCGGATTCAAATAAGTGTGAGCATCCCTAAGACCTTCATATTCAGCAGCCAAGAAAGGTAAGTTATGCTTCATCATTGCAATAGCCATTTTTTCACGAAAAACATCTTGAGAAAACTTTCTAGACCTCAATTTCACAGAATGATCTAAATACATCCGTTTTACGTCCATAAATTCCTTCTTGTACACATTACAAACCTTAAGATGTTTATGCATATTTGAAGTCCCATGTGTACCCTTACATGGCTTCCCATCAGGAGTTGTCCCCATGGCAAAACTAGAGACTTTACACCACCTACACACAGCCCTATGTTTATTATTCTCCCCCACAATATCAAATTTAGTCCAAATTTCACCTCTAGTAGACTTTTCATCAACACTAATGTCAATATCATTGGCAACTTCATCAAGGTTGGTAAAAACTTGAGGACATTCATCTTCAACATCAACAACCTCAACATTCTCAATGGGCGGATTCTTGTTTACAGATTCCATAGATTCTACAATAGTCCGAAACAAAGAATAAGAAAAAAAGCTAGAACAACAAGTCAACAAATCCAACAAGACCAACACAAGTTACACAACACATAATTTCAAAATTTCACTTCAGTAGTCCACATAACCAACAAGCTGGACAATGCTGGGGAACACATTATATACAGTCATACAGACATACAGTCATACAACATTTGTTTGCATGACCATATATACACAGTCATACAACAATTCACCTCTACCAATTCACTGAATTCAATTCAGTATTCAATTATTCATAATCATATATAGTATATAGTATATACAGTAAATCAGTCATACAGAGATCACATATGTATGAAATTGAAATGAAGAAGGATATAGCAGGAACATAGGCACATAGCTATCACTACTTAGGACTGTTGAGATCGCCAGTACATAGAATATGAGTATGCAGTAGAATGCCGAGAAGAAAACAATGAAGTGGAGCACATATGTTTTTGAAGTCAAATTACAGGTTTACCAAATAGATGGCCGGCAAATAGACCTGGCAAACGGGTATACCCGGCGGGTACGGGTAAAATCCGATCGGGTCCGGATAAAAACGGGTCGGGTATAATTTACCCGAGTTTTTTTGGGTAGAATTTTATTGGATCCGTACCCTACCCTTGCGGGTAGGGTATTACCCGCGGGTAAACAATTAAATTATTAATTTTTTGATAAACTGAATTAAATCACTATAAAATTCCAACTTTTTTCTATTTTATTTCTTTTGCCTTTTCTCAGCTACCTACGGCTAGCATATTCCTCATTCCTCCACCCACAATCCAAAATAAAGCAAATTAAATTTATACAATCTCATTTCCTACCCACAATCCTAATTACAACAACTACAACTTCTGTCGAAAAAAAAAAAATTCAACAGATACATCACAATATCACATCATCAAGCATAAATAACGAAAATGAAATCTTCCATTCTCGCAAAATTCGTGTCAAACGGCGGTGGCTTGCGAGCTTCAGATCGGCGGTGGCGATGCGAGCTTCGGATCGGCGGTGGCGGTGCGAGCTTCGGATCTGCGGTGGCGATGTGAGCTTCAAATTGGCGGCACAGATCTGAGTGATGGTGAGGGATAGAGAGGCGGTAACGCCGCAGATCTGTGAGAGGGGCTACGTGGGTGACGAATCCGACGATAGGTGGCGGTCAATGGTGTCTTTGTTAGCTGTTAGAGTAAGGGGAAAGACCAGTGATGGGCCAATGGTGATAGATCTCGACTGAGAGGGGTGGCATCATTGGCAGAGAGGAAGGGGGCGGCACAGATCTGAGTGATGGTGAGGGATAGAGAGGCGGTGACGCCGCAGATCTGTGAGAGGGGCTAAGTGGGCGACGAATCCGACGATAGGTGGCGGTCGACGGTGTCTTTGTTAGCTGTTAGAGTAAGGGGAAATACCAGTGATGGGCCAATGGTGATAGATCTCACTGAGAGGGGTGGCATCATTGGAAGAGAGGAAGGGGGCGGCGTGAGAGTGAGAGAGAAGGGTATGAGAGGTGAGAAGTGGGAAGAAAATGAAACTGAAAGGTAGGGCACAAATTTTTTTTTTTATATATGCATGAAATCCGGGTAAACCGGGTAACCCGCTATCCGACCCGGACCGACCCGGAAATTACGGTTCGGATCGGGTCCGGGTCTGATTTCAGCGGGTCTCTCATATATGTACCCGTACCCGGGATTTTTGGACGGGTACGGGTAGACCCCGGGTACGGGCCAAAAATTGCCAGGTCTACCGGCAAAGATGGAACTGAAGGAAAACATTCAGTTCGCTCTTACTTTTTACGAAGTAAATGCGATTATAACTTATAAGTAATGGAGGTCAGTCAAGCCTCAACCAAGACCTACCAACCTCTTTCAAAGGAATCAAATCCCAAGACATCAATCGAGGCCACCCAACCAATCCCAGCCGAAATTCCCTTGAAAGGTTGAAGTTCTAGTAACCAAAGTTTATATGGAAAGAAGAAAGAATAAATCCATTTCATCATGTGAGAACTGAGAACTTATACTTAGGAGGAGGATAGATTAACCAACCTTCCAGGTGGAGTTCCGTGGCGTACGGCGTGAACAGCGGCGGTGGACTGATGGAGGCTGACGGCGGTGGTCGATGGCGTGTTGCTACAGCTTGAACATCGGCTGTCGACGTTGCTACGGCAGTGGTCGGTCGATGGTCGGTCTGGATCTACCGATATGGCGTCGCACCGTCTCGACGAGTTCACGATCGGTCGTCGGCAGATCTGAGGGCTCTGTCGCCGGAGTGCTATGTCGCCGGAGGGCTCCGTCGCCGACAGATTGTTGCCGTCTTGGCTTGCGACGGCGTGAGAAATGAGAAGTGGGTCTATTGTCTATGTGAGAGTGAGAGAAGTGAGAAACGAATGTAGTGAAATTAGGGCACATTCTAATTTTCCATTTTATATTCAAGAAATCCGGGTAATTTCGGGTTACCCGAAATCCGAACCGAACCTACCCGGATTTTACGGGTCGGTTCGGGTCCGGGTCTAATTTCGGCGGGTACTGAAAATGGCTACTCGTACCCGGAATTTTGGACCGGGTACGGGTCGGGTAACGGGTACGGTTCCCTTTTTGCCAGGTCTAACTGTCGCCAAGCCCACCATCAGCCTCAGCCACCTGCACCGCACCTAACTGCACGAACTCAGATCTAGGGTTTCAATCGCACATTGCAATTGAAACGCTAAATCTGAGTTCGTGCAATTTGGGTAAATCAACCACATCTAAGCCTAAACACATAGGTTTTATTCCACAAACAGATTATGTCACATTAAGACTCTGCAAGAATGGAGAAGAGGGCATTGCAGCAGTGAGATTGGTTTCGCGACGACATGGAAGGCGATGGGTCTGACGGAGTTGTGGCGGCGACGAGAGCAGGGGGCATGACCTGTGGCGGCGACGGGCATGGTTGGGTGACGGTGGTAGGGGCAGATGATTGTGATGAGAGAGAGGGCTAGGGCTTGTGGCGATGAAGGGCGGGGCTTAAGTGGCAGCAAATATGGCTAGGGTGGTGTTACCGCCCCTCTTGTCAAGATTTTTTTCTGCACACAAACAAAATAGGGTTTATACATAAGGTATTCTGGACAATTTATTTAAATCGTTACAGAAATCGTCGGATGCAACACTTTTACGTTCACAAGTCCTTTGCAATTTTTGTAATTACAGGACCCTTTGCAATTAGCCCAAACCACAACGTTATTTTATGCAATTAACCCTAAACTTATATAACTATAGAAGCTAGTTTGGAATTCTAAAAGTTTGAAAATAACTACAGGGAGAAGTGATTTAGCGACTAAAGCCTCAAATAAGTAAGTCAAACTGTAATTACATCGGTGAAGATATATAAGAACCAATTTTTACAATGACAAATTGGGGCCTTTTACTCAAAGCTTTACTAATAAATAAATTACTAATCCATCCTTTTCATAAATTAATTAATGCATTGACTTTCCATAGATTTCTATGATTGAATAAATTTGAATATATACACGTAAACAAAAAATAAATTGAAATAGCAACAACACACTGTATCCCCCAAAATACTTTTACATCGGTTCCATTTACTTTTTTGGTTAGATAGTCGTATGGGAATTCCCGAAAGTCAAAAAAGAAAGAAAACTTGCTTCACCGATAAACCCTTTAGATTAGTATAAAGCGTACTTTGTTGAACGTGAAGCCATACAGAATTGGAGCATCATTCCTCCCTTCTCTCCTCTGGAGTACGGTTATGTAGGCCGTCGTCCTTTTTTTTTCCTTCTTCATCAGCCCCGAAATTTGTGGAGTAATTAACGTTAAGTATAAACTGTGCATGACCAGCGCAGTACGGGACCAAAAGTCAATTATGTGACCTCAAGAATGCTTTCTAAAAAGGCAGAAATCTCTTCACACGCACACCAAAAAATAAAATAAAAAATGTGGACAGCCCTGATTTTGGTAATGGATTGATCAATGAGAGGAAATGAGGCAGTAGTTATCATTTTTCAATCATGGACTCATGATGATGGTCTAAGGTGACCAGCTTTATTGGATATTGTGTTCGAGAAGACAAAAGCCATAGTCCAAAGACCTTCAAATAATTTCCCAGGCAAAAACAAAAGGTCCTCTCTCTCTAATATTCACCAGATTTGACACCACTGCCCTGTTTGGGCCAGATTCCTTTCCTGTCTATCTGGCCTTCCTTCTCCTCAACTGAAGCTCACTAGAACTAGAAAGATCACACAAAACCCATGCTAGGAAACAAGTTACGGTGACTTGATCTTAGACTAAAAACAATGCCGAGGCATGTGACCTCAACAGATGTATGCATCTTCTGCTCCAGTTCATTGTGAACTTTAATCACCCTTTGGGTTCTCGGTTTACACATTCTGTCTTTGCTTTATTTTTCTATTTCAAATTCAAAGCAAGTGAATTCATAAAGCTTACATGAAATGAAAAGTGAGTAATGAAAACAGTGCGTACGCAGTTAATTAACCTCCCTGTTGATTCGAGTCCATAACTATTCTTAATAATTGAAGCGAAGGAGCGGCTGGATCTGAACATCCTCCTTCCGCCCGGCTTAATTCTCCTCGGGGATAAATTTTGTAGAGGGGCCAACTCGAGCAAGGAAGAGTGAAAGCACAAAACAAAAAACGAAAACGAAAATGAAAATATACAATCAAACCTTAAATTTAAATTTCCAAGTGAACAAGCTATAACAGCAATGCTATAAGAGATACAAATAATTCATACTTGATCGGTATTCCCCAATACCAGAATATATAAAGCAACTAACATAAATTCAAGGATCCTCCCTCTCCAAAGGTACTATATATAATAACATCATCATCATCTATGTCTAGATCACGGGTGTCTCTTGCTATACAAATCTAACAAAAAAGGGCAAAAGAAAAGAAGAGAAAAGAGCTGATATTGCTAAGGATGATGATGACGATAACAACAAAGGTAACCAACTTCTCACTTAGGACCAAAAGAAGTATTAATGGCAACAACATATAGAGTAAATCACCTGCCCGTTACAAACTCTTCCACTGGTTGCAACACAGCTAGCTAGCTGACTTCTGCAGTATTGATCTTCACTTCCATATGCTAGCTAGCTTTTCGAGATTCGCTCGGAGATGAACTTACCGGCCGATTCAGCTAGTTGGATATAGGGTTTGGCCCGCTTGGAACTTCATGAGCCCCTGCTGCAAACTCTCTACCAACTGTAGAAGAAGAAGAAGATGATCTTTTATGGTGTGATTTTTGGGTACTTTTGGGGTGCAAGCTGTTCGTTGTCGTCGAAGAATCCGAGCCGAGAAGTTCATACCTTAGGGTTGGATTTATGTTTGTGGAAGATGGTTTTAGGGTGAGGAAGATTGTCATGAGAAGGAGGGCAAGGAAGAGAAGAAATATGGAGTATTGTGACCTTGTGGATGTTGTGTTGCTTTGAGAGATTGAATTGGTTTTGTGTGTTGCCATGCACTCTGGAATTATAATGGGAAAAAACCTGCACCCCCCAATAGACCACAAGAGATCAATATCCATGAACCAATATACCACCCCCAAGTCTAAGAATTAGGGGGGAAGAAAGGGAGGAGAGAGAAAGAAAGGGAGAAGAAGGTTCAGCTAAATTAAAGTGGATGGAATGGGAAGGAGGGGTTTTGAAATAATACTAATTGCATCTATACACATTAGGTGTTGTTGACAACCAACACAAACCAACTCATAATTAACATGGAAACCCAAGGTCTAAAAGAAAACTAATTAAATTTAAAGTCCTCCTGCCTTGGCAGAGTTAATTATATATGAGGGGTGGTGTAATTAAGTTACCAATTTTTAGGACGCTACCAAAATAACTAAATGACTCCATTTTATCACTATTCTTGTGAGACAAGATTGCGTTTTCGGTTCAGTTTTAAAGCAACAATGAGATACGAGAGGTAATCTTTAAAAGTGCTCTTCATGGGTAGACTAGTTAACATACTTTGATCTCGTCAAAGCACCGAGCACGCTTCTCAGCCCAACTAGCCGCGTCCTGTGATAGCATTAATTCAGAATTATTTGACAACAGATGGAAAGATCCACCCACAAGACTTATTTATTGAAGTACGAGTGTTTTGTATCTTTCATATGTGCGATTGTATTCTCAACAAGGTCCTTCACGCGTGACCGAACCTCTTACGACCGAACCAAATTCGCGAATGCATGCGCTAAACTGAATAGCGGTGAAACTTATCGAACGCGTTTCTTTTGACTGTTCTTATCTTATGATTCCGGTAGAGACATGAAAATATTCACCAAATATAGTAGGCAGAATAAATTCCAACTGTTTTCACACCATGGTATTTGCCAGAAGCATATTATATATTTGCCACTGGAAGGGTGCTTAGGCTATATTCCTGATGTCAAAGATAAAACCCCAGGACATACAATGAGGTGGAAGGAGGGCTATAACGTCATTTTGCAAAAACCTCAAATCACACATGTAGTAATGGATGCATATATATATATATATATATATATATATATATATATATATGTATGGAATAAAGGTGATTTATCTTTGAAAGGAAAAGGGCAAATGGCAGCAGGAGGAAGAAGGAAAGGGAGGTGGTGGAATGGTGGCTTTTTCTTGCTTGGCCGGTTAACCAAGAAATCTTACTTTGACTTGGGAGCCAAACCTAAACATTGGAAAATTGTTTGCTTTGCTTTGCTTTGCTTTATCAAGTGTAATGTCCCTCTCACGCCCCATCTTGAGCGCGTACCAGTTTCAAACCCCCTCCGCCAAGATTTAAAACCTAGCTCTAGTAGGAAAAGGGGGGAATGTAGTTCGATATGATGAAGCTGAACTTTTGCCTTCGATTTGAACTAATATTAATTCTGTGCGTTGCATACATGACCAAAAACTGCTAATTAAAAATTCATACTTACATGTCGAATAATAACAAATAATGTTATTTTTAGCTTTTTAATTTTGAGTTTTCTACCATTTTTAGTAATAATATTTGTTGAGGTTTTTATTAATAAAACTCACTTATAACGGTATAAAAAATTTTGCGGCATAAGACAAAATATAATATGAGAGATAATTATATGTAGATACATATACGTTTTATATTACTTACAATAAAGTAAACGGAAGGAGATTAATTTTGTTAAATTGTGAAAACATATTAAATTTGTGTAAGATAGAGGAAAGTTTCAAGATTTGAATGAGAAATATATTCAAATGAGATATAAATTTAAAATTTTGTGTGTGAGAGAGAGAGAGAGAGAGAGAGAGAGAGAGATATTTGTTTTTAAATGAGACATGCTGATGTGGAAGAGAGAGAAAGATGAAACTATTTGATTGGTTGAATGTTAAATGACATAAAGAGAAGCATGTCAAATAGAAAAGAGAATGCTACATTCTCTCAGTTTCTACTTTCATGTATATATAATTAAATTTCACGTGAAGGGAGCATAGCATGGTAAGGAAAAATAAGCGATAAACGCACTTATGGTGTTTTAGGAAGTTAAAAAATGTAACCTAAAAGACTTTCTTAGAATCTCAAACCCATGGCCCTTCTTGATCCCAGTAAGGTAATATTGGGTGTCTGTTGATGGTTGACTGTTGGGCTATATACACGTGAAAGTCAAACACGATTTGTATGCACATACATAACTCATGCATCACACTGTCGAGACTATCCTAATATTGTAGGGAATTGAAGAGTTTGGATAAATTAGTTGATTATAGTTGCGCTGGAGATAAAACTTTACCTAGTAGCTTAAGTCAGTAGTTCATCGATTCTTCACTTTGAATCAATATACACGACTCGTGAATCACACTTTCTTGAGATTACACTGACTTCTCATGATTTCTTAAAAGCTTATGGATCGCAGAAATTAAGAACGTGTTAGCGAACAACTTCCCTAACATGTGCACCTTATACCACTTTCTTTCCTTTTTGTTCTTTGGTAAAAGGTATATCTAGACTAGCTTGTGATTCAACGAAACTAAATCTCCTCAGCTTAGAGCATTTAGAGAACAAATTTCCTTGGACTACACTATATATCACTACCAGATATCCCTATTGAGCTGAAACTACTGCCTCTAAGTGTCATCGTGAGGTTAGTCATAAGGCCACACCGTAGCCTAACCTTGACATTGGCCAGCTTATGGACCCTTTTGTTCCAAATTTATTTTTCTCAGCACTCATATCATTTTAGTGGCACGTCGCTACAACACTTTGTGTTCCAAACCTACCGAGATTGCCAAACTCTCCCATGAGCACGACCTAACATCACGTACAAGGATCTCTATGCACTACTTACCCCATCGATGAGACAACTGTAATATCTCAAAAAAAAATAAAAATTCCTTGTGCGAAATTTTTATTTTTAGTAAATAAGCTTGTGGTCTTTTTGAGAATATTGAGAAAATAATTTTTATCATTTCTGAAATTTTCGGTCGAATGGAAATGGTTTCAGTCGACTCAAAACTTTCTTATGTTAAAGTTTTGGAGTCTAAAAGATTCGGTCGACTGGAAATAGTTTTTAGTCGACTCAAAATTTTTCAGTCGAATGGAAAGTGTTCAAAATTTTGATAAGGAAGTTTCTGAAGGATTCGGTTGACTGAAAATAGTATATAAATTGTGTGAAATTATCTTCTGAAATTTTTAGTCGAATTCAAAAGTTTTTAGTCAACTAAAAATGTTTTCGGTCGACTAAAAAATATTTAAATTGTGTAAAAATTATCTTTTGAAGTTTTTAGTCGAATTCAAAAGTTTAGTGTTTTCGGTAGACTAAAAAGTATTTAAATTGTGTAAAATTATCTTCTGAATTTTTTAGTCGAATTTTAAAGTTTTTAGTCGACTAAAAGAGTTTTCGGTCGACTAAAAATGTTTCGGTCGATTAAAAAGTATTTAAATTGTGTAAAATTATCTTCTGAAGTTTTTAGTCGACTAAAAGAGTTTCAGTCGACTAAAAGTGTTTCAGTCGACTAAATAAAAAAAATTAATTTGATTCAAAATGTTTTTAGTCAACTCAAATGAGTTATTCGACTGAAATGTTTTTAGTCGAATTAAAACTCATTTTTCTGTCAAATTGAAAAAAAATAATTTTAAACCATATAAATAGTCCTTTTATTTCCTATCTGGCCTTTTGAGTTCTCTACTTCTTCTTCCTTCGTGGGCGCGCGCGCGAGAGAGAGAGCTAGGAGAGTTTGGAAATTCTAAAGTGGAGCTTAAGGAGTGTATTTCTCAAAAGTTTGGCTAAGGTAAGGGTTATTTTCAAAATTCAAATCAGCGATGGACCAATCGCTCTTGTAAGTCCTTAATTTCTTTTTGAAATCCGAATTTCTTCGAATTGAGTTAAGTGATTCTTCTTCTCTTCTTTGCTTTGAGCTTTACTATGAATAACTTGTTCTAAATTCTATGACTTGTGAAATTCAATTTCTGTCGAATTTGTTCGATCTTAGAATTTGCGATGTTGATATCGTTCGTTTTAGAGATTATCATTATTTCATAAACTCCGTATATTGTTTGACATGACCGACATTTGATTTTGTTAAATTAAAATATTTATTTTGATAACTCTATGAATCATGTCACAGTGTATGTGACTTATGTCTGACTCACCCACATGGATTGAAACGTGGGCTAGCTCAGGAGAGTTGAGCTAGAGATCGCGAATTTACTTTCTGAACCGGCCTCATATGTCAGTAATGACGTATGTGACCACTTTCTGAATGACTCTCTAGTGTTTGTTTTCTTATTCAGATATGTTTTGACATTCAAAATCTGGTTTGATTGTCCGTTCTGTTGAGACCCTCCCTTTGTGCTTCTGAAATTTTCGATTCTCTGATATTTTCGTTCCGTTTGATTGGTCCTTTGAGCGACCTTACTGGACATTTGGCTCATCCCCTATTTGTTGTTCATTTCAGGAGACCAGTAGGTGGGACCTTGGATTGGAGAACTAGCTGAGCGATCAAGAGTTAGTTGTTGTCTCAGATATTAGTTCTGATGCTATTTGGGTATATTTTTAGAAACTCCGTGTCGGAGAATATAACTTGTATAAAAGCTTTGGGATCATTTTGTTAGACATCGATGTATTTTGGAAATTATTAATATATGCTCTGATTTACCATTTTGAAGTTCTTATGGTAGTTATAGAATTTTATCTGATCTCTGTGTATTCGGCATTAACGTTCTGTAAATAAATTCGGGGCGTTACAACAACAAAAGGAGGACAGACAAGGCAACACCTTACGGGAACAGTCCGTCTCAAAACCATAGACTTTTATACCGCTTGTCAAGGAGCCAAAGAGTTTGGACAAAGGAATCGATACATACCACGGGAGTCCAACATTTTTCCTTAACACCATACCTTGTTGTGTGTTTAATTCTGATCTTACAAGTAGTACGTACACAAATTTGGAGGTGTGGCTCGTGGAAGTCTAGTACTTTAGAATGAAGAGTAAGCCTAAGGCACAAGTTTATGCTTCTGAAAATTGAGTGTGCAAAAAGAGCACACGGAAAGCAAAGCATCGTATTCTCTCATTTGTGAAAGCTAAGGCCAAGCCGAAGGCTTCGCTTGTCTCCATGATGGGAGGTGAATGGGGTCCCCGTGACCTCGGTATACACATGTTCACTGGAAAGGGTGGTACGTTAAGGTCAAATCTGGAATTTCACACCCTGGTTGCTCCCTTTAATGAGTGGCTTATTATCAAGCTTTTCGTCTTTTACTTCGGCATTTCCCAAAGATAACGTGTCGCGGGTAGGACAATTGAGGATCTTTTTATTGGGTATCCGGAGGTATTACCCTCTCTCTCTCTCTCAGGTTAAGAGAGAAATGGAGTAGTTGAGAAGGTTTCACTAATGTCATTAGTATTTGCACGTTAATACATCCGTTGATACAGTTTTGTTTCGTTCGATGTCCGAAAAAAGAGTCGTCAGTACGACCATTTTTAGCTTTTTTTTCCCTAACTAAAGTCACAAAGATTGGCCTAGACAAGAAACCAACCCCTCATGTGTTGGTTTGCAAGCTTCCACATCATCTAGTTTGCAAAGTCAAAGGAGTGAGCCTTCAATAGTTCAATGTATAATTGAGTTGATGACTGGCTAACCACCAAGAATTCAGGATGCTTTCAACTTTTAACAGATAAGAGACAACCCCTCATGGGTTCCTTTGTTAGGTAAGCAGCAAAGCAAACTATCTGTCAATCCGTTCACAAATTAGCAGCAAGCCCAAGAAAACATTCACTATTCTGACCAAAAATGTCAGCAGATTGAGGTAAGCACTCAACCTAGATCTTAGTGACCTTACATTAATAGATTAATACCATATCTAGGCCATTATTGGACTCATGAAGAACGTAATACTGTAGGCATCTCTAAATCTTAGACGTCAATCCTAGTGAAACTTATTCCTAGTGAAACAAAAAGGTTCAAGGCACACAACACATTCATATTTAACTTCTAAACTTTGTGATACCTTTCTTATGACTACTTCTGTCAAAAACAAGAAACCCTAAAACAGCCCATTTGAGGTGGCAATTTGAGGTATTAGACAGGGGATGTGACCTAAAGAAGGCATAACCCAATGACCAAGAAGACACAAATTGTCAACAAAGTCTTTTGTTTTCCTATTGACAAAATTAAACCTTCCAAATGGACACCCCTTTATTCTCTGATGAACAATAAGGAGAAAAGAAACCGAATTCCCATTCCTAGGTGGGAGAAGAACTTGCAAAGTAAGCAGTTTTAGGCGTAAGAATCACTTCCAAAAGCATATAATGATAGCCATTGCTCATCTTCTTCAGTCTTCGTATTCTTTTCCCACTTATCAAATTGGACATGATTATGGGGAAAGGTAGCCTTTATTTTTAGCTACATGTTCCCCGGACCTCTTTATCAGGGTCCACCCGAGGCAAAATCAAATTTTCCACAATACCAACTTACGAAAAGTAGCTGCTTAAAGCATTTTGTATGAACCCGTTGTGATATATAAACAGGTCAAAGAGCCATTGCCCCTTTCCAGGCGCAGTTTCAGTAAATTTTCAAAACATAGGTCCTACTTGCTATCCCAACGCAATAATAGTCAATTCAATACATGATAGATGCCATTTATTAAACTGGACATCTTAACAGCCTTCAATATACAATACTCAATCCTCTCCCGTTCCGGGTCAACAAACCGATGACTTCAACCCTTCAATATACAATACCCAATTGGTGGCAGTGGAGGAAGTGAGGTAATGCTGGGTAGGGTTGAAGTCATCGGTTTGTTGACCCGGAGCGGAAGAGAACGAGAGAGCACGAAGGCCGCTGAAGTTGACACGTATTTGAAAGTGAGTGTGAGAAAGGCAGCGCAAGAGGGAGGGCCAAGAGTGAGGGCGTTGTCAAACTTCGGAAGGATCTTTTGACTTGGGGTAAGGTTGATCACGTGGTGGCATGCGTACTACATGTATAATGTTTAGTGCCTTCGGAAAAAAAAGGCTTTGGCAATGGTCAAACAATTAAAGTTGTGTATGGATCAACTAAACCAAATCCGCAAGCTAGCAACAGGACATGGGTGAGTGGCACTTGCATGTGTTTTCCTGTCTAGCAAAGATGTAGAAAACAAAGTTGCAAAGACAAAGTCGGTGGTGATGCAAGTAGGTGGTGGAGATAACACACGTAACCTGTCACATGCATGCTATTTCATTGCTAAATGATTCACACATTTATGAGTACTGCGTAGTGTGTCTCAGTCTTGCAATAGTGCCAGTCAGCCGTAGCCCCTACTCGTATACGAAAGCATATATCCAACATTGAATGATGCCCAATGATTTTATGTGATTGATTAGTTATATTCACAATATTATAGTGAAGTTTTGATTGTTCTGCTCCATGCTATTTATTCGCAATCGTCTCTTGCCATCTCGTCGACTATTGCTCCTCAAAAAATCCAATGTAGGGTTTCGCTGATAGCGGGCTTGCTTGGTTCGAAAAGCAGACGTGAGAGCGTGTAAAACAGAAGCATAAGATTGAGAACTAAAGCATTTTCCACTTTACAAGAACGTGATAACTTACAGAAGAAGACGATGAAGATGCACCATGATACATCTTCATCTTTATATGATGAAGTTGTAAAACTTGATGCCACTCCTCTTTGTTAAACCTCAAGTTAAAGGATTAGGAAGGCAATCGAGAAGATGATGAAAGCATATTTCAAAACATGTTTTACATGAAAATAATAGGGAAATGTGAAATTCTCAAGAAAAAAGTCTAATCTCAAATTGTACCCTCAACTTTATTTCTAATACAGTTTTAGTACCCAACTTTGAAAGTGTGACAAAGAAGTACCTAACTTTTAAAAAACATAACAAATCAGTACCTCGACTAACGGATAACGGATGTCGTTAGAAAGTCAGAGGAATGTGACCGTCATTTTTTTTAAAAAGGACATAAAGTCTGTCCACGTGGGCCGTCCTTTTCACAATTTCTTAAAGACACGTGAAAACGTCACAGCCATTTGATTTTTTCTCTTCTTAATTCAATCACTAAAAAACAAAAACATACTCTCTCATAGCTCATTTTATTCTGGGTAAACTCCTTTGTGAATGGAATATATATATATATCACATTAGACCACACAGGGCATCATTGCCGGCCATCGCAACCCACCAACGTCACCGGCCAACCTCTGCACCGGCAAACCACCCCAACCCCCTCACGAATAACCGCCTCTATATAGGCCCACTACTTCCAATCTATCTTCCTTAGCGGAATCAAATTACACCAGTTCTCTCTGCTCCGCCATCGGCAGTCCCCCATCATCTCTGTCACCTGTTGGCCTTTTCTCCTCCTGCTACATCACAGAAATAGCCACAACCACCTCTGATGCCGGCGACACATCATCCACCATGCCGCAGAACATCTAATTTGTGAAACTCACTGACGATTAATCTAAATTCTCTCAATTGAACAAATTTAATTCAAAATAATGAATCCTTTTTTAAATTTAAAAATTTAGAAGAGGAGCCGATGGGTTCGTGCTATCAATGGTGGTTGGTTTTGTGAATTGATCATGGGTTCAGTGACAACACCATTTTGGAGTTCATGATGAACCCGGGACACATGATTGCAGTCACCACTTCGCCGCCGATCTCCTCCTACTTGTCGTTGCCATTCAATCACCACCACCCAAACAACTCCATTGTCCACTGCTCCGATGATAATAGCCGCCGCAACTTCTTTCACCACATTGCTGTTGATCTGCTCCCAGCCGCCGCTACTACACAAATCCTATCACCACCTACCATTTAATCAAGAAAAAAACCACCCTCTTCTTCCATTAAAGAGGAGAGACAAATCTGTTGTGGTGAATTGAGAAAAAAAAGAGAGAAAAGGAAATTAGAGAGAGAGATGAAATGAAAAGAGGAAATAAAGAGGAGAGACAAATCTGCCGACGGTGAATCGAGAAAAAAAAAGATAAGGAAATGAGAGAGAGAGAGAGAGAGAGAGAGAGAGAGAGAGAGATTGTTAGAAGGAGCCATGTGCACAAATTATGTCCTCTTTTTCATAATAACAGTCCTACTCCTTGGACTTTTTAACGGCATCTGTAGTCCGTTAGCCGAGGTACTGATTCGAGTCATTTTTTTAAAGTTGAGTACTTCTTTAGCACACCTTCAAACTTGGGTACTAAAGCTGTACTAGGAGTAAAGTTGAGGGTACAGTTTTAGGATTAAGCTCAAGAAAAATAAAAAGGAAGTGAGATATTTTGAGCTTTGCAGCTGTAATCTAACATTTCTCATATTACTTATATTTTTGGATTATCTCAGTGAAAAGTGAAGCGTCAAGTGGGAGGCCCATACTTTTTAGAAAGGTTAAGACACCAAGAATTGATTAGACCCTAATAAGAAGTTCATAGAGAGAGGGCTTCGTCTTGTAAAGATGGTAGGGCACAGGAAAATCTTCCAAAACGTACTTTTGCTTTTATGTTTTTTCAAAAATCTATTTCTATGAATGTGCCTACCGTTTTCCCTCTTTCCCTGTGTTTCCTCCATTTACCTTCACAGAAATTAGCACGTGAAGACGCAAGACTTGCACCTAGCCACACATAATTGATATGTACAGACAGGCAAGCAACTTAATTTTGATTTAAAATTTTGAGGATCTCAAGTAAATTTCACAAAAGACGGAGCAGAGAGCAACAGAAAAAAGGAAAACCAGAACCCATCAAAACGAGTGCTAGTCAAATCAAATACTGTGATAAGGAGTTTCATCTTTCTTCAGTGCAACGCACTATAGAACCTAGAGATGGAATCCATGGAAAGTTTAAACATCACCAAGAACAGAAATATTAAGGGCCGGGGCTAGTGCAGCACGGTTGATGGCATTTTCCAGAAAACACAAGGTCATACCTTCGGTACAAGCTTTTCAAGATTAGCAGCCTTTTTGGCACTCCTGAATGACTAATGCACTCCTAGTAGTACTTATAAATTCGCACACACGATCAGTACAAGGTACTATCATGTAAAGTCGTTCAGGGAGTGACATTAGCACATTAGAGAGTGCCAATAGGACTACCCTTTCAACAACACCACTACGGGTTCGTAGTGGTGTTGATGTCGAATAATACAAGATCCGATTGTAACCGGTGTCTGAGTGGCAATTTGTCAGTCAAAAGGGTCATTCTTGCTTTTTGATCTTTACATTTATCCAACTCCACATATAATGTATAGTTATTTATACTGGGCCAGCCAACTTTTATGGCGTCTCTTATAAAGAGGAGTATTGCTAACAAAAAAAGAATTAAAGATGCAACTATTATCATATGCTAAGCATTGCCACTGTGGTTTAAATGCAAGTGTTGCATACATTCAGTATCCACCTACTTAGCAGGTCCACGGCAGCTATTCAATTTCCATTACAAGAATTAACAGAGTTTCAGAAAACATCAATCATAGTCATTCTTGATAATTTTTGCTTCCATCAAAAGTAGTCATGTCTCGGCACTCAAAAATATAAATCCAACTCGGATGAAGATCAACATCAGAGAAAGCAGACTTTAACCACCATAATACAAAATTGAGCAAAAGATGCAAAACATGTCACCACTCTACAAGTGATGTGCAGTTATATTGTGGCCAAATGTAGAAAGTGAAAATTGCAATGAGCAAGAAGAAAAGTGCTCGCTGTACCTCACTTCCACCGAAGAGACTGCCTTATCCCAGTACAGATAAGTCCTAGTGATCGCCCAATCAAGTAAACTAGAAAGAAAGAGACAGCATCACTGACTTTAGCAAAGACGGTTCTTATCAACGGCATTGTAATATCAGTCAATTCTAGGAAGAGACTGTAGTAATACCTCCTGCAAAATAGAATAATACAATTGTAAAATGACTAGGTGACAATATCCTCTCTGATCTTCCAAGAACAGAGAAGGAATAGTTTCAGTCATTTGATGCAGCATAAACAAGTGATATATTTTCTGTGTAGGTTCGTGAGGGTTTGACTGGGGCATGCAAGAGTTAGAAGAAAGATACCACAGCCTCGATGTACTAACATATTGACTTATCAATTAATTCAGGTACCAGGCCATCAGGATCGAAAATCAGCTTAATATGCTAAAACGCGATGAGTGAGAAGCAGGAAATAGTGCCGTATACAACTACATTGGGTCAGACCATAATAAGCGATCGTGATGCCACGCATAGAGTCAATGGCAATTGCCCTAGTCCTAGCCCAGCACTCACCAATTCAGATGCTAGCCAAGCGGATTCCTCAAACCCAATCACATTCTCCAGATAAAATTTAACCACCACAACAAAGTTTTAAGGGTAAACAACAGGAACACCCACCTCAAGTAACAACTCATGGTGACTTGGTCCCTCAACTATTTAACCCGACAGGTACCTCTTCAGGTCATCAAACCCAAACACACTTAAAAAACGAATAAAAATAGCATGTGCCATTTATATGCATCCTTTAAGACAAAAATGTCCTCGACCATTTGGACACAAAAACAATAGAAAACCGCCTTACAACTCATACCAATAGGATCCCAAAAAAGAAAGAAAAAATATCACATCATAATACAAGCTATTGCTGGTCATAATGCCTTTCAAAGCAATTAAACTCTCTCTCAATCTCGATGCCTACCAACACGCTGTACCTAACATGTATGTGTTTGTCTACGATTATGTGTATGTATGGATATGCAATTATGCAATGACACATCAGCTTCCATCTCACGTTTTACGCAATTGCTTTCCTCTTAGTTTCTAATTTTGCCTGAGTATAAACGTGTATGTCCCCCAAAAATTCTAATCAGCACAAATTTCTTCTACATACAAACAAGAAACCCAAGAAAAATCTGCAAATCATATATTACCCCCTTAGTCAATGTTGCAGAGAGGATTACCGTTGTCAAGTCAGATGTACGCGGCCTTCGAGTTTTTTCCATCGACACCTGATCATTTTAGTGGTGACGGTGTCAGCAATTTGATGAGAAATGGACGAGTTTTTAGGTGGCAGCTATGGAATGAGGGTGGGGGTTTTGGCGGAGGCTTGGATCGTGGTGGCCTGATGATATAGTGTGGCCGGTGAATTTCGGTGAGAGGGGTGTACATTTTGCTTGCGACAAAGGGATGAGGTATATTGAGCGTGAAATAATATAAGCGGAGAGAGAATTCAGGGCATCAGATGTCAAGCGGGAATGTTTGTCAATAGATTCGTTAAATGGAGGGTTAGTGGAGGGGAAAATTGTCATTCTACATTTCTGTTAACCAACGTCCAAACTGAGTCAGGTGATGAACTTACTTGACACGAGTTGTAGTATAGAAACTTAATAGCTACAAGTGGTTAGTTGAGGGGGTGGTACTGTATTTTATCCAAGTTTACAAACTTATTATTATTATTTTTTTTGGCCTATTATGTCATTTAAACTATGTACCAAATGCATGTATTATTTTTCATTAGATTGATGTTCAACTTGAACAGGATGAGAGTGCTCAAGATTTCAGGGGAGTCCCAACCTCGCTGTGCTGCAATTTCTCAGCATTTGAATGGTGTAAAAGTCAAAAATCTACTTCAGAGGTTTAATATTTAATGATACATTCACTTGTTATTTCAACCAGAGAGTTCCCCCACATCTCACATGGAAATTCAGCTTTTCTAGTAAACTAAGTATCAATCCCAAATTTCCGAAAACAGATAATAATGGTCCCTTTCTAGTTGTTTTCTACGATTTGGATCTAGTTTCATATGATCTGGACTGTGATTTCACCCAAGAGCACGTATTTGCAACAGCCACCCATATGAATTCAATTGGACGTTAATGTAAATGAACCTGGACCTATAGCCAAAAGCAAATCAGTGTACCTACAACAGATTAGTGAAGACAGTATATCATGTGCGAAAAGGTTGTGCGTGCAACAACAAATCCCAGTGTCTATAATAGATTATTGAAGACCACACATCATGTGCAAAAAAGTTGTGCGTGTCCATTATTCAGCTAATGGCGGCTTCGACCCAGTTTTGAAACTGTGTACCCTGCATCTAGTTCAGGTAGAAAAGAATGGGACAAGAGATAAACATACCACCCAGTCAGAGCCCTTAACTCCCTGGTGCGCTTGACAGGTACAGAGATGTAACTGATCACAGCAAAACGTGATGGAGATGATTCAGGTAGAGATTCTCTCATGCTAAGTTTCTTCCACCAGCTAAAATTATCAGTCTCACTCTTTCTGGGTTCCTCAACAGGTCGAGTTTGAAGAGTGCGCAGGTCAAATCGATCCTCATACATTGACGCAACTGCTTCCATGTTCTGATACAACCACTGACTCAACACCACCTGTTACAAAGCAAAAATTGTTTAACATAGCTTTTTAAGATTGTTCAAACAGCAAGAACAGACCATCACAACCAATGTACAATTATGTATCTGACAACTCTATAATCATTTTTGTAAGCCAAAATCTTCTATGGGCCATACAATCCGGTTAAAAATTAAAAGAATGGAGGATTTAAAGAACCACATCCCTCCATACAAAAGCTTTATTATTCTGAAAGTTCTTGGGAAACATACCCAATATGCATGTATTTCAATAATCGGTAACCCTTAAATGATTGAATAGTAACTAAAAAGTTCAGGACAGTTCCTTGTGAAAAGTTCAATTCCATAATCAAAATGGACAAGACTGAAATGCTAATTGCTCACTACTCTTTTATTTTTAAGGGTAGAAGACTATGCTTTTCTGAACTCTAGGATATAAGAGCCTTGCAAACTTGAGCTTATAGTCACTGAACCAAACTAACAAGAAAGGAGGCCAATATTACAAATTAAAGGTAGCTGGTTCAAAGAGGCAAAAACTCGAATAAGCATCTGATCGACCTATTCAGATTTCCAAACCTATACATGGAAAGCATAGCCGAAGTTCCTTCAAAAGCTATAGAGCAGATATCTGTAGGCAAACAGATGCGAGCAAAGGCAGCAGAGTCCTTTCCAATCTGATCTTTCCTTCAGGTGAATCGGACTGGGAAGAAAGGTGTTAAGTAACTTTTATTTCCGCGTTTCCATTTCTTTTTTGGGAAAAGAAAAAAGTCTTTGGATGTGAGTTCCATGTATATTTCAGACACCAGATTCTCATTTTAGACCAAATGAAAAGGAAAACTCGACAATACAAAATAAGAAACCAAAAAAGGTGATTCTTTTCTCCCACGCGGTTCTTTTTGGTTTAGTGAAGTGGGCACTTCAACTTCTACCGCGAGCGCAAAAGAAATATCTTAGACTTATTTTAGAGACATAAGATCAGAGATAACGAACACATCCATCACCATGCCAGCCAAAGAAGAGACGTATCTTCTTCCTCTCACCAAGCCAACGGACACCGTCATCTGCCATTTTAGACCACATCTAAAACCCCCAAAAGTCAACCTAGAAACAAGATCCCGGACATTTTTTAGTGCAATCCATTTGGAAACTTTGGCCACCACAATAGACCTTTAAGATTAGACATTGATGACACATCTATCATCAAAGGGCTGAAATTGGCAGGGGTGCTGTCTATGGTGCGAGATTGAGCCAACGATTTGGCCTTGCAGATGAGATGATGCGGGGAATAGGCAGTGGTGGCACATCCATCGCTTCTTTCTTATTTCTCAATTTGGGTGAATGTGAAGGGCTTGGGTTTTTTGATCTACTGAAAAATCTGGAAACTTTGGTCATAATTTAATTGCGTATTCAGGGTGCTATTTCTCAATGCTACAAAGTAAAGAAAGTGGTGCTCAGTGGTGGGTGGCGGCTGTTAGTCAATTGCAGAAGGTGTGTATGAAGTTTCAAAGTAAAAGAAACAGTAAGAAATTAGAAAGCATTGTAAAAGAAGCATACAAATAACCAAATACATTCCAGTGTTTCGCATAAAAGAAGTGGAATAGAACTATGCTTCATGTCCTTAAAAAAACAAATACAAGAATTACCAAGTGAGTCCTCCTATTCCAATGTACAGAACAAAATGTGATTGAGTCACTAGAAGAAGAATGGGCCATATTTTCCATCCGGTATGCATGTATATGTAGCTTTCCAAGAAGCTGAGGATGACTCATGAAATTCTGGGCTTGAAAATGGCAATTTTAATGACTCTTCATTTGCACTTGTGTTCTGAGCCATGGGGGACAGAGCTAACATCCCAGAGAAAACACATCCATAATTTTAACCTTGGGAGGGGTCTTTCTTCAAGCTTTTACATGCTTACTCCCAGATTTACTTAACGATCCATGGTTATGTGCGAGTTTGCATCTGGCCATAAATGACCTACCAAGAAAATAGTTAGTACCTACTTGGCTAGCCCTTTTGAAGGAGGCAATGCCCTCCAGCAAGGCCGTGTTCTGTGGTCTTAAAAGCTCGGATCGGGTCTATCTGGCCAAGTTCATGGAGATTGGAAAGCAGATTCTGATCAGCGGGTTGCCATTACTATCAGACCCTTGTCAGAGGGGAAGATTTTGGGCAACATGTGACAAGTTTAAGGTTGGGCCCTAGCGGGGACGCTAAGGAGTAATTGACTTGTAACACCCAATCCCACACTTCTTAAGTGGAAAATTCGGATATGGCCTCAAGAATACTACCCCTGCAGCAACCCTACTTGGATAACCCTTGGGCAAAAGCGGGGTTTTGGTTGGGGGGGTGTTGGTTTGTTTTTCAATTGGCTTGCTACATTTCCAGTACCTATGGAACAAGCCTTTATGAAAGAGAATTAGAGACGACAGTAGAGAATGGAGGTTGGGAAGGAATCGAGAAAGTGGAAATGCAAACATATGTGTGTGTGTGTGTGTGTGTATATATAGGGGGCCGATCCCTATCTCCCGCTAGAATTTTCTTATTTATCCAACTGTGATCTAACCGTTGACGTAGCGGAATGGACGGCTGGGATGCTGTTTTTATTCTAATTTTTTGCCTAACCGCTTAACTTTGTACCGGTTAGTATCTTTTGCACACTCGTTCCACAAATGCCCTTTTGTTCAAGTCTGTTATCTCTCCCTTCTTTTCTACAACCCACAAACACCATTACACCCTTCACAGCAGCACCCACCAAGCAACAACACCCTTCACACCACCATACCCACCCGAACAACCCTCCCAATCGCATCCACCCAGCAACACCACCATTGAACATCAATCGAAAAAAATAGATCAAGATTTCAATAATGATCGGCAAAACTACCATTGAGAAATAAAATAAAAGCTGGACAAACTTTTCGAAAGAAATAATGAAGCAAATTTGAACATTAATTTTAGAAAGATACAGGGTAAGTGAGGTTGATTGTCGGCAGTGGCGGCAGAGTGGGTATCAATGGGATTTGGGGACTGATGGGAGGTCGCGACACGGTGGCGGCAACAGAACAACGGCGAGGTGGCGAAGAGATAGCGGCATATGGGCAGCGACGACGAGATAGCGGCGACGGGGCAGCGATTACCAAATAGCAGCAATGGTGGCGTCGACAATATAGCAGCGCTGTCCAGATCTATCACTGAGAGAAGCAATGACCGTACAGATCGATCATCACCGTTGCCGGATAAGGATTTTCAGCCGCCTCAACGCCACCATCAAAATCTTACCACTCTGCTGACGTCAATGAGCCTAGCCTATACAAATCCCGTCGATTTTACAGAGCCAGAGATGAGATACGGAGAGAGATCGGTGGTGCACCTGGGTACTGTGGTTGGACTGATGGAGAAAATAGAAACTAGAGAGACGGGACAAAGGGAAGAGGGAAGACAGAAAGGGTGTTTTTGGAAAAGTTGCTACAGTGGCGGTTAAGCGAAATTCTGCAAAAAAAAAATAGCATCTGGACCTTCCTTTCAGCTATGTGGACCATAGTTATGAATATCGTACCGGAGTGCGTACCGTTTTCTCCACGAAACGGTACATACCGGTACCGGTACCGTCTCAAGATTTTCATCAACAATATCTATTTGTATTATTTATTCACCGGCGAACTAACAATATATACATATATTTTTTTACTTACAACTTTTCTAAAATAAACTGTTTATCTTATGGAGCTTGATTTACCATAATTTTCAAATAAGCTAGTTTGTTAAATAATAATATCTTTGGGTTCGAGAATAAGCTGTTTTTGTGTGTCTCCATGTATGTGCGCGAGCGGGTGTGTGTAAAGTAGTACATCATATAGATGAAAGAATATGATCAAAGTTTACAGGTATGAAGTAATCAAAGATAAGTGAATATTGAAAACTTATCAGGAACGATTTTGCAAATTGTAATGAATTTTATGAGCAGGAGGCTACAGAGGTTTTGATTAGTATAATAGAACTTAGAGTGTCTTTATATTTAGTCTTTATATGGTCAATTTACAAAATTTCTAATAAAATTTGTTACTTTAATATTTTTTTAAAGGAACCGGTACAAAACACAATATCTCGGCCGGTACGTAGTTTTCGGCCGGTATCACCTGTACCGGCCTGTACAACCGCTACCGAGCGGTATTTTGACCAGTACAAAATTTAAGGGATACCATACCAGCAAAAGGCAAAAACGGTACGTACCGGCCGGTACCGGTACGGTATTGATAACTATGATGTGGACGGCCAGATAATAGTTAGAGAAATACTTATTTCTCCACCGGTAGATAGGGATCTGTCCCCATGTGGACGGCCAGATAATAGTTAGAGAAATACTAATTTCTCCACCGGTAGATAGGGATCTGTCCCCATATATATATATATATATACATACATACATATATATATACATACATACATATATATATATACATACATACATACATATATATATATATATACATACATACATATATATATACATATACATAGAGAGAGAGAGAGAGCAATGCTCCTAAGCTCCTTTCTGTCTTCTCTAGCGCTTTGGGCAGATGGAAGGCCCGATTTTAATGATGCCTGTTTAGAACTTCTACCTTTCGTGCAAGTTGGTTACCGCCTCTGGCCTTTTCTGTGGAACAATTATTGTACTTAAAGAAAAACTCATACTGCCCAGCTCCCATTTTAGCAGTTTGAGCCTTATGTTTACCGAGGTCAACTAATATGAATCGTCTCCTCATATTTATTAAGAGCATGCCTATGCGCAAAGCACAGCGAGGAAACTTTAGCCCATCGCTTAGAACTAGGTGCAGCCCCTCAAAGGAAGACCACACTTGGTGCGCTTAAGCGATAAGCCAGAAGCCCTTCGGAAGCGAGCATTTTCACAATCGGTAAAACAAATGATTTTAACCTTTTTTTTTTCTTGACTTCCTTAGTATAGAACAAAAAACGCCCTCTATCCATCCCTCCTTCCCTTGATCCCTCTATCTATGATCATCATTTTCTATTTCACATACCTCCCTATTTAACACCCCACAGGTGTTCAATAAAAAGCCAATCATTGTGCTACATCTATGAATACGTAGTTGAATTTGTTGGTTTCCATAGAGTATGAATATACTTTGTAATTTGTGGTATGCTGCAATTCTTTCAATAAGCCGGCACTTGCCCCTTGGCCTGGGCTCTAGGGGCCTTTGTGCTTTACATGCGCTTTAAATAACTAATTGCATTCCTTTCTCCCAGCCTCAGTCAGGATCTTGACTGGTCCTCATTTCAAATGTAGCCCACAGATGGGTTGGGTTGTCAAACAAAAGGTACTCCACGACTAGTAGTCCTGCCAAAATTCCTCCATTAACTGTAGTTGCTAACTTAATTGTACACGCATAACACTCCATCCATAAATCATGCATAAAGATCATGTTCCTGAACTTATCCTGTACAGCTAAAGCACTCTCTCATATACAGGTACTGGACTTAATGGAGCCATTTTACAAATAACCTCTCATGGATTTATTGCTGCTGCAAATTTTTTCTTGGCAGGTGATTCTAGAAAACTGATCACCCGCCAAACAACTATGAAGAATAAAGAACTAGGTCACAGAATCTTCAAGAGAAGCTATATGCATGAAAAGTCAGATGCATATGCCGAGATAAGGGGAAAAGGCATACTAAGGAAGAAGGGAGGGAGGGAGAGGAAGGGGGGGGGGGGGGGGGAGAGACCATATATCCCACAAAAAAAAACAAATAAATTAATCTATGAAACTTGTTAAGCTTAATCTATGATACTTGTTAAGCTTAATCTATGATACTTGTTAAGCTTACAGCATAAAACAACAGTACCTCATTGCGTAATCTCTGAAGTGCTCGAGTTGACAATGTACATAAACTCAAACCAAGACGGTTCATTTCGTTTGACATGTTACCGTCAACAGAAATCAGCTCCACATACATGCTAGCGATCCCATCTGCTAATGTAATCACCAAATCTTCTAGTAAAGAAACTCCATGAATGGTAAAGAAGCTATAGTCATAACAGCAATCCTGCCTGTTAGAACACAACATATAGTTAAAGTTATTCTTCCAATGACACACCAATTACAAAGCAACTTTCGTCGAACGGCAATGAAATTTGGTGCAATAATGTGTAAAGCACGTGTGTTTCTTACAATATGACACAAATCACATGAATGGAACAGTTGTCGAAGAGGTAAATTAGACACCATGTAACTGAAGATAAGTCTCTTGCATAATCACGAATTTACTTAAAAGTTCGAAGAAAAAAAAAAGGAATCGAATAATATGTTGTAAAATGATCTGTTCCTGTTTTAGTTTAAAGCACTTTTTCCCACATAATTAAAAATTAGCAGTAGATAGAAGTGCTTAATGCTTCTTTGCCCTCTGAACAAATTAGCAACTGTATCCACTAGGTACCATACTAACTGAAGTCATTTTCCGTAACGGCCACAGCCCCACCAAAGCACAATGCCACCCTCAAAGAGCTAGACAATTAAGTCATTATGAGATTCTTGACAAGGTCATTAAAGGATATTTTTAGACACGAATGTATCAGCCTAGAATGGAGCCTTACATACTTCATCTGGGCTACTATACAAAAACATTATTCATCACGGTTGTTGTATGGTCCAACGCTCATAAGACTAAATGCAAACCTTCTGCTACGCACCCAGACAATGCCCTTCTGGCAACACACAAATAGTTAAATACAATACAAACAATCACACACATATATTATTACACACTGATCACACATATACGGAAAAGTGAGTATGAGGTGACACCTTAGGTAACTTATCTAAGGTGACCTTTAGTCTATGTTACATGGACCCTTCACTTTGGGGTGAAGGGGCGGTGTCCAGACGACACGACCCTGACACGGGTACGGGAGCCGTACCGGACCCTTTGGATTGAGATCGGACACGGCTAATGCCTCTGTCGCTACTTAGAGGATGAAGAAGATTCTTGGGCAACTTTTAATCCGGATGAAATGAAGAAGGAAAAAATGAATCTGCATAAGAAAGAAGAAGAGAAGGAGAGTGGCCGGAGACGGAAGAGAAGGAGAAGCAGAAGATGAGGGAAGAGGAGGAGCAGCAGCATAAGGGAGAGAGAAGGATTTCTCTGTAACTTCACCTCAAGAGACGCACAAACTTGTCTTGCACTCTTGCAAGTTGAAAGCCATAACCTTTTCTTTGCCTTTTTGCCGTCTCATCTGCCACGAGCCCAGTACTGTTGTACCACACATCACTGGGATGGGATGCAAAGCATGGCCTCTTAAATGTTCTTTCAACCTTTTAACTATTGGGGGTGGGGGGAGCAGCGGCCTCCAGATAGTTACTTTTGGTAGAGTTGAAAACAGTGTACAATATCTCCAACTGCAACTATGTTAAAAATCTAAAGTAACTTTTGGTACAATAGTTACTTTTGGTAGAGTTGAAAACAGTGTACAATATCTCCAACTGCAACTATGTTAAAAATCTAAAGTATGTTACTTTTGACAATGGCAGTTCACTTTTTAAATTCACAAATTTTAATGACAGCTCAACAGGTACTTCTTTGCCAACCCTCTCCAATAGTCCAATTTAACACATATCTTGATGATCTACCTCACATTCCTAGCATTCTATTCAGAATATTTATGTATACTATAGTAATTAGTTATATACTTATATATGGTGTTTAGTAGCGCACTATAGTAGGAATATAAATGTAATATATATTATGCACGACGTGTCCCCGTACCCGTGTCCAACTTTTGGACGGTGTCCACATATCCTAGAATTTCAAAAATAGGCGAGTCCGACACTCGGACACGTACCCGATCCGGACACTAACACCGAGTCCATGTAACATAGCCTTTAGTAACTCATCATGGAAATCATAATTTCAAAAATCAACACTTGGATTGCATTGCCTAACGACAACTTAAATTTCAAATCGATAGGTGGTCAAGATATCTCAGACTTGTAAGTACAAATTTTACAGCGTAAAACAACCATAGTTTAAACACTTTTTGAACAAGGCACCTGAACTCAATGCAGATCGACGAGGAAAATAACCTATTCAATTTTTTGGCATGGCACTTATTAAAGTGACCATTTTTCAGCAACAGTCTGACTCGTTCATATGCTTCAACTCCTTGAAGTTCCATTGATAAGCTTAAAACTTGAGAAGTCTCGCTGTTCCTCTATTTTGAGGGTCTTAATAAAATGGAAATCCAATAGATAGCAGACATGCATTCCTTAATGTGGTGCCTTTCCATAGCAGGAGAGTAAAAGTAACTACGACTCGTCTGTGTCCCTAATGCTCTTGATCCTTCAGCAAAATCATCCGAGTACAAAATCGACTCAAACCTGACCAAAGCAGTCCCTTTTAATGACCTCTGGAAAATAAGAAAAGGGTGATGCCTAAAATTTATGGGTCAATTATAAGGCATGAAGATCAAAGTGTTCTTGCATTGTCCATCATGCGCCTTCACAATTTTTTCGAACGCCTTACCTAATAAACACCAAACACACAAACGACTAATTTGATGACTCTTCTACAGCACAAAATAACACTCACATCTACACACAAGTTTTTCTAGAACATGTAACATTTTTCTCTTCATTTATGTGGAGAACCCGCATACGAAAGATGCCCAAAGCAGCAAGGAGGGTCCCTGGCCAAGACATAAACCCAATCACAGGGATGAAACTATGTTTAAATCATCTAAAAAACATATCAGACCTTCCAGGAAACTCCCCCTTTATTCTCCTATTCAGTATTATGCATTGCATGCAACTACATTACGTGGTGCATTATGTTGTGCTCATATATCACATTTTCACAATCCCATGAAACATTAAATAGTTGAAGATCTATTTTCAAACCATTTCAAACACAACATTCTTCGCAGATGATATAAAGAGATGACTGATTGACCAGCTAAACAGACACAGATGCATGCACATGATACATGGAAGAAAAACCAAAATGATAACTAATTTACCTGAGAGAACCAAATCTAAGAACGCAAATTAATTCAGCATAAAGGTCCTCCTTGCCCAACTTTTTTATGTTTTGTAAAATAGAGTCATATCCGTTTAACTTCTCAACCATCGTAGAAAGAAGTGCCTGATAAACGGAAAAACAGTTCCATCTCAACACGGTAGCAACATCTGTACCCTTTTTTTCTTTTCCCTTTATTCCGGGTGATAAGTAGCTAGTAGCAGCAGCATTTACAACACAATATGCTAACTTCTTCAAAGTACCTTGTCACAGTTGCTGTTTCTCAAACAAAGCTCCTCCTTTAGCCAGCCCGTGCTTACAGACTGATAAGACTTCTGAATAATTTCAGAAAAAACATTCAGCGGACTTAAAGTATCAGATTTTCCTGAGATGTTATCCACCTGTAAAAGCAAATATAAAACCTTCTATCAAATGACAGAACAAAACAAATTTAACATCTCCAGAAAGTAATACTCTTGTCAAGATGCAGGACTACAAACTTTGACAAGGAATAAGAAAGAAGACAAGGTCATGTTGTGATAAACATTAGTTATGGACCAAGTGCCTGCCTCGTTATTGAGCCACTGGTAAGACGCCCACAGCAAACGGAACCTTGGACCCTCAGCAACAGCATACAAACTTGAAGGCTGTTTTTGCTCGTGTTCAAAGCCCTTGTTTCCAAGGTCTCCCCCACGACCAATAGCATCCAGAGTATCCATAAGTTTGCCTTTCACAATATCCCAGGCAAATCCGAAGCTAATTTCGTCATCATTGTTTGTACCACTGCAATTACAAAGGAAAAACTCAAGTAACCAACAGATATCACTTAGAGTGAATGAGAATCGATGTGTTTTGACATGCCAAGGATCTATCGGAAATTAAAAGGAATCTTTCGCCCTGTAACCTTCCTTACCTACCAGAAAAGGAAGTTTCTTCAGGAACCGCACAACCACTTGAGATTCCCTTTTGATTACTTAAACGAGACTTCTCAACGGGTATTACTCCAGCCATATAGGTAAGAAAAATACTCCCCATCAGAAGTGCTTGATTGACAACAGTAACCCAATCAGAAGTCACTGCAATATCAGCATTTACCAGAGTCCCCAGGCAGCAGCACTTCATAAAACTCTTCTTGTAAGGACTTGTTTTCACAGTTCCGGTGCGAAGAGCACCGAACCCGCAAGCTTTCACTAATGAAAGCTGGGTGCAGTTTCCAGGGTAACGCTTCCTACAGAGTAACAACAGTAACAAAGTTGTAAACATATTTGCGCCAAGAGAGGAGAAGATGAGCAGGCAAAATCAGTTCATAGCTACAAAGTAACAACACCACTATCCATAAAAGATATGTAATACAACAAACATAGCAAGTGGGTGGCAGAATGAAACCTTTTAATTCGAACGTGTAAGCTTCTGGGAACAGTGTGTCGCGCACAACTTCCAAACAAATGCAATCTAACTTGTGACGGAACAGCCACACATTCTGCCATTCGCATAACAATCTGCCCTTGATCAATACATTTAATGCCGGTGTATGAACTCAAACTTATTCAAACACCAAGCCTAGTAACCCAACTACAATAACAAAAAAATCCATCAAAAATTTGAATAGCGCAACTCACACACGCCAAATTAGATAGAAATCATGTCCTAACCATTCATTACTCCCTCCGTTTCACAATATTTGTCCCATTTGACTTTTTGCGAATTTCTAGAACAAAAACCGAACATGTTAGTAATGAATTGAGTAACTGTTTTTACACTGATTTTGACATGTCAAACAACAGTTATTTAGTCTTTTAAGTACTATTTGAGTTCAATTCGGTATTTGCAGTTTTACACTTTCAAAACTAACCTAAAAGTTTGCCAAAAGTCAAAGGGAACAAGAATTTGTATATCCACAGATTTCAGCAATGTACCAGCCCTGGCAATAATAAAAACCCTAAGATTCTCATTCGAACTAGATATTTACGCAATGGCAGCACAATATCTCGCTAAATGCACAGCATTAGGATGCTTCTACTACTGAATTCAGCTTGGCATTGAGAAATTAAGCATTTCATAGACCATGCAGCATTTGTGGAGGAATGAGAGTTACTGGATTGGCATACCACTAGGAAGTGGGAGGGTCTAGTGCAACCGTCGCGGGCCGCCGGTATTCACGGTGGTGCGGCCATTGGATTTGTCGTGATCGGCTGCTGTGACACAATACATCGTATGAGGTTAGCGAGAGATAAGGTCGAGGCAAACTGAGGTAAATGCCGTCTGGTTATAGATTTACGCTTATGTCCGACATTTCTTTTTCAAAATTGGTGTCATTCGATATGTTGTACTTATTTACTACTGTGACATCTATATCTATATGATTTTATTATATATATATATATATTTTTTTATAATGACGATAAAAAAAAATTTGGTATACTTTTATCATTTTATGTTTTTGTTTTGAATAAAATTATTTAAATAGTGACAAAAAACAAAAAACACATTCGAATTGTTTTCAGATTTTCTCACCCAAATTTAACTCAATGTACGAAAAAGTAATTAAATTTTTTTTTATAAAAATGATAAAATTATACGAGTGTATTTTTTAACTGAATACGAAAATCATGAATTTAAAATAAAAATAAAAAACAAATATGATAAACGTACTAGTAAAACGCCCAAACCTAACTTTTGAGATGGCTGCATAAGCTATAGTAATTTTACTGCTGTCTTATTTTGCATATGTTAATTTACAATAAAACCCCTTCTAACCACAATATGTCATCAAATACCAAAAGTTTGGTATCATTGACTCCGGTCCAAGTGTGACGCTTGGCGTATGCAAGCCCTTAGTGATATCCAAATCAGCCTTTCGCCCCACAAGCTTTGCACATACTTTGCCAAGTGGGACGAGAGATGCAGGGAGTCTTTTGAGGGAAATCATCAAGTGGAGCAGGAGGTGTAAAATTGGGTCTTAAGTGGAGCTATCGTAGTCCCTTAGGGGTTTTAAGTGATGAGCCAAAGAATTAAGTGAAGTTACCGAACAAATCTTGGTGGTGTTTTTGCAATTTATCCTTTTCATTACTTTTTAAATAAATTTATTGGAAGGATTAAGGCATGCTGGGGTGGTGGCGCAGTTGGCTAGCGCGTAGGTCTCATAGCTATCTGAGTAATCCTGAGGTCGAGAGTTCGAGCCTCTCTCACCCCAAACGATTTTTTTATTTTTATTTTTCATTTCGTCTTCTTTAGGTCTTTCAAAACCCTAAAAGTAGAAATACTAAACCCAGCCTCTTGCTCGCCTCTCTTCAAGGAATCTCCTCTGGATAACAATGGTGAAGAAGAGCAAGAGTACGAAATCCCCAGTTTCTTTTTAATAATACAGTCTTAATTTCCCTTTTTGCAAATTGACTGACGTTTGTGTACTGGATGCAGAGAGCAAGAGCAAGCGGGTGTCGCTGAAGCAGAAGTACAAGGTGATACGAAAGGTGAAGGAGCACCACAAGAAGAAGGCTAAGGAGGCCAAGAAGCTCGGCTTCAACAAGAAACCCAAGACCGAGAAGGACCCCGGTATCCCCAACGACTGGCCCTTCAAGGAGCAGGAGCTCAAGGCTCTCGAGGCCCGCCGCGCCCGCGCCGTCGATGAGTTGGAGCAAAAGAAAGCTGCCCGCAAAGAAAGGGTGCCTTTTCATATCGGTTTTTACCAAACAAAAAATTTTCTTTGTGCTGTTTCGATTTGGTTTGGTGTTGGTCCTTACATTTATGGGTGTATTTGGAATTGACTCAGGGATTTTAGGGTCATTATTTAGCGTTTTAAGGACCCCATAACATACAAATGGGAATTTCTCATTGCTTGTCCCCAAGATGGTTGGCTCAGTTATCAGTTTAGTCAACTGTTTTGAGGGTTTTTATCAGGAGGTCGAAGCGAAAGAAAGGAAGAATTTTATGCCGAGTAGGTGCCTAATAGTTTGAATTTAAGCTGGTGTCAGTTCTTGCGTAGCTGGATGTACTTGTAATTGGGTGAGGGAATCAAGTAATGTGTTGGTTTCTAATACGGAGTATAATTTTTTAGTGAAAAATTCTCGCTGTTTGAGATTGTTTAGGTTATTAGGTTGAGGGTATGCATTCGAGGAGATATAGAAGGAATGGAAAGAAGATGTTAAGTTTAACAGGTTAAGTTGGACCTTTCAGTATAGTACCTAATTGGTTCAGAGTGTTTAGGCCGTCTGGGCATTGTTGGAATTTACTTGAAAACGTACCAGGTTGTCATCTAGCCTTTATTTTTTGAGTTGATTTCACCGCTTGATACTTTTTTGATTCCTTTAGGTTGATCGTGACATGTATGCATACCCTTGCAAACAATAGATTGTATAGTGTTCAACATTGATACTTCGAGTTTCGAGGAAATGATAGCTTTTTAATGGAACTTTCTAACAGCTGCCACCAGAATTGGACAACCAGGGATTTAGTCTACTGAGAGGGAAAGCCTTTATCCTTTTAGAAGTATCTTTTGCACTTCTATTCAAGTCTTAACTTCGCTCAGTTTTTTAATTCTGGAGTGTTTTTTCGTTCTTGCTCTGCACATTTTCTTGAAAAAAGTTGGCTCCCTGCTGGCATGGCTTGTGGTGAGTTTTTTGATAAACAATGTTGCTTTTCCAAGCTTTTCATCCCAACCCTTGTTTCTTTGAGGACATTTTCTCTTTCTATAGATCTATCGATTGTCTCTTCTGCTGCCTCTGTTCATTCAATATGACTCGCGTGCTTTTTCAGGCCCAGAAGAGAAAACTTGGACTGCTAGAGGATGATGATATCTCTAATCTGGCTGACCTGGTTTCAAAGAAGGAACATAATTTTGGAAAGGAAAGGGCCAATGATGATGCAGCTGTAGTTGGTAAAAAGTGTGGTATGTTGATATGCTTTTTGCTGCTTTTTTCCGGATGAGCATTGGCTTTTCTCTTTTATTTCATGGCTTTCTTTTTTGCAATCATATTCAGTTTTATTTAGGATTTATTGGTTCTATCCAGATAATTCTGACCGAGCTTTCTACAAGGAGTTGGCCAAAGTCATTGAGGCATCAGATGTCATTTTAGAGGTGCTCGATGCTCGGGATCCCCTTGGAACTCGCTGTGTTGATATGGAAAAGATGGTGATTAGAGCCGGTCCTGAGAAGCATCTTGTGCTACTCCTTAATAAAATTGGTAATGCTTTGCACCTCTATCTCCCCATAGTGCATTGGAAATTTGATAAACATTGCTCTGGTGGATGTAGTTTAAAAGAGTTCAGACAAACAAATGGAGTGTTCTCAGAGTTCTTCAAACTATAGTAGACATACAATAAGCCGAGTACCAAGCTCATAACATCCTACTCTTACCCTAGTCTAAGCATCTTGAGACTTTCTCAACTCTAGTATAGTATTACTTGAATTCTTGACCATCCTTCAAGTTGGAAAGAGACTTTTACATCTTTGCTTGTCACAGCTGTTGGTAACGTTACTTTCTTCGTTGTATCTCAGATCTTATCCCTCGGGAAGCTGTTGAAAAGTGGCTCAAGTATCTTAGAGAGGAATTACCAACTGTTGCCTTCAAGTGCAATACACAAGAGCAGAGGTCAAACCTGGGGTGGAAGTCTGCCTCAAAGCACGCAAAAGCTTCATCAAAGGCTACAAAACCGAGCAATCTGCTACAAACTAGTGACTGCCTTGGAGCCGAAACTCTTATAAAATTGCTGAAAAATTACTCAAGAAGCCACGAGGTTTCTCTTTCTGCCTATATATAACATTGGTATTTATACCAATATTGCAAAATAAGCAAAGGATTAATTGTACTGTCAAGGCATCTGATTTAAAGAGTAGGCCACACGCTGGCATACATCTAACATTTATGCAAAAGACTAGATATTTTCCCTCGTAAAATTACTTTTCAGGCCTAGGGTTTAACAAGCCCTAGTTTACTGCACGCCAAAGAACTTTTAACTACCAAGGCCCTATTCTGTCGTTTGAGAAGTCTAATTTTGACATTTCTTTTGATATTAGTGAATTGGACTGCAAATATTTGGAAGGACTAAACAGTAATCATTGAACTTTCTGGTTACGATGCTGGGTTGGGGTTTATGTTTCCATTGTTATCTTTGTTGTTCTTGGTTCGTAGTCTCACCAAGATCATGTTGATTGTGTTTGGTGCATTTAATTTTGTTTGTTATCCCATTGATAGCACACTTCTGGTGCAGATAATGAAATCAATCACAGTGGGTGTTGTTGGCCTGCCTAATGTTGGTAAGAGTAGTCTGATTAATAGCTTGAAGAGATCTCATGTTGTCAATGTTGGTGCTACTCCCGGATTAACAAGATCTATGCAAGAAGTTCAGCTAGACAAGAATGTTAAATTGTTGGACTGCCCTGGGGTTGTGATGCTTAGATCTGAGGAGAGCGATGCATCTGTTGCTCTTCGAAATTGCAAGAGAATTGAGAAGTTAGATGATCCAGTTGGTCCAGGTAATTGAGATTTTCTGTACCCTTGTGCATTAACCTACCTGCTACCTGCTACCTGCTTAGATGAATTTTGAACTATCCATAATGAACCTCTTCATTGTTCTTTTCCTCAAAAAGGTATATGATTGTACTATTTTTTAGTGTCGGTGATCTTTGAATTTACTATCGTCATGGTTTGACACCATTTTTGGGAGTTGTGATGTTTTGCATCATGAAATGCGGGTACCCTTTGGGTCACATTGCAATGTAAGGACCACTTGATCTTTTATTTATCACCAGTCCTCTTACTCTATTCAATTGTAGAGCTGTGCATAGTTGCGCTGGTTTTAGTTTTCCTGCAGGCAATGAGTCGGATCAAAAGAGCCACTCCACTTAAACGAAATGGATCTTTTCCTGTTATATATGTACCTGCAGTGTGTTCTTGTTACACGTTGGGAATGACTTGGAGTTGTTATGTCCGAGATGGAGAGAAGTGTACTGTATATACCATGTGGTTTGTTATGTCCGAGATGGAGAGAAGTATATACCTTATGGTTGCCTTGTAAACTGTTCAGACAATTATGCACCAAATCATCAGAATAAAATGAACTTTATTTTGACAATCTGAGATTCACTTCCTCCTCCTTCCTGCATCCATATGCTTTTTGGCATTGTTTATTCAAGTCTTCAACTGTTGGGTGGCATAATGATTGATAGATATCTGTTTTTGGATGCTGCAGTGAAGGAAATTCTCAAGCTCTGTCCTGCGAAAGTGTTGGTAACTCTGTATAATCTCCCCAGCTTTGATTCTGTCGATGACTTTCTTCAAAAGGTAGCTACTGTTAGGGGTAAATTGAAGAAGGGTGGCATCGTGGATGTTGATGCTGCTGCGAGGATCGTTTTGCACGACTGGAATGAGGGTATGCATACTAGCATCTATTTTTACATGCCCTCCTCCCCACATGCACCTCTTTATTGAGGGCTTCCAGTTGATATACTGTTCTACTTGCCATTGCTTTTTTCAGGTAAGATTCCGTATTATACAATGCCACCAACCAGGAATGAAGGAGAACCTTCGGAGGCTAAGATTGTTTCCGAACTTGGGAAGGAGTTCAATGTGCACGAAGTGTATGGCAATGAGTCCTCATTTATTGGCAGCCTCAAATCTGTGGATGAATTTAATCCTGTTGAAGTTCCGCCAAACTGCCCTCTTAGTTTCGATGAGAACATGCTAGAGGTTGGTTCCAGCGAATCCTTTGTTCTTAGAGTTTCGCTTTTGGTTTCATTATGACACGATTAGAAAGTGTTCAATTCATAGCTATTAGATGGGATTGACAATTTTTCTTAATACGGTATTAGGGTATGAATTATAAACCCACTTCAACACAGCAAAATGAGAAAATTCGTTGAAGACGGGATTTTGACCCACATGCATATATCTGATCAAATTGAGCGCTTTTCCACTCTACAGGATAAAGAACAGCCAGAACCATCTACGCAAGGCAGCAATCCACCCGACAGTGTAATGAATGATAGTGACGACGAGTCCATGGCAGAAGAAGATGGTGCAGGTGGAACAAAGGTCAAAACTGCCAACAGCAGACAAAACGAGAAGTTATACGCTACAGAAGGCGTGCTCAACACCAAGGTAAGGAGAGCAGAGAAGAAGCGACGGAAGAAAGCCAACAAAACATCTGGAGCGGAAGATGTTATAGAAGATGATTACGACTTCAAGGTGGATTATGCCAAGAGGGACTCTGCCATGGATGGTGGTGATGAGGATGGGTTGGCTGCTGATAGCAGTAAAAATAGATTTGAGTTGCCAATTTCTGGAACCGAGTTAGAAGGGCAATAGCCATGTACCTTCGTATTCCAACACAATTTTGAAGATTGTTCTTTATTTTTGCAAGGGCATATGCCTTGAGCGAGAGGAAATTTTGTGTACTCATCTTGTTTCTTGCTTCAATGAATTGTCAAGTGTCGTACCCCATAAATTTGGACTTCAAGTATGTTGGATTGGAGAAGACCAATGAGATCCATACGGATCGTCCAAATTGTTTGGGATCAGGCTCTCAGAACAAAGTATGTTATTATATACTCAAGCCTTTTGCTCAAGAGAATTGAACCCGAGATAGATATAATTTGAGAACTGATAGCACTTATATTCTACTTTCTAACACCAAAATTAAAGAAAAGTGTCACTAAAGATCTAATAAATGTTGGTTACAAAAAATAAAGTTGGACGAAAAAAAGTGTTCAGATGTCAGATCAACCTGTCTTGAAGCTATCAAGGTAGTTGCTTAGTATCAGTTCTGCTTGCACCAGAGTCTATTGCGTGTAGCTCATTAACCATCTTGGAAGGCTAGATGCTGATGTGCGTCATTTGGTGAGTATCAATGCAAAAAGCAACCTGAATCAAAACTCCTATCCCAACTTAGAGCACAACCAACCACCAAAACATTGGAACATCAATTGCATAACCAATCACATATCACGGTGGTGTCGAGGTCTGTCCGGGTTCAACTTTGCAACAGAAGAACGCTTATATAACTGGTATGTGAGACATGGCACAGCAACAACGCATTTGTTATTATGAAGGCAGCCAAACTAGGATCAGGACCCAAATATTGTACATCAAATGCGATGAAAATACATACAAGTACAAGAAGATATAATCAATCTTCGTTTGGTACACCCAAAAGAGGATCAGAGTTGGCAGCATTCTGATTATTGTCAGGAATGACAACACTCGAGTTAGGTGGGGAGTATGAAGATGCTGCTGCCACATCAGCGTTTGAAGCTGCAGTCGTTGAAGAAACACCATTGGAAACTGTAGCCTTATTTGCTGTAGATGACTTTGAAATAAGTCCTTGTGCTTCCAAGGCTTCACGTGCGGCTTTCTCCTTGGCTCTTTTAGCTTTTTCTAAAACCTCTTCCTGCGTATGCATTCAATTATTTCAGGATAAATGGCTGAACAGAAAGGTGCATAGGAGTGTGCCATGAAGGCATGCTCATCGACACGATATCCAGTTCATTCTACTAAACTAGTTTCACATGCCCAAACTTCCACATTAGTTGTGTAGCAGGCAGGCAAATCGCAAATCGTGGTGTTAAAGATTAACATCAAAGATATAACCAGTGACTGCAAGAAAATAACTGCCGGAAGCATTGCAATCCTATTTCCTGAGAAGTTGTCCTACACTGGATTAGGCACGGCTTTGTCATCATACAAACTGCTCTGTTACTATCCGATAACAGTAAATAGCATAATCATACACTGCTGTTGGAATAATTAGATTTTGAAATTATTTTCAGAATTTCAACAAGGTAGCTTATTCTTTTTTTCTTTTTCAAATGCCCAAAATTTACAAAATGGTCCTACGGAAATTGAAGTACATAAAAAGAGAGTTTCAAAAATATCACTCCTGCATATTGTAGGATGCAAAGTAGGAATTGAAGTACATAAAAAGAGAGTTTGAAAAATACCATTCCTGCATAATGTAGGATGCAAGCCTTGAACATTCCAGCGATATAATTTGCAATTCTCAAGAACGGATTTGACGAACATTTCTTTTGAGCTTTAGCGGGAAGAGAGTTCCAACTAAAAACGCGGTTTCAAGCAGCAGATTTTTTTTTTCCCTTATGTTTTATTATGAATTTTACGAAACTTTTATGCTTACATGGCTAGTCAACAGTGCTGTCCCACTGATGCGCATTCCCATTCAAGACACTGACATATCTATGTTCTCAAACTAGTCATCCCCACAAAACAATTAAGAAAATAAGAAAAGGTATATATTTAGCTCCTTGAGTTCAAGATGTCGAATTTTGAAACCAGCAGCTTTTTCTTTCATAAGTACATGATAAATAAATGCCAAGGGAAGCAACATTAAGACGCACAGTGTATAAATGGATATTATCATACTAATTCTTCAAATTTAGATCGTTTAAAACCTCGTCAATTTGTAAATGCAAAAATTTTGATACCAATTTCTCCTATTTAGATCTTTTTCAAAATTAAGAAGTAACAAACATCTTTTGCATCAGATTTATGGTAGAATCTTACAAGCTTTGTTTGCTACCAATTTCTCCTATTTAGATCTTTTCAAAATTAAGAAGTAACAAACATCTTTTGCATCAGATTTATGGTAGAATATTACAAGCTGTAAAAATGGCCATATGACAGGATAAAAAAGCTCAAAACCCAATATAGGATTTAAGGCATGTTACTTCAAATTGGATGACTTGAGTACCTGGAAGTCCTGTACTTGCTTTTGTTGCTCAGCTTGTAACCTCCCAATCGTGCTCAAGAACTCACCTACTGTAGATTCAATTCGCTCATTAAGTGCTTCTGCTAGAGCCTTACCCAAGAAAAATGCGTCTAGAACACTCTTATTGTCATTGTCACCTGCAAAGTTCACAATATTTTTTAACACGTGAAGAAACATGGAATGAGTTTATGCTAAAATAGAGATTATACTACTGTAGGCTCATTCAAACATCCCTCTCCCCTTCTCTTCCATCTCTTCAAGCACAAAAAACCAAAAATCTCCCAATCCTCCAAAAATTCAACCACCCCAGAGCATTAAACTCCCCCAATCGACGCCCCAAATTGACTTGAACTAGGGTTCATTCATATTATAGTCATAGACATTATAGTACACTGACACGGAAAAAGGATGCGAGCCAAGAAAATATCCTGGGCAATATTCTTAAAAAAAAGAGTGTCCGCTCCGCCATTCTGGGTCTGGGGAGGATTCAGTGTATGTATCCTTACTCTTACTTTGTGAAACGGCCATTTCCGTGTTTCAAGCACGTAACCTGTTGGTCACAATGGAGCAATCTTAACGTCGCGCCAAGGCTCACCCTCTATCGTAGCAACAAAATGAAATTCAAAACTTCATGACCTCCTTCTCCCTCCCTCGCAAGTTCGGAAGTGCATACAAGAGAGTTCTAGTGCTAGTCTTCATGGATTCATGACACATTCACTGTCGCCAAATTTTGCGATACATAAACTCGTTGTCAACACACCCAACTAATGAGTATTATTCTTGCTAGTACTACCGGATCGTGAATAAAAAAGGTATCAGAAGAATCACTTTTCCTGTAGAGAACAGCCTCTTCCTATGAAGTCATATCTGAGAATGAAGCAATTAATGACAAATCACACTCCACGCAATAGTGAAAGGACGCTTGGGATTCAATCTGCATGCATTGCCTCATAATCAAGTTGAACAGAGGCTGAACCCTGTATGCACCTTCTATAACATCTTAGCATGATCCCACAGTATACAATACTCTAACTTAATCAACTCTTGAGTTGAGAGCTATGATATGCCCACCATCTAGTTAACGAAAGAGAAGAATAATCATCCAATGCAAGAATAACATCAACCATAAGTAAAAGAGACTGCAAACTTAAACCTGAAAACCAACACTGCTTTACGAGATTTCATAGACAATTGATATGTTAAGAATGAATTAAGCTTCCAAATTCAGACTTCAAACTTTTTGATAACTTACTAAAATTATTCCTAAGAAAGTGCCAGGGGTGCAACCCTGTACACTAAGGGTATACTCTAAATAATCTACAACGCAAAATCAAACTGAAAAATCCGACGAATCAACTTCAGATTCTATACAAGATCCCGTAGACCTAGTAAAAAGTTAATCAGGACAATAGAACTATTATTGGCAACAAACTGCACCACCCCCTCAAACTATTCCACCATTCCTCTCCCGCCAGAGACACCAAGAAACACATCCCAAGTCCAACCTATCTTCCTAAAAATCACAAATGCGGCTGTACTAAGGCTTCCACACAGAAAACTATCGCTTCAAACTCGTACAAAATTATCGATTGCCAATATCTGTGCTACAATAATATAAATGTTGGGAGTTGGGACCCCGTCTGCTGATCTATCTTATCGGAATAGAAATACACCCCACCAAATCATCAAATTTACTCTTCATTTTAAAGATTACGTAGTGCAATTCATAACAAACTAACCCCTTATAGTCACTCGCGATAAACCCACGTCCAAACAAACAAAGTCACATTAACAGCTGAAACAGACTCCAAAAACATAGTCTGTACGAATACCAAACATGTAATAAGGAAGTATATAACCATGAAAAAATTGGAGGGAAGAGATACCAGGGCCACCGGGACCGGTGCTGCTGTTGCATCTCAAACTGATGCTTGGAAGAGAATCTGTTGGAGTGCTAGTAGGTCTAAGCTTCAAACTTGAAGAGGTGAGAGATGGATGAATAGCAAGGCTACTGAATTTGGTTTTAGACGGAACATGAGAATACAGTGATGATGATGGCGGGGATACTGATGATACTCCCCCTCCTATCATTTTCCTTTCCTCTCTCTCTAGTTGGGGTTGCTATGGAAGAAAGAAACAAGCAAGCAGAGGCTGCAGAGGAAAGGAAAACGAGGAGGAAGAGTACAAAAGCTAGGTCCAAAGGAAACCAAAGCCCAGTTGAATCATGGCCCAACTTGATATTTGTTGCCCTGCAAAGAAATATGAGCTGCACCCAAGGAATCGAATGTGTTAAATCCCAACTCCCATGATTGGCTCGTGGTCAAGGAGATTGTTCTCTTTCATAATTTTTTGAGTTTAAATCTAGAATCAGCATCCAAGAAGAAAATGTTCTTTGACGTGAAAGGTACATCCTTAAGATCCCGAAAAGGGAACTTACTCACTCTTGATTAACACTTAGGTCATGTTTGTTTCACGTAAAAAGTTTTTCAAAAAATACTTTTTCGGAGTATGCTTTCTGAAAATAGCAGTTCTTGAAAATATTTTTATAAATTTTTTTTCGTTGTTTGTTTATCGTTCAATGATACAAATATTTATACCAAAAAATATATGTGTTTCACTATTTTTCGCTGTTTTGGCATATCTGTGTGTGTGGGTGGGTGTGTAGGGGTGGGTGTGTGACGGACGAACGTGTGCGTGTTGGGTGTGTGTGTGTGGGGGGGGGGGGTGATAGGCAGGCACACGTGTGTGTGGGTGCATGTCGGGGTGTGGGGTGTGTGTGTCAGGGGGTGTGTGTGGGTGCGGGGAGGTGTGTGTGTGTGTGTCGGGGTGGGTGGGTGTGTCTCGAGGTGTGTGTGGGTGTGTCGGGGGGTGTGTGAGTGTGTGTAGGTACGTGTGTTCAGTGATCCGGAAAATGACTTACCGAGTTTTAAACGATAAGTGATTTTTCGACATTTTGTCCTTCAGTTGATTGGAAATCATTTTTTGTTGAAAAATTTTATGCATGCACCAAATATCAAAAAATCTTTTCCGAAAAACGATATACATATAGCAAACACCAAAACAATACAAAAAACTTTTTTCATAAAACGATTTTCGTGAAACAAACATGTCCTAAAGTTGGTGCAAGGATACATGTTATCATCCAAGCAAAAAATATAAAAAAATCAAATGCGTTTTCTAAAGGAAACTTCATTGTCCAAAAATAATTTCCTCTTATCCATATTTATACTGACAAAACTAGTCCATCGAAATGTTGAATTATACTTTGCCAACATTTTAGCCGAAATTGCAAAATTAGTTGCAGCACTTGTGCCAAATACTGCTACCACATAACAAAGTTTTTGCTAATGGCTAGTGGATAAGATTTTTTTTGTTGCACATAATTTATGCTAATATAACTAGTGACAAAAGATTACCGCAAAAAGTGCTTTGTCACTGTTGTTAAACTTTTTAGCGTCAAAATATATTCTACCGATATTTTTTTTATTACAATGTGAATGTTATACAACAAAAGATCCTAAACAATGAATAGCGAACTTGGAGTACAAGTTTTAGTACAATCCAAGGAGAAATGAATACTTGTTCTTTTTAGGCACATAGGAAGCATTTTCTAGAAGCATTAGTACAATAATTAATTTTTTTTTTGTCATACTCATAAGAGAAAATGTTTTATCTATCATCCTTGTTCTTGAGATACTCCCAAATTAGAGGAACTCTTCTAACCTCTCTCTTGATACTGAATTTTTCACCTTATAAATTTCAACCCTACAAATAAACTATTATTTACAAAAAAATTTGAAAAACAAAACAACAGATTTTCTTGTTGTCTAAACTGCTATCTTCTTAGTTCGTGATTCCGAACTTGCCAGGGGCGTGACTCTGAATATATGGTCATGCGATGAAAATCTTTTGAGTGCAATCCGGATTGTAGATGTCTACGTCCCCTCGTATAGTGATAGTAATGGTCCTTAACATACTTAATAATATTTTTGTTGACATCTTGATTGACATTTCTATGCAATGTATTTTTAACATTACTAAGTAAATATTAGTAAGAGTATATAATAACCGTTGATCGTTGTTATACGAAAGATTATAAATAAATCCGAAACAAAAATTTTCTCAACAATGATCACAAAATAGGACCCTCCTTGAGGACTCACCATCCACAAACGGGACTTGTCGTTAGACCGTCACCGGTTCCAAATTTTTGTGTTCAAATTTTTGTGTTCATCATATTAGTTAGCCAATGTGCATCAATTATCATGCATGACACTGTTCGGGCTTAAATTAGGTATGGGCAGTCAAGTGTTGTTGTCAGGGGTAAAATATTGTGCTGCTTTGAATTATTAGTCCCAATTATTTAATAATATTGGATTAAGGTTAAAACCAAGGTACCACAAGAGAATCTCAACAATAATATCCTTGATGATATGTTGCTAACATATTTTAATAAATCCTCGTATGAGTAACAATTATTCATCGTTGAATATGATATTTTTGTTAATATTTTCATCAATAATTTTAAAATAAAAAAATTACTAATTATTAATTACAATTATATAAAAATTAGAGTTTGCTTTTTCTAAATAGCAACCAAAACTTTTTCATTCTACTGTTGGTAAGTGACAACATAGCATCTTAACGTAATGAAATTCAAAAAAAAAAACAGCGTGGCACTTGGGTGGCATTTCCGTTATATCCAATGCCGAACAAGGGTTGTTAAACAACTCAGGACAAGCACACCGAAATGCCTCGCTTCCTCCCTACGGAAATTCCTCTTTCACGGATCATTTTCTCTCTCCCTCCAAGTTCGATTCATCGTCACGCTTCCTCCACCGCTGTCTCCCTTTATTTACACACACACACACACACACTCTCAACGCACAATCATCCATCTCTCCCTTCATCTAAGCCGCTAGGGTTTGCTTCTAAGGGAGTGGAAAGAGAATGGGGCAACAGTCGCTGATCTACGGCTTCGTGGCCAGAGGCACGGTGATCCTCGCCGAGTACACCGAGTTCACCGGCAATTTCACGAGCATCGCGTCGCAGTGCCTCCAGAAGCTACCGGCCACCAACAACAAGTTCACCTACAACTGCGATGGCCACACCTTCAATTACCTCGTCGAGAACGGCTTCAGTATGACTCCTTCCTTTTAACTGATCTGTCTCTCGATCGCGTTTTCATGATCTGATCGAATTCTGTACAATTAATTACTGGATTGTGAAGTTTTGATGATTTAGGTCGTAATTAATTGTCCTTTTGTGGCATTAGTTGAATTTGGCTGTCTTTATTGTATCTATGTTTTTTTCAAGGTAATTTTATTAGCAAGGTACAATGGTTGATGCGTTCGGTACAAAGCTTGACAGCATTGCTTGCTCTGGCCTTATTTGTTGCTTAAATTAATGCCGGAGCAGTTTTATTTAGATTGTAAGATTTTGACGATTTAGATCGTAATTGCTTGTTCTTTTGTGGCATCCGTTGGATTTTGGTTGTTTCTGTCGAATCTATGGCCACCAATGTTGCCGGAGAGTTAATTTATCAGCAGCAGAGCAAAGTACAACAGTTGATGCAGTTGGTACATCTACAGATAGTATTGTTTGCTCTACTGCTTTGTTCAGAGATTTTTGTTACATGTGTCATTCACAAGAGAGCAGAAGTTTTGATTAGAGTTCTGCACACACCAAACTATCTTGAAGAGATCAGATATTGACAGAAGCTTGTGGTTTGATCATTAGTATACGACCCCCTTGGTTATAAGATGCTTGTTGATGTCAGGCTTGATTTGTTTCTTGTGGACATAGTTGTTACCTGTTTGTACTATCTCGAGATATAATTAGGTTTTAATTGGTCTGATTTGGTTGTCTTATATTTATCTTTTTAGGTTACTATCAAGGCTATCAATAACGTGGGATTATATTTCTAGTGTTAGAGTAAGGTACAACAGTTGATGCAGTTGGCACAGCTTTAGGCAATGCCCTACAGTAGGAATTCCAAGTAGTAAAGCCCAAACTCCAGCGAGGTCTGACAGGGTTATTTATTTGGAGATTTCTGTTACAGTTATCATTCAGAAGAGAGCTTATGTTTTCACTAGAGTTCTGCACACTCCAAACAGACTGGAAGAGATCAGATATTGATATAAACTTGTAGTTTTGAGATCATTAGTATATCATCCTTTAGTAATAAAGATGCTTTGCGGTAAGGCTGGTTCTTACTTGGTAGTACGATTCGGAGATATGAATTCGGCTTTTTATTTGACCCCCCACAAAAAGTTAAAGAAGTAAAGAAATAAGCAAAGTAAGCATGTTTGATGTTATACAGACTTCTAGCAGGTCGTGGGGCTTCTGATGGTTTAATTTCATGAGCCTCGTGGTTGTGCTTCTAATCGTAAATACTGAAATGTGTAAGTTTAAACTCTTGATACCTTCTGTGATTTAGAATTCTTCTTTTGATTTCTTGAAAATCATACATGGCTGGTACGAGAAATAGTTGCTTGATGAGCTAAGACTGCTGGATTTTGTGACATATTGGGATGACTTACAGCTTCACAAATTCTCACTTTCGAATCACAAGGTCTAGAAAATGTTTTTGCGTATTGTTGACTTAATTCAAGCCTGAGCAAGTGATTGACTTTCAATAGGCCGATAGACAGATAGTTTGCTTAGCATTGGTGTGATCCATTAGACATGAATAGAAGTATTGCTCGAAAGAAATCAGAGAGCAGGGGTTTGGAGTGTCGAAAGTGGAAAAAATTTCAGCAAGTTAGTTTTTAAGGCATTGAGTTAAGCTTAATGGCATTGTGTTTATTGCTGAAATACAGGCAATAGATGATCAATGTTTATATATTTTGGTACTTTTAGTAAATTGTAGTAAGTGGAAGTTAGATTGATGTTACAATAACCCTCTTGTAGAGAGTGGTATGTGTTCCTTTTTAAGAGGTAACGGTTTTGTTCCATTAGTCTTTAAGAAATAGATATTCATTTATGCTTTATAAATTATCTTGGATTCTTGGTGCTTGTTGACTTGCATCTCTGTTACTTATGTATCAAACTCCTTGCACGGTCTACTAGTCTTCCTGCCCAACTAACTTCTTCTTTGGTATGGTGCAGCTTATTGTGTTGTTGCTGTTGAATCTGCTGGCAGACAGATCCCTATGGCATTTCTTGAGCGAGTTAAGGAGGATTTTGCCAAGAGATATGGTGGAGGAAAAGCTGCAACAGCTGTTGCTAATAGTTTGAATAAGGACTTTGGGTATCCTCCGTCGTTCACTAGTGTTTGCTTTTTTTTCTTTTTTCCTTCTGGTGGTAATCACCTAAAAATGTGTGATACAGGCCTAAACTGAAGGAGCAAATGCAGTATTGTGCGGATCATCCCGAGGAGATTAGCAAGCTTGCCAAGGTGAAAGCCCAAGTTTCAGAAGTCAAAGGGGTGATGATGGAAAACATTGAGAAGGTGAGTCATAGACTTCACATTAGTTATCTCCATTATTTAGTAGACTCCACGCCATATCATAGTCATTTGTAGTCGTGGATCTGAATAACCTTGAGAAATTGGAAGTTCCCCTATATCATCACAGCATTTTGACTTTGCAGGTTCTTGATCGTGGGGAAAAGATCGAACTTCTGGTGGATAAAACAGAGAATCTTCGCTCTCAGGTCTGTGAAGATAGGCTTCTTTTTTTTCCCTTCTCTCCTTCCTTTTAAGTTAATTCACTTTGACGAATCTTTGTTCAACTTGGTATTGGCCCTGGATGGAGTTATTTGAGAAACGGGAGACGGGTTTACCGCATCGGAAATGGCACTAAGTGAAATCACATGATTTACAGCATCGGGAATTGGTTTATATTTGAGAAACAGGAGAAACCGAAGTTTAATACCAAACCTTGCGCTTTCCCTTTTGTTTTTACTCGAAATGAATAAACACTGGGTCTCTTAGTGATAGTTGTCATGGGTGTAGACAATAATGTTTAAAATTGGGCAAGCATGTAGTTTACAGGTTTTGGTCAATGGCATCTTTAAAGTTTTAATGCTACGAAACTGGTCCACATGGATACCCAGATCTTCTCGAACGAGGATTAGACACAAAATTCTTGTCATAGGTTTTACGGTTAATAAAAATTGATGGGGTTATAATGGAAATTGTTGCAAGTTTTAACACCACTTTCACAGAACTTTTACTCGTTTGTGGATTTTTTTAATTTTGAATCCGACAATTGGACACGTATGCAACCCGCACACGTGTACCGATTTCATGTAAACGGCAAAATGTTCATATCTATTATTACGTTTTAGTTATTTCCAAGTTGAAATGGTGTTTTATGTGACACGTGGTTTTAGTTGAGAACTTCTCATCTCAAAGCAATAACGGATTAAACGGAACACTATAAAGAGTGTTCATAATGGATGTTTTATGAGATGTGTTGGACACATATTTCATATCCGTGTTCACGGCTTTAGTGCGGATATACTAAAAGGGGGTTTGACTTTAGCCCCAACCATAATAATCTTCTCCCATTGCTGTTTAATGATGTGATGTCATTCTGCACTGGCACCATGTTGCAGGCACAAGATTTCAGGACACAGGGAACTAAGATGAGGAGGAAGATGTGGTTGCAGAATATGAAGGTAAAGCTGATAGTTCTGGCAATTATCCTTGCCTTGATTCTCATCATAGTCCTATCAGTTTGCCCCGGCTTCAAGTGTAACAAGTAAAGGATCCCCTGTGCGTTGATTAGGATGATTGTCACTCATGAACGTGAATGTGTTCCTGCTATCTTTCTTATAGTTCCCAGTGTTTGTTCACCCATTTATTTCTTGCGACACGTTTTTGCCTTTTGCGATAGCCTATTCTTGAAACTTGAGACATGAGACACTGCTTGTATAGTTGGATTCTGGAGTTATATCAATATAGTGTAGATTACTCGCTGGTAGTTTATCGTGCGACTTTCTCTTGAACATATTTCTTTGGTTTGAAGTTGCATGTTCATGTATTCCAATTAAATTGGTTGTTTGAGGGAACCAGTTCGATGCAAAGCAAGTTCTATCATTTTGTCGAATTGTTCCCAAAATATGGCCGCCAGTCACATGTTGTAGGAGTGCAGTGATGGCTGGCAAGTTATGGAATGCCTGACCTTGCACTGTCCGGTGTTTTACGGGGGACTGATGCAAGAATTTACTCGTTTTGATCTCTTCTCGATCTTGCTTATGCTTCTGCGCTACCAAAGGTGAAACCCGAGAAGAACTAAAATAGCAAATACCACGTTTCAACATCTTAGATCGGTGTGTCTAAAATCTTTAAAAGCAACATTCTGTCCAGGATTACCATTTTTACATTAACACCAAAAAGGTTTTCACTGGATACCGGAATTTTTGTCAGTTGAGAAAGTCAAATTAACTGGTAGAGAAATGTTCGACGAACCGGAGATGTTCGACGTGACAATGGCTGATTTAGAAAAAGGAAGTGCTCAGATGCTGTGTTTCCTGTGCCGCCGGCTTATATTTCAGCTGAATACAGATTATAGGATGGCAACTAATACCTCCTACATCCTGTTTGATTTTTTGGGCTTTATAACCAATTTTCTTTTTTCTTTTTTTAATAATTTTATTTTTTGGGCAAAATTAGTCAAAAAAAATAAAGAATCTACATTAAAAAAATGTAGTCAGAAGCCCCCCCCCCCCCCCTCAAAAAAAAAAAAAAGACGTCAAGCCGGTGCTCTTGGCTGAGCTCCTGCACCACCAACTGGTTACTGCCTGCAGCTGCCCTGCAGACTTCAGTATAACGTAAACACGTGCTTTCACAGATTGATTTCCATGTTGTCAATTAGCCTGACCTTTCCGAACCAGGCGGCAATGCAGAACACTACATGAACATTAATCTCTTCTACTGCTTCCAAACTTTCTTGGTCTACTATCTGCTTTGCAAGAAAGACACAAGGAGAGTGCAATTGTCAGGGAAAGTAATGCGAAAACTTGCTTGTGAATTTCACGTAAGATATACATATAGACTTGCAACTGACATCAAACTGAGGAACCCTATTCCGTGTATGAAATCCAAGCCAAAACGAATTTATAGCACTCAATAGTTTTATTGGCACAAAACAAGCTGGAGTCCTCGAGTAGAGTTCTGGATAGCAGAAAATTTGATTGCAATAATAACTTCCTTTTTCAAAAAAGAAATCTGTGTCCAGTGGGCATATCATTCTTTCAGAAACATGAGCATCAGGCAGTGAGAAGCTTTTCTAAGGTGTCGCCTGACACCCCAATTAAATATCAATACCATATACTGGGCAGACTATTCTCCTACAAAGAGTCAAAAAAGATGTTGATCAGAGGTTCTCAAATTTATAGACCCAAGATTAGAGGGAAGACCAGAATGTTACCCCATCGAAGAGGAGTAGCATTTCTGATTTAGGTTAAAGAACCAGGAGTTGTTGAAATTACCCTTGGCTTAAATCCTCCAACACGCAACAAACTGACACCCTTTTATGCATATGAATTCATTCAAAACATGCACAGAGCTGGATGATGTATCATGTATCACAAAACTCACCTCAGCATAATCTACTCTTCCACCAGCTTCATGTATGGCTTGTATGACTGAATTTCTCAATTCTGTGCAATTAATTTGACCCTTCTCTGCGGCATATTTAGCTTTTGACAATGACTTGCTTATTGACAAGGCCTGCCAGGTAATGAAATAATTATTGGAAGTCTCCATAATGTACAGAACAGATAAAAGAACTGATTTTCCACTGTGAACAAATGACCAAAGTGTAATTGGTACAAATTAACAGGAGGCAGCCATTGTATCTGCTAGGGATTTTTTTCTCATGACTGTTATTTGAAAGGAAAAATGAAAAGAAGAAGAGGGGTTTCAAATGTATCATTTGCATGTCCAATTCATTGAACTAGAAATGAAGTCAGTGCATTCATGAAGAGAACCTTCTCCCTCTCATTTGGTGAGAGGTGTACATTGCGGGAGCTCATTGCAAGGCCATCATCACCTCGAACTATCTCAGAACCAATCACTGTAACTGCAAAATCAAGATCGCGGACCTGAAACCATAATGACAATACCAATTACTCCGTAATAAACAATGGAACGCCTTTGCGCATGAGAACTGCAGAGGCCAATAGATAAATAAATCACTAGAAACTTGTGCGAACATAATGGCAAATCATAGTCATTTGTTTAAGAAGAAGACTTGAAGAACTTCTGGTAACTAGATTTGTTCAGACAAGGAAGGCTATGCACTACGTACACGTTAAAGTTCCGTTATCAAAAAGAAAGGGAAAGGGAGTAGCATACAAGCACATCTTTGATCAATTCCAGTGAGCCAGTGTCGCTGTGATGCAAATGTGCAATCCGGTGGAAAGACGAAATTCAGCCAAGCGGTCCAAATTTGGAGCAAAGACTGTTAAACATCCCCAGTTTTTCTACATTAAACGTGTAACCTGTGAAAAGACTGCCCATCGGCGTTTGTGCTTCTCTACAGCAGTGGATCAATCAATTTTTTATGAAGAATCTCCAGAGAAATTTTCGTGAACATGACACTTTCTAATCCTGATCCTATAAACAAGTTCCTACTAGGCCACAACTTGCACTAGCTTGAAACACTGCTATTATCACTTACCAATTCAAGTTTTAAATATGAACGAGAAATAACAAAACGACTACACGGAGACACTAACATTGGGAGAAAGATATCACCAATACTTGCAACACAACGTATATTAGGAACTCACCATTCGCCGTATGATTCGCCACTGCTGATAATCCTTCTTGCCAAAAACAGCAACATCAGGTTCCACTATATTGAACAACTTACTAACAACAGTGGCAACCCCTCTAAAGAAAACAGGTCTGCTCTTTCCACACATACCCTTTTCCAATCTGTCAACCCTAACCCATGTCTCATGCCCCATTCCCCTATCCTCCACACAAGACATGATTACCCCATCTTTCTCTCTCTTCATTTCGTTCTCTACCCCACTTTCCCCATAATCATACAAATTATGAGGGTGAAATACCACATCAGCCCCACCAGGAACAGACATGATTTTCTTGATATCTCCATCAAAATCAGAGGGGTATGTGGAGAGGTCCTCATTAGGGGAAAATTGACCTGGGTTGACATAGACTGAGACTACAATGAGGTGGGTGTGCTTGTGGGCTTCTCTGATGAGAGAAAGGTGGCCCTCATGGAGGTAGCCCATGGTGGGGACTAACCCTATGGACTTGCCTTGGGCTCTCATGGACCTTGACCACTGTCTCATCTGGGCCTTGTCTGTGATGATCTCTGGTGCTTTCACTGCTGCCATGTGGGAATTCAAGGTTGGGGTTGGTCTGGAGTTCGCTTTGAAAATAAATTTGGAGATTTTGTATAGGAATTGGGAGACAAAAAAAGTGCGTTTGGGAAGTTTAGATCCCTATCGGGAACTATCCAAAAATCCAGGTTTTCAAAGGAAGTGAACAATGCGAGTGCAGAGGTTTGTGCTGCGGTGCGTCGGCGTGGGGTGAAAGAGGGGGATGGGGCGATGCGAGCGAGCGAACACAGAGGGTGGGGGTGGGGGTGAGAGCGAGGACCACAGAAAGGCGGCGCCGCAGATGCAGGATTAATTCCACTTAGCAGCACCTCCAAAATTTTCATTTATTGTACACCGTTATGCTTACGTGTTAAACTTTACATAAAATTTCAATTTTGTAACTTTCAATTTGCAAACAGTTATCCTGCATGCAGAAAGATAAAGTTACTGTAAGTGCCGTCGATTTTTCTCCTCTTTTCTTTTTCAACCCGACCATCTCTCTCTTTTCCACCACCAACACCCGATTTAACCACCCACCACCACTCACAGTACCACCAAACCCTGTAGGTAGATGTAAAAGGTCGACGGCCACATGGGGGCTGCCATCTCCGTATCTTTCCGTCTCTGATCTCACAGCTCTTGGTGGTCGACTTAAGAACCTGCACTAACACACAAACACATAGAGAGAATTATGGGTTCAGGAGCAAGAAGTCTTCGTCATCCCCGGTCGCATCATGCAGTCGCTGAATCTCACAGTCGACAGCATCGTGTAGCTCTCGGTTGCTCTACGGTCACGCGCACACACACTCACACGCACAGAGATTCACCATACGAGCTACTTCCCTTGCAGTGGTGGCGACACAGATTTGCAGTAGGAGGTAATTTCTATGTGCAAGGATGGTGGGTTGAAGAATCTTATGGCCGCATTTGCTGACGGTAGTGGCGATCGATGGAGACACTGAAGGCGGTGGTTGGAGAAGAAGTCCACCAACGGTAGCAGCGGTGGTGGACTGGCTGCTATGATCGGTTGAAGGGTTCTTGTGGCTATGGACGTAGTCAGATTGAGACTGGTGCTGGTTGTAAGTCAAATGGGTTTGGTGGCGGGACATCAGTGGGTGTTATAAATCTGTTAATTTGCTTTTGTGTGCGTGTTGGGGTTGGAGTTAGGGTTGGGGTGGGTGGGGTTTGTAAGGGACATATGAGGCTGCAGTAACAAGCGACAATGAAGAGCTTAAGGATATCGGTAGGTGGTACAGATTATCAGGTAGGTGACTCCTTCCGAACATTACCTCGTGTCACGGGCTGCCCCTTGCACCCGCCTAGCACTGCGCCCCCGCGCCCATCCAGCTCAGCGCCCCCGCGCCCTTCCAACAGGCGCCCATGCGCCCGCACAAGTTCATCAAGTCTCGCGCCCATGCGCCCGTCAAGCACAGCGCCCGCGCGCCCAATTGCAGTGCCCGCGCACGTCAAAAGCCAACAGTGAAGATCTAAAGATCCAGGCGTGCGTTTTTGCTCAATTTTGGTGGAGACCACCGTTGTATATATTTAAGTTTCCCTGTAAAATTTCAAGTCATTTCGAGTTGTATTTCTTTAAAAAGGGGCACTATGACTCCTCGCACATAGTTACGTCTACTACTGTCACTTTAGTTTTACCTCCTAATGGTACTATATGGGAGTCATGCACACCCATACCCGAGAGTCCCTTGCTTTGTTTTAGCTTGCCGTTCTAGCTAGATTGCACACTGTGGATGCAAACAAAGCCTTTTGTAAGTTGTAATGATGCTATTGAAGTAATGAAGATATTTGTGACCGTTTTGCCCTCGTGTTGAAATTTACTCTTCGTGCACTGTTTTATGCGATGTTGATGCACTGTTTGCTATAAATTGTTGAGATTGGTTGGCGGACTCTTCTTGCGAGCGGCAAGTCGAGTGCCACACACGGTTTCCTTGTGCCATCAAGGGCCACCGTGTGTCAGGTGGTATCAGAGCCGCGGTTGTCCAAGAGACCGTGGCTTCAGCTAAGAAAATATTGTGGGATAGTTTGTTGAGAAAAACTATGGCCAACACGAAAGAGAGAATCGATGCTTTGGAAGCACAGATACATGACATGTTCAAGAGTGACCAGGATGCTCCAGGCATCCTGAAGCAATTCTCCCTTCGCCTTGACGCGTTGGAAGTGAATCTTGAAGCCACTGATAATACCCGATATGCTGAGAGCATGGAATGGGAGGGGAAGTTTCAGGAGCTTCAAGATCGAGTGGAACACCATGCACGGAACAGTGGAGGTATAGACTGGGAGTCTAAATTTCAAGAACTCCAGGATCGAGTGGAGCTTCTTAGTCGTGCAGTGGTTAACACACCCGCTGGGGGTGCGGAGCACTCGTCGAGGCCCCGAGTGCCAGAGCCCAAGAGTTACGGGGGAGCCCGTGACGCCAAGGAATTAGAAAATTTCCTTTTCGATGTAGAACAATACTTTCGAGCCATCAGAGTAGACTCGGAAGCGACAAAGGTGTCGATGGCTGCCATGTACTTGGTTGGAGATGCCAAGTTATGGTGGCGTAAGAAGTACGCAGAGATCGAAGATGGGTCTTGCGTCATAAACACATGGGAGATACTCAAACGTGAGATAAAGAGTCAGTTTTTCCCAGAAAACACCGCATTCAACGCGAGAAAAGCGTTGCTGGAATGCAAGCACACCGGATCGGTCCGGGAGTATTGCCAGGCATTTTCTGCCTTGATGTTGGACATCAGTGACATGTCCGCAGTCGACAGACTCTTCTTCTTCATGGAAGGGTTAAAACCATGGGCTCGTACCGAGCTTAATAGACGTCGGGTGAACAACCTTAATGAAGCCATCATCACTGCCGAGAGCCTTTCAGATTACAACCCTGAGCCACAGAGACCCCCTCAGAGAGGAAATCCAAGCAGAGGTATTGGTGGTAAGAAGCCAGGGGGTCCAATGCCAAACCAAAGTTGGGGCAGTAAAAGCAGTTGGGCGTCAAACTCTTCTACCCAACAGAAGAGTGGAGTTGGGTTCAAAGCTAAGCCTGACGCTAGCACCAGTGGAGAAGTGAAGAAACCTCCTTTCAGGGGTTGCTTCTTGTGCCAAGGACCGCATGTGATCGCTAACTGTCCGCAGCGACAGATGATGAATGCCTTCTTTGACAACATTGGGCAGGTGCAACGTGGGGAACAATCTGGCTCTCGACCAAGGCACCCACCAACAGATGAGCAAACAGACACACAAGATTATGAAGAGGAAGATGCCGTCGGGGCCTTTCCTCAGTGGTGTAATACGGTGACAACACAGGTTGGGAACCCCAAAAAGAGCTCGACTGGAGAAGAGCCTAAAGACATGCCGCCAAAGAAAAAGGGTGATGTACCAGGAAAAGGCTTGATGTATGTGGACATCAAGGTTAACGGGAAGGCCATCAGGGCCATGGTGGACACAGGAGCCACCCATAATTACATTTCTAGCACCGAAGTGGAAAGACTGGGTCTAACTCTAGAAAAAGGGTGCGGACGGGTGAAGGCTATCAACTCCGCCGCACAGCCAGTAGCGGGGATAGCGAGATCTGTTTTGATCAAGATTGGCCCATACGAAGGAAGGACCAACTTTTCAGTAGTCATCATGGACGACTTTAAACTGATCCTTGGGTTGGAGTTTCTGCGTGACACGAAGACCACAGTGATGCCATGTACCAACTCGCTAGTCATGCTTGGGAATAAACCATGTGTCATCCCAACTATATCTTCTAGGGCGGGAGAGCGTTCTATTTCAGCCCTCCAGTTGAAAAGGGGATTAAAACGGGATGAAACAACCTACCTTGCCATGCTACGGTGGGACGAAATTGAAGAAGTATCGGGACCATTACCGAAAGAAGTTAAAGTGATATTAAACGACTTTGAAGATGTGATGCCTGATGAATTGCCGAAGAAATTGCCACCTAGAAGGGCAATTGACCATGAGATAGAGCTCGTGCCAGGCACGAAGCCACCCGCCCGAGCTCCGTATCGGATGTCACAACCAGAACTTGCTGAACTCAGAAAACAATTGACGGAGTTGCTAGATGCGGGGTTGATCACTCCCGCGAAGTCGCCTTATGGTGCACCAGTCCTCTTCCAGAAGAAACAAGATGGTTCTTTGCGGATGTGTGTGGACTACAGGGCGCTAAACAAGGTGACTATTCGGAACAAGTATCCTATTCCTTTAGTCGCCGACTGTTTTGATCAGCTTAGTAGGGCGAGAGTGTTTACCAAGTTGGACTTGAAGTCTGGGTATTGGCAGGTCCGAATTGCCGAAGGTGACGAGGCGAAGACAACTTGCGTCACCAGATACGGGGCGTATGAGTTCCTGGTCATGCCGTTCGGCTTGACCAACGCCCCGGCCACATTTTGCACCTTGATGAATCAAGTTTTGCGGGACTACATTGACGATTTTGTAGTGGTGTATCTCGATGATATTGTGATCTACAGTTCCTGCTTGGACGAGCATCTGAAGCACTTGAGGAAGGTGCTTGCCCGACTGAGGGAGCACGAGCTATACGTGAAGCTGTCAAAATGCACTTTTGCCCAGACCAAGATTAAATTCTTGGGCCATGTGATAGAACAGGGTCAGATAAGGATGGACTCAGGTAAAGTTCAAGTGATACAGGAGTGGCAACCGCCAACGAATGTTTCAGAACTGAGATCTTTCCTTGGATTGACCAACTATTATAGGAAGTTTGTCCGAGATTATTCGAGAATGGCCCATCCCCTAACCGAACTTTTGAAGAAGAGCAATGTTTGGGAATGGTCCAAGGAGTGTCAATCGGCCTTCTCGGCTATGAAGCAGGTTATGTCTGAAGATCCGGTACTTGCTCTCCCTGATGTGTCGAAGTCCTTTGAAGTTCATACAGATGCTTCTGACTTTGCACTAGGAGGGGTTCTAATGCAAGAAGGCCACCCGGTGGCATATGAGAGTAGGAAGCTCAACGAAGCAGAACGTCGCTACACCACTCATGAGAAAGAGTTGCTCGCGGTAGTACACTGTCTCAGAATTTGGAGGCACTACCTGCTTGGTTCTAGCTTCATAGTGCGGACGGACAACACTGCAGTGAGCCACTTCTTGAGTCAATCTAAGCTCACTTCGAAACAGGCCAGGTGGCAGGAACTTTTGGCAGAATTCAACTTCATGCTCGAGTACAGGACAGGCTCAACCAACAGCGTAGCAGACGCCCTCAGCAGGAGAGCCGAACTAGATCAGGTAGCATTGATGGCCATGAATGCTATTGTTAGAGCAGATAGCCGAGTTGCCATCAACATCGGAAAGAAGATCAAGAAGGCCCTTACCAGGGATCCGGTTGCCCAACAACTACTGAAACTGATCGAGAGCGGTAAAACTCGACAGTTTTGGCAAGAAGATGGTTTGCTGATGACCAAAGGAAGACGGGTATACGTTCCCCGAGTCGATGATCTGAGACGAACATTGATTCGAGAATGTCATGACACCCTTTGGGCAGGCCATGCCGGAGGAGAAAGAACATTAGCTCTCCTTCAACAAGGTTACTACTGGCCCCAAATGGGGGATGAAGTGCAAGAGTATGTGAAAACATGCCTTACTTGTCAGCAGGACAAGGTGGAGCGTAAGAAGAAGGCAGGGTTACTACAGCCGCTGCCGGTCCCCAAGAGACCGTGGGAGAGTGTGTCATTGGATTTCATCACTGGTCTGCCGAAGGTTGAAGACTTAGGCACAATTCTTGTTGTCGTTGATCGGTTTAGCAAGTATGCGAGCTTTATCGCAACACCCAAGTATTGCTCAGCCGAAGACACAGCGCAACTTTTCTTTAAGTATGTGGTGAAGTATTGGGGAATGCCTCAAGACATTGTCAGTGATCGGGACTCCCGCTTCACTGGAAACTTTTGGACTGAACTCTTTAAGTTATTCGGATCCCAACTTTCAATGAGTTCAAGTTATCATCCAGAATCAGACGGTCAGACGGAGCGGTTCAATTCCATGTTAGAAGAGTACCTCCGCCATTTTGTCAGTGCAACACAGAAAAATTGGGTCAAGCTACTGGATGTTGCCCAGCTGTGTTTCAACTCACGCAAAAGCTCTTCGACAGGGAAGAGTGCTTTTGAGATTGTAAATGGACAACAACCGTTACTACCCCACACGGTAAACGTCCCCAATGCCGGGAAATCCCCAAGGGCCATAAGCTTCAGTGAAGAATGGAGGCAGAATATAGATCTAGCTCACTCCTACCTTGAGAAAGCAGCCAGAAGAATGAAGAAACACGCTGACAAGAACAGGAGATCTCAAGAGTTTAACGTGGGCGACAAAGTTATGGTTAAGCTACTGCAACAGGATCGCAAATTTCTAAGGGGAAGAGACTCTCGTCTTTTGCAGAAATATGAGGGACCCCTGACTATAGTGAAGAAGATAGGCAAGATGGCTTACAAAGTTGATCCGCCTCATTGGTGGAGCCGCCAGCTCCATCCCGTCTTTCACGTCAGCATGTTAAAGCCATTCTATGAAGACACAGCCGACCCCTCCAGGGGCCAAATCAAGAGACAAGGACTCAAACCCAAAGCAGCAGGAAAACGAGTTGCCGAAGCTATTTTGAATGATAGAGTGATTATAGCTTCCCGCAAACGCCATCAGGAGTACCTAGTCAAGTGGCAGGGACAAATGGATGAAGAAAACACTTGGGAACGAGCAGCAGACTTATCAGCCTACGCCGACAAGATTGAAGCCTACTACATGCAGAAGTTGACGAGGGCGTCAACAGCTCTAGTGGGGGAGAATGTCACGGGCTGCCCCTTGCACCCGCCTAGCACTGCGCCCCCGCGCCCATCCAGCTCAGCGCCCCCGCGCCCTTCCAACAGGCGCCCATGCGCCCGCACAAGTTCATCAAGTCTCGCGCCCATGCGCCCGTCAAGCACAGCGCCCGCGCGCCCAATTGCAGTGCCCGCGCACGTCAAAAGCCAACAGTGAAGATCTAAAGATCCAGGCGTGCGTTTTTGCTCAATTTTGGTGGAGACCACCGTTGTATATATTTAAGTTTCCCTGTAAAATTTCAAGTCATTTCGAGTTGTATTTCTTTAAAAAGGGGCACTATGACTCCTCGCACATAGTTACGTCTACTACTGTCACTTTAGTTTTACCTCCTAATGGTACTATATGGGAGTCATGCACACCCATACCCGAGAGTCCCTTGCTTTGTTTTAGCTTGCCGTTCTAGCTAGATTGCACACTGTGGATGCAAACAAAGCCTTTTGTAAGTTGTAATGATGCTATTGAAGTAATGAAGATATTTGTGACCGTTTTGCCCTCGTGTTGAAATTTACTCTTCGTGCACTGTTTTATGCGATGTTGATGCACTGTTTGCTATAAATTGTTGAGATTGGTTGGCGGACTCTTCTTGCGAGCGGCAAGTCGAGTGCCACACACGGTTTCCTTGTGCCATCAAGGGCCACCGTGTGTCACCTTGGCCCGTTAGGTGCGTGGTCATCTAGAACACTACCTTGGCACGCTTTGAATGCTCTGGTACAAGTGCTCACCGGGGGATAGACAACTCCTTTGAGACATTATTTTTGCCAGATTGTCTGGGTGACTAATCTGCTTGCTCCTGCACTAAGGGCTTTTCATCGGCACCCTAAGGACCATGACCCCCAATCACTCCGAGGTGCGAACAGGTGTCTAAAGAGCATCACGCCTAGTCCATTCGGTAGTTGGGCATTTGTCCTACCTTATGGTTGCCAAGTTCTCTGCTTTTCTCAACGCCCCTGTAGGACTCGACAAGGGCATTAAACTGGTGGTTAGATCAAGGAGTTTTCAAGTCACACCCACGTCGTGTGAGCCGGTCTTTCCACACTTACAGAGCAAAGTTGAGCATGTTGGGTGAATATGTTAGCAAACAATCCGTGGAGCATCTACACCTGTGGCCCCTCTCGGTGAGGTGTCAATCCTAAGAAGCGCCACATTTAGCTTGAAATGAGTTATATTCTCCATTTTCAGAAAAACATAACTCATTTCAAATTTCACTTTCTCATTCTATAATCCCAGAGCCAGGAATTTTAGAGAGAGAAATACAAAGGACCCTAACTTCAGACCTTAACTCTAGACCCTGACGCTGGACCTAAGTATTGAACTGGTGACTATCGTCGTGTATTCATCCCGTGCCTTCGCCCTCGTAGCACTGCCACTCCTTAGGCTCTGTCGAAAAGCCTTGGTCTTTGACCTTATTCTGTCCTTACACTGTCACGAATCTGTATACTTGACTTCTGACTCGGACTGCATTCTTTATGGCACCTAGTTCTTTGGCATCATATATAAGCACTTTAGAGCAAGGGAGTGGCCGTACATACAAAGATCTTAGAGAGCAATAAGAAGGTAAGCGAAGGCACTGATCCCTCTTCAAGGATTTGGGGTCTTAGATTTTAACCAGTAAATAAAGAAGGAAATGATAGCGAGAAGCTCGATCATATGAACGCATACCTAAGCCTGCAGAATGATACCCTTGGCTTTACCATACTTTCGGTTCCTTCCCATCATCATCCTCCTTCCATGATGTTGCTGATATTCACCAGTGCAGCAGTACAGCAATGTGGGGCAAAGATATTGTAGCCTGTTGTCATGGCGGCTGCTTCTCAAGTTCAAGTCCAGACGCAAATTTCGCTGCCTGCACAAGCTGTAGTACACTCTTTGGAATCCCATAACCTTGCACAAGCTGTAGTACACTCCATTGATCTGGCTCTATTACTGACCAAAGCCCGTTGACAAATCAACTACTTTGTCTTGCCATCCCTCTTGGAAATTCTTAGCGGTCCTCTTATTCGAGAGCAGCACCCTTTTGATCTTATTCTGCAGCAGGAATGATCACTGATGTGACTGGATGGAGATGAGTTACCATAAGCTGATCAAAGACTTAGGCAGATCTAGGGACGTGAAGGATGATCATCTGCTTAGGCTAGTCAGTTGCAACTGCCATTTGAAGAGCACAACTTATACATATTATACACCTGTGAAGATTGACATAGACAACACCCTCTAGATAGCTCTTCATACGACCCTTAGGTTGTGAGTTACCCATTCTGAGGATATACATTCAGTGCATGAGATGGTAGAATCCTGCCGGCGAGCTTTTAAGTGGGCATAAAATTTTAGGTGGGGTGTTGTTGGGAATAATATAGGTTTTGTGTATACTTGTGCAGAAATTAACTTAGTACGAAAATACTGAAATGTAATTTACTAAACAGAACAAATAGTATTAGCAAGAACAATTAAAATTAACTCACAGCAAAATCAGACAAACAGCAATGGAAAACTGAGGCGTGAATTTGATTCACTGTCCTTAAGACTTATTTATCCCGCAACGGTGCTGACGGTTCTTGACGACAATCTCCCAGGATACAATGGCAATATATCTTAAATAGGAGCACTCCAAATTGCAGACCCGGCGAACCAAAATAATGGCACAGAACTCTTTCGGACACAGGAAATGTGGAGACAGAATGTTGCAAAAAATAATTTCGGGATTCAGTTGTATTTTTAACTTCTGTAACTGACTCGTTTTTATACACAGTGTATTTCATTGGGGGTGCAACTCTTCACAAAAAAAACTGCTAGCTGGAAAGGTCACAACTTTCGGAAAAGAAAATAAATAAATAAATTTATTTATTTAAATGTTTTTGTCCAAAAAAGAATAAAGTATGATGGGCCCAAGCCCAAGCCACGGCCATGGACCGGGATGGGGCGGGCGGCGCGCGCGTGTGGTGGACCTTAGGTCAACCTAGGTCCTTCCTCCTTACAAAACATGGGTACCCCCAACGGGCCCAATCCTTAGCTCAAGCTTAAGCCTTATAAAGAGACAACATTGACTTTAATTCTTCTATGTGAGATTCTCTCTTCCCTTTAAATTGAACCACCAACTTCAACGTCAATTTTCTCATTCACCTTCCATTTGTTTTAAATATGTGAATATGCCATGATCATCTATTCCAATAGAGGATCATGAATCAATTTGTTCCTAACCAAAATATGGTTTGGAACCAATTTGAAAATTGAGTCAAAGTTGCTTCTCCACAATGGGTTTAAAACCCAATTCCAACAATCCCCCACATGAATAGAAAATTGACTGGACTCAATACACAAAGAAACACTAACATAAGAAAGAGTTCTTTAGAACGACACTGCATCGAGATAAGTAGCCGATGGCCTTGAACCTTCCCTAGTGAGAATTATCGGATTTACTGGTTAACAAGTAAACGTGATGTCTTGAACTGTTCAACCTTTAGTGTAAACCAAGATAATAGAACTTCACACAGTATCACTCAAATATTGTTTTGAGGTTCTCATTGTTGTGTTCATTTTGGCCCTGAACAACTCCTGGTTTTCATGAGTACTCTTAGAGAATTCAGCCTTACAATTCTCATAGAAGCGACCCACTTCTTACTCACATAGGTGACTTCTTATTAAGAGGTTCCTACTGCACCCCTACTTGGATTTCCAAGATATAAGAGTCATTAAAAGCATAGCTTAACCTAACCTTTTTGTAGGTGCCACTGTCGTCTCATCATAGGAATGGATATGAGGGTTTGAACCCCCCACAGTGCTCTGTCTGAGTCGCATTTACATAATTCGGTTTTCCCTTTGAACCTAGATCTTGGGATCTCCAGTCAGCTAGGTAGGGTTTCCATTATGGCAACTCTTTAGTTCATAGGCTTAAGACCCATTCCCCTCGATGACGTATTTACTTTCTCTCTAGTCAAAGCTTTCGTTAACGGATCCGCAATATTATCCTTTGACTTCACGTAATCAATAGAGATAATTCTACTAGAAAGTAATTCTTTAACGGTATTGTGTCTGCGACGTATGTGTCTAGACTTGCCGTTATACATACTACTTTGTACTCTTCCAATTGCAGATTGACTATCACAATGTATGCAAATTGGTGGCACATGTTTAGGCCAATTTGGAATATCCACCAAGAAATTACGAAGCCACTCCGCTTCTTCTCCTGCTTTATCTAAAGCAATGAATTCTGATTCCATAGTGGATCTTGCAATACATGTCTGTTTAGAGGATTTTCAAGAAATAACTGCTCCTCCTAATGTAAACACATATCCACTTGTGGATTTTGTTTCATTAGAGTCTAATATCCAGTTGGCATCACTGTATCCTTCTAATACAGCTGGATATCTAGAATAATGCAGACCAAAGTTTAAGGTATATTTTAAGTACCTTAAAACTCTTACAATAGCCATCCAGTGATTCTTCCCCGGATTGCTAGTATATCTGCTCAACTTACTGACAACATATGCTATATCGAGTCTCGTGCAATTCATGATATACATTAAGCTACCAATTATACGCGAATACTCTAATTGAGATATTCCTTCACCAGTATTCTTTGTTAGATGTAAATTTACATCTAGTGGTGTCTTAACTGGACTATCATCATAACTTTTAAATTTGTCTAGCACTTTCTCAATATAGTGAGATTGTGACAAGACTAGTCCATTTGATGTTTTGGTAATTTTCATACCAAGTATAACATCAGCCACCCCATATCTTTCATCTCAAACTTACTGGTCAACATTTTTTTTGTAGCCTTAATGAATTCATTATTGCTCCCGATAATGAGCATGTCATCCACATAAAGGCAAACAATGACATATCCTTTTTCCGTGCCTTTAACATAGACACATTTATCACATTCGTTGATTCTAAAGCCATTTTCAATCATGACTTTATCAAAATTTTCATGCCACTGTTTCGGAGCCTGTTTTAGTCCATAAAGTGACTTGACAAGCTTGCATACCTTCTTCTTATGATTAGGAGCTACAAACCCCTCAGGTTGCTCTATATAGATCTCTTCATTTAGATCTCCATTTAGGAAGGTTGTTTTCACATCCATTTGGTGTATCTCAAAATTATTAATAGCTGCAATAGCTATCAATATTCGAATAGATGTTATTCTTGTAACTGGTGAATATGTATCAAAATAATCAAGCCCTTCCTTTTGTCTATATCCCTTGACAACCAATCGAGGCTTGTATTTTTCGATTGTTCCATCAGCTTTCATCTTTCTCTTGAAAATCCATTTACACCCTAATGGTTTATTTCCAGAGGAAGATCCACCAGTTCCCACATATGATTTTGCATGATGGATTCAGTTTCACTGTTAACAGCCTCTTTCCAATGGAGAGCTTCGGGACTCGACATTGCTTCACTGTAAGTACGAGGCCCATTTTCTAATAAAAATGTTAGAAAATCAAGACCAAACGATGTAGACGTTCTAGCTCTCTTGCTACGTCTTGGCTCATCTTCCTCTTGTGAGGGATCTTGGTCCATACTAGTTCTTTCTAAAGAGCTCCGTTCTTGTGCAACTTTATAAGGAAACATATCTTCGAAGAAATGTGCATTCCTTCAGATTTATGCACTAAGAACCGATATGCCGAGCTATGGCATGCATATCCAATGAAAATTCCATCAACCGTTTTAGGTCCTATTTTGACCATTTTAGGTGGTGGGATAGCTACCTTTGCTAGACACCCCCACACTTTAAGATATTTGAAGGAAGGAGGACGACCTTTCCATAGCTTATAAGGTGTCTTTTGCAGCTTCTTGTGAGGCACTTTATTAAGTATATGATTTGCGGTTAAGACCGCTTCCCTCCACAAGTTATCCGGTAGTCCAGAATTTATCAACAAAGCATTCATCATTTCCTTTAAAGTACGATTTTTTCGCTCACCAATTCCATTTGACTGAGGCGCATATAGTGCCGTGGTCTCATGAATGATTCCGTGATCGGCACAAAATTTTTCAAGAGGAAAAACATATTCTCCACCTCTATCACTTCTTAGTACTTTGACTTTCTTGCTAAGTTGATTTTCAACTTCAATTTTGTATTGCATAAATGCTTCTAAGGCTTCATTCTTGCTTCTAAGCAAATATACATAACAAAATCTAGTACAATCATCAAGAAAAGTAATAAAATACTTTTTTCCTCCTCTAGATTGTACCACCTTTAAGTCACATATGTCACTATGAATTGGACTTAAAGGTTCCGTACTTCTTTTAATTGACTTGAAAGACGTTTTTGCCATTTTAGCTTCAACACAAATTTCACATGCATTATGTGAGTCAAAATTCATTTTAGGCAAAAATTCATTTTTCACTAGCTTTTGTAAGGAGCCATAGTTCACATGACCTAATCTACGATGCCATAAATTAGGAGATTCCAACAAGTAAGCAGAAGAGATATTATTATTATTATTATTATTATTGGAATTTGGTACAACTTTAGGTACGATGGTCATAACATTTAACTTAAACAGACCATCACAAAGGTACCCTTTTCTTACAAACATTCCACTCTTAGTTAGTACAAACTTGTCGGACTAAAAAACTAGCTTAAAACCATTTTTACTCAACAATGAGCCTGACACTAGATTCTTTCGAATGTCTGGCACATGAAGCACATTGTTGAGACTCAATTCCTTGCCGGATGTCATCTTTAAGACCACCTTGCCAATTCCTAACACCTTTGAAGAAGAAGAGTTTCCCATAAACATATTCTCGTTATTGGCGCTCTCATATGTAGTGAACATACTTCCCTCGGAGCACACATGTCGAGTAGCGCCCGTGTCTACCCACCACTGTTTGGGATTTTCAACCAAGTTGACTTCGGATACCACCGCAAATAAATTCAAAGCTGTCACGTCCTCGGTGATTTTGGTAACTTCGGTCACGTTGGCTTGAGAATTCTTTCATTTCTTAAAGTTTCCTTTGTTTTTGCGACAATCCTTTGCACGATGGCCAGCTTTGCCGCACACATAGCAGTTCCCTTTGAACTTCTTCTTCTCACCGCCTTTGAAATTTGAGCCGCTTGCTCCGCTTGGACCATCGAAATCGAAAATTTTCCTCCTCTTTGATGGACCTTGCTCAACCATATTTGCCTTGGCCTCTTGATGATAATTACCGGCCTTCTTCTCAGACTGGCGATTATCTTCCTGGATCCTCAATCTCACAATCAAATCCTCGAGCTTCATCTCCTTGCGTTTATGCTTCAAATAGTTCTTGAAATCTTTCCAAGTGGGTGGAAATTTTTCAATCAAAGCAGCCCTTGAAAGGACTCTCCAAGTACCATTCCTTCCGCATGAATATAATGCAAAATTAGCTGAAACTCTTAGACTTGACTGATCACAGTCTTGGAATCCACCATCTTGAAATCAAGGAATTTGCCGACTACAAATTTCTTTGAGCCGGCATCTTCCGTTTTGTATTTCCTTTCCAAGGATTCCCACAATGCTTTCACATTGACCATTGGACTATATACGTTATACAACGCATTGTCCAATCCATTGAGGATGTAGTTCTTGCACAAGAAATCTGAATGCTTCCAAGCATCCACGGCAGCCACTGTTTGCCGGTCAGGATTTTCACCAAGATCTGGTGCATCCTCTTGCAAGAACCTTGCCAAATTAAGGGTGGTCAAGTAAAACAACATCTTTTGTTGTCACCTCTTGAAATCTTTTCTGTTGAACTTTTTCGGTCTTTCACCAAGTCTAATAGAACCATGAGCAGGTGCCACATAAGGCGTCGCATACACAGTCCCACCACTGTGTTGCATGTTGGTATTAACCGGTCCACTTTCCGGATTGGTTTCGCTAGTAGCCATTGTTATAAATCTATCAATAGATTATAACAACAATTAATAAACAGTCCAGTCTAACACAAAAACAATAACGAAAACAGAGTATAGTAATCACTAAAACTAAATTCAGAAACTGAAAATAATTTTTGTATATGCTTGACATAATCAAATATGAAAACGAAATTGAAAACACTGTTTTGGAAATATTGTTTCTACACATGCAACACAAAGTGCGGAAAATAAGTCTTAAGATTGTTGGGAATAATATAGGTTTTGTGTATACTTGTACAGAAATCAACGTAGTACGAAAATACTGAAATGTAGTTTACTAAACAGAACAAACAGTATTAGCAAGAACAATTAAAATTAACTCACAGCAAAATCAGACAAACAGCGATGGAGAACCGAGGCGTGAATTTGATTCACTGTCCTTTAAGACTTATTCGTCCCGCAACGGTGCTGACGGTTCTTGACGACAGTCTCCCAGGATACAACGGCAATACGTCTTAAATAGGAGCACTCTAAATTGCAAACCTGGCAAACCAAAGCAATGGCACAGAACTCTTTTGGACACAGGAAATGTGGAGACAGAATGTTGCAGAAAATAATTTCGGGATTCAGTTGTATTTTTAACTTCTGTAACTGACTTGTTTTTATACGGGGGGTGCAACTCTTCACAGAAAAAACTGCTAGCTGGAAAGGTCACAACTTTTGGAAAAGAAAATAAATAAATAAATAAATTTATTTAAATGTTTTTGTCCCAAAAAGAATAAAGTCTGATGGGCCCAAGCCATGGCCACGGATGGGGCGGGCGGTGCGCATGTGATGGACCTTGGGTCAACCTAGGTCCTTCCTCCTTACAAAACATGGGTACCCCCAAGGGGCCCAATCCTTAGCTCAAGGTTAAGCCTTATAAGGAGACAACATTGACTTTAATTCTTCTATGTGGGATTCTCTCTTCCCTTTAAATTGAACCACCAACTTCAACGCCAATTTTCTTATCCACCTTCCATTTGTTTTAAATATGTGAATATGTCATGATCATCTATTCCAATAGAGGATCATGAATCAATTTGTTCCTAATCAAAATATAGTTTGGAACCAATTTGAAAATTGAGTCAAAGTTGCTTCTCCACGATGGGTTTAAAACCCAATTCCAACAGGGTGAAGGCTAAAGAAGTCATTGCTATTGAGGTTTTCGAACTTCCTCAGCACCAAGGTTCGGAGACAAGTCGACAGCGCTTGGGATCGAGCCTTTTTCTTACACGAACATGTCACTGGTACTTGTTCCAGTGCCAGCTCAGTTTCGTTTGGAAATCGTGTTTATTTCACCCAGGATGAGAGTTTGTGTTCATACCGCAATGAGGAAAGGACTACATGAGTTTCTCTCCGTTCTCAGACTTGCCAACACTGTGCCTCCGACCAAGTTTTATATCGCCTATACTATGGCGGAGACGATTTTAATAATGTTGAACGAGACAGATGTAATGCCATTGTGAAAGTTGAACAGAACAACGTGCAAGCGGAGAAGAAAAAAAAACATCTTTTGCGATCTTCCATTTGATCTCCAAAAATTTATTACCGGACGTGTAACTCAGTTAGATTATATGTACTTTCGAGCTGTTGTGCAAGGCGTCTCGGTTAGTAGCTCCCCCAGTTCAGTGGAGAAGTTCGAAGGAGCTGGCAGGGCCAAAGAGTGTTATTCACTAACATCGTGGCTCATGCTTAGTAGGAATGTACTTAGCTTTGTTGAGAGTAGATACAGAGGCAGTTATCTGATGAAAACTCCGGATATACCGGCAAATGCAACAATATGATGTTCAAAGTGTTGGGTACTGCTAACGTCGGACAGACAGTGTTCAGTGGTCTTCTTCAATCCCATTACCAAAAAGGCCATCAAATTTCCCGATCCGGCTATTAAATGGCCGGTTGTCGGTATTCTCATCCTTACCAACCTCTGATGATTATTTTGGTTGTTGGGATCTCATCGTTACATAGAGAAGTTGCTATACACATTACATGTTCGGGACAAACTGATTTGAATTATGTACCCCAGATACCCCATTCGGGATTTCATCCCAAACCATAACATTCCTGTACATTACTGGAAGGAGCTTTCCATTTCTTGGGTCAAGGCTGGAATCTCGCACAACTCAGTTTAAGACATGATGGTCAACATCGTAGCTTTTGAAGTTCTTGATAAGCCAAGGAGTTCTTGGACTCTTTCCAGCATGACTTCTTAGTGGAATACAGTGGAAAGCTCTCATTGGTGTTTGTTAATGATCTGGGAAGATCGGTTCAGGTGTTCAAGTTGAATCCTTCCACATGTGAATGTGAAGAGTGTCACAATTTGGGAAACCATAAGCTTTATGTCAGCCATTCTTCATCATTCTTTACGGTGGCAAAAATCCCTGGCAAGGAGAATAGGATTTACTTCCCTAGATTCTGTGGAGATAGGCTAGCATTTTACGCTCTTTAACACAGGCAAATTTCACTTTCTGAGCGGCGATGATACGCTTATAGATTAAGGTTACACAGTCAGATCAAACGCTGTGTGGTTTGGTTGAGCCCAGCCGGTTTTAGCTGGATCATGCACTGTAAATAGTGATGCAAAAGTAGGAAGTATTTGTAAGCAAAACTCAACACAACACAACATTTTAAGAAAGTTTGTTTGTAGCAAGTGCTACTCTATTATTTGAAAATTGGTAGTCTTGATGCTGAAAGTAGGTAGAAGCGTGCGTAAATTCAGTTTTTCGACTGTATGCATTACTTCATTTTTAATAGCAACTAATTAATATCCGCTCTTTACTCGTCATGATAAAAGATTCAGATGACACTCTTTAATGCTTTTAGTGGCACTCTTAAAGACAAGTATAAAGTTAAAATATTGGCAAGTGAAGGCCACTCATCAATCTTCCTATTTACTCGGCTGGCTCCTCCTCCATTCCATTGCAAACCTTTTGTTTGTTTCAAGAGCAAATCAACAAAATAGTTGTGACATCCCAGAGTCGTACACACAAATTTACAATTATAGCCCAGGCCCATTATTTTACACGCCTATTCTGCAAATTTTACACAAAGAAAGCTAACCCAAACTTTAACAAGCCCAGAGCAAAGCTAAAAAGAATGAACATTAACAGGCCAACTGGTCTCTAAACGTGGAGATCTCTTCAAAAATGGGAAGCCTCCTTGATCTATTGGGGGCCCATTCATCCATCAACCTCTCAAGCCCATCAACGAAGTCGTCTTCCAGATCAAGGCCCGGAAGGTTCGCCAGGAACGGCGGAGGCTGCCGTGAATCCAGCTCCGTCAACAGTTCCTCGGCCCGGCTTCTTGACTTGATGTCATCGGAACCTGGAAGTGTACCTTGCAGTACAAATTCCAGGATCGAACGTGCCTCGTCGTACCGGGCTTGCTTCATTAGGCAAAGGCCCAGGTTGCAGGCCTTGTTGGCATCTGGATCAATCATCTGGGCCTTCCGGTACACCACCTCTGCGGCCATATAATTTGTCTTCTGCATGTAGGCCCAGCCCAAGTTTCCCTGTACCGAACAAAACATTTTCACTAATCCAATAAAGAAAGAGCAACACTAACATCTATATTAAGCCTGTGTCCTACTTTTGAGATCAATGGACTCCTGACCTATATGAAGAAGAAGGACGGTTCGATCGATAAGTTCGTATCTCTATCCATCTCAGGGAGATTTGTAATAAATATAATAAATTCGGAAAATTTTTAAAGTAAAGTACCAGTATTCTTGACGTTTCTTGCTTGACGGAAACCTGGAATTTCTTGCCATGAGAGCGTGCAGTTTTCGTAGGTTTTCCATTAAAGGCCTCTCCTCGATATATTAGTCTAAGCTTCTGCTTTAGCATCGCTATTTGTTCATCCACTCTTCCACATTTCTGCAAAATTCACATGAATTATTTCGTCATGATTTTATACATTTGTCACTAATAACCGTTAAAAGTCGTAGGAAGTTGCAAACAAAAAGCACATAAATTTAGCAATACATAAAAGTTTTGTTTTAGATATCGATTAAAGGGCTAATCAAAGGTGATATTAGTATCCCATTGTTGATAAGTTGTCACGGGTACACTATGGACTAATAGCGTCCCCCGTTCATATTTTCATATGTTCGTTGCCGGCTAGTATCTTGAATTTTTACATTGTTCGTCACAGGTACACTGTGGACTAACTTCCACGCATAACAGCTAAGAGAAGTCCCGTTAAAATCCTTTTTTAAAAGGTGTCATCTGAGCAACTTTGTTAGAGCTTACAACAGACATCATAAAAGTTAAAACTGCTAGCTGGTGTGATCAATTATAATAATACGTGCAATTGAGCTACCAACAACAAAAGTTGTACGAGAGATGTAACTCTTTGTTTTCCAAAGTTTTGTGATAACAAAATGTTTTAAGTAATACTCCAAAAAGAAAAAGAAAAAAAAAACCGAATTAAGCAATGTTGTCAATACGTCGATATATCGAAGGATGTGGCAACTTGGGTACCTTGTACAAGTCGATGAGGACGTTATCAAGGGATTCCTGGGCTTGTTTGGAGCAAAGGCACCTGAAAGACTTGACAGCTTCAATGGCCTCCTCAGTTCTGTCCAGCTGCTTCATCACCACCACCATGTCCTTGAGTGCACTATCTACTCTATCTCCTGCATTTATGGCCTTCCAAAATAACACTATTGCTGTTTCTGGATCCTTCTGCACCAGCTGTTCCATGACAATGCATTGCCACCATTAATAAGCAGAATCATGTCACTGGTGGAATTTGGTTATAAACGGGTCCGGATCCCTGTATAAAGCTCCTAAGAACAACGTGCGAACTCATGAAGTATTCAGCTTTTCTAGCTGTAGCAAGGGTTCAATGCTTGTCAGTGAGTTGTTGTGGGTAAAATGTTGTGACACGGAAGGCAAATACAAAAAAATGGACGAAGGCTAATGGAGGAACGGAAGATAGAGGTTTTGTGACAGCTGCCATGGCCGCATGTTAAGACATTCACACCGGATGAGGATAAGAAATGAGTTTGATTCTTATACTTGGTGACCTTATCCAACATGCTTTTATATTGAAATCAGACTTTAAAATGAGGTTATTGCCATTAGAAATTAAGAAAATGTATTACATAACGCAATAGTAGTAAGAATGTTTAATTTGTTTTGAGCCGATCCAACTGAATTCTAATTCAAGTGGGGCTGGTTGCTATACAAAGGAAGACAACAGTTCTCGATGTTGCTGCCAACCTCTCCAGACTCCCTAATATTGTCGTTTGGCGCAGCATTGCTGTACATAATTCTTAACCCGATTCTTTGTCGAAGTTGAACAAATTAAATGCACTATTTGACGTGTTTTCACCGTCTCCGAGAATTGATTAACCCATGTGCAAGGGTTGTTCAAATGGAAAAATGTCTCTTCGGCCTTCCAAGTTTTCATTTGAATGTTTATCACTATATTGCTAAGATTCGCACCAAATTCCAGTCGGCCTAGGCTTGCCCACAAGGTTTTGTGGTGACTATCATGCCCTTTTACTCATCGTACAGTTGACTGGAGTGAGTCGATTCAGTAGATGAGTTGTTACATACTCTTTATTAGATTTCAACTTTCCGATCATCGTTTTACTTGTTTTACTTAAGGAAATAAATGGACCACAACCCAGAGTAAGAATTTAGACAAAAGGAAAATCGAAGAAGTAACAAATGGTCTAACTTATTTTATTTATGGAACAGATTGACCACAACCCAAAGTTGTTCATCTAATGAAGCTAGAGGAATCCATTAGTGAAGAGAATGAACGAGGATCCAGGAGAAAAGTTTCTTTGAGTGGTAGAAATCATCAGTTCACGCCAATTTAGAAGTTGGGTTATGAAAAAGGAATGCTTTGGAGCCACAAATTGAATTCCGGAGAACTATTTCGCCCTATATATTACATCATCATGTCCTATTGCTCTTAACCCAAAGGGTTTTCGCTTTCGAAAAAATTCGAATTTCTTCTTTATCACGAACTGTCGAGAATATATATACTAGGCGCATTTAAAAGAAAACATTGGATGCATCGTCGCGGCCGAAAATACGTATTACATTTGTGCTTAAAGTTGGGTATACAGCACAACACAGAATCCTTACCGAATAACCAGATTATATCGGAAGAGATTATCAGTTTCTTGTCAAGTCAACGATAAGAATTGAACGAACCCGTTACTCAAAAGAAGCTAAAACACAAAAGAACTAACCTAGATATCTTGTGGAACTAGCAATTTGTGCTTAACCTAATTTATGCTAGACGACCCAAGTATAAGTGTGAGATGACCTGAGCATGCTTGGCTCGAACATAAGGCCCATCACCAGAAGGAACTTTGTGATTGATATGAAACTCCTTCTCCGAGCTTCCTTCCATTCCCTCTCTCTCTCTCTCTCTCTGTAGAAACTTACGCTATCTTTTTACATGTATCAGTAAGACTGTGTGTTCAGATCCAACGTAAGAAAAATGTCGTCGGGAGCAAATGTGAGGTATATTGTTTATGTTTATATATAGATGTAGTACGAACTAGACAGGGTCTCAATGATCATGGGGGTGGGTTGAGTGAACCTGGTTGGGTTCCCGTCCATGTTCCAGCAGGATGTTTGGTTCACGTAAGGCCCAGTCAGCCAATTGCTCCGTCTCGTATAATGATGGGCAGGTGTCGTACTCTAATTCATGCATCCATGGTGACCGTCCACTCTATCTCCTGTGTACATTTCTACGGTCCAGATCATCTCGGTTCTAGTCCAGATACCACCCTCCTCCATTTTTAATCAAGGATAAAGATGGGTATTACATGTGATTTACATATGTTGCCGATGAGTTGTGTGTCCTTGTAAATGCAGATTTTTTTTTCTAAATTAAACACTTTTTTTGTTGTTTAGTATAGATGTATCGTCATTATTTTTCTGATTTCGTGTCAGTGCCGCCTTGCCAAATTATAGAGAGGAATGAAATGTTTGATCCGTTATAGCATCCTCTTTGCTCAGAGAAAAGAGCATGTCAATAGTCTCATAGTTGTTTTGGCATCTTAAGCTAGTCAATCTGACATTTTGATGTATCAGGAGTGGCTCGATGCTGTACATGTTGATGCCCTTCTTTTCGTCGTATCGCTTGTTAACTAAGCTTTGGGTTTTACATGTGTTGTGGCCAAAAATTGACCGGGACCGAACGAGCATCGTTTGGGACCAAACGAGCATACGAGCAGACCTGCAAAGCACAACACGAGCAAACGGTGACGCGCCGGGACCCTCGGAGGGGGCTTCGGCGGGGAGTCTCCGATGCTTAAGTCAATAAGCAATTTTGAGATAGTATCTGAAAATATTAGATAGTCAGAACTTACCTTCTTCCCCATTTTTACTTCCATTTTATAGGCATGTATTGAAGGGTCAGTTATCTTTCCTTAATGGTGAGTTACTCTAATTAGTGGGAGGTTACATGTTTTAATGGGCAGTTATTGCTCATAATGAGATAGTGGAAAGGTGGGCAAGTGCCACTCTCACTTCTCTAAGAATCAAGGAGCTTTTTTATGCCACCTAACGGTGACAAGTGTCACCTTTCTATTAGTGGGTATTTTTTTACCCATATCATTTGCCCCCCATTCCGTATTCTTTTGGGAGTAAGAATGCAGAATCAGGACGATTGTCGTAGCATCGAATTTTGGGCCCTTGTTAAAGGGTCCTTCATGTTTGGAAGTTTACCAAAAGTAAGGTCTCGTCTACTCAATTGGCCGAGTAGAGGCCTTAACCGTGCTCATCTACTCGGTTGGCCAAATAGAGTTAAAAGATCTCGTCTACTGGCCTGCACGAGCAGAGAGATAAGACTAATGTGCTCATTGCCTCGACCTGGTGAATAGAGGCTTAGGAGACTTTGAAAGCGCTTGTCTGCTCGGCTTGGCGAGTAGAGAGATTGAGAGGCTTTAATGTCTGCTCGGCCTGGCGAGCAGAGGCACTCGTTTGCTCGTCTGCTCAGATTCACGAGCACACCGAGATCTCGGAGGGAGCTTGTATACTCGGCCGGGCGAGTAGAGGCTGAGGGGTCTAATGTGCTTGTCTGCTCGGCTTTGCGAGGAGAGGCTTAGACCTCGAATGGAGCTCGTATACTCGGCTAGAGCAGAGGCATGGGTCTAGTGCGCTCGTCTGCTCGGCAGAGGCTAAGACCAAAGGCGCTTGTATACTTGGCTAAAGCAGAGGCATGGGTCTAGTGCGCTTGTCTGCTCGTCAGAGGCTAAGACTAAAGGCGCTCGTATACTCAGCTAGAGCAGAGGCATTGGTCTAGTGCGCTCGTCTGCTCGGCAGAGGCTAAGACCAAAGGCTCTCGTCTACTTGGCTAGAGCAGAGACGTGGGTCTAATGCGCTCATCTGCTTGGCAGAGGCTAAGACCAAAGTCGCTCGTATGCTAGAGCAGAGGCATAGGTCTAGTGTGCTCGTCTACTCGGTAGAGGCTAAGACCAAAGGTGCTCGTATACTCTGCTAGAGCAGAGACATGGGTCTTCATGGGCTCGTCTACTCTGCTGGGAAAGTAGATGCCTTTATGGACTCGTCTACTCGGCCGGGAGAGTAGAGGAGTTATGGACTTGTTTACTCGGTCGGGAGAGTAGAGAACTTCATGGGATCGTCTACTTGGCAGGGAGAGTAGAGGCCTTCATGGGGTCGTCTACTCGGTTGGGAGAGAAGAGGCCTTCATGGGCTCGTCTACTCGGCGGGGAGAGTAGAGGCCTTTATGGGCTCGTCTACTCGACCGGGAGAGTAGAGGCCTTTATGGACTCGTCTACTCCACCGGGAGAGTAGAGGCCTTTATGGACTCGTCTACTCGACCGGGAGAGTAGAGGAGTTATGGACTCGTCTACTCGACTGGGAAAGTAGAGGAGTTATGAGCTCGTCTACTCTGCCAGGAGTGTAGAGACCTTCATGGGATCGTCTACTCGGCTGGGAGAGTAGAGGCCTTCATGGGATCGTCTACTCGGCCGAGAGAATAGAGGAGTTATGGACTCGTCTACTCAGCTGGGAGAGTAGAGACCTTCATGGGCTCATCTACTCGGCTGGGAGAGTAGAGGCCTTTATGGACTTGTCTACTTGGCTTGGAAAGTAGAGGAGTTATGGACTCTTCTATTCAGCCGGGCTTGTCTACTTAGCCGGGAGAGTAGAGGAGTTATAAGCTCGTCTACTCAGCTGGGAGGGTAAAGGCCTTCATGGGCTCGTCTATTCGGATGGGAGAGTAGAGGCCTTCATGGGCTCGTCTATTCAGATGGGAGAGTAGAGGCCTTTATGGACTCGTCTACTTGGCTGGGAGAGGATAGGAGTTATGGACTCGTCTACTCAGCCGGGAAAGTAGAGACATTTCTGGGCTCGTCTACTCGGCCGGAAGAGTAGAGGAGTTATGAGCTCGTCTACTCGGCTGGGAGAGTAGAGACCTTCATGGGCTCGTCTACTAGGCCGGAAGAGTAGAGGCTTTCATGGGCTCGTCTACTCGGCCGAGAAAGTAGAGGAGTGATAGATTCGTCTACTCGGTCGGGAGAATAACTCGTCTACTCAGTCGGGAGAGTAGTGACCTGCATGGGATCGTCTACTCGGTCGGGAGAGTAGAGGCCTTCATGGGATCGTCTACTCGGTCGGGAGAGCAGAGGCCTTCACGGGGTCGTCTACTCGGCTGGGAGAGTAGAGGCCTTCATGGGCTCGTCTACTCGGCCGGGAGAGTAGAGACCTTCATGGGCTCGTCTACTTGGCTGGGAGAGTAGAGGCCTTCATGGGCTCGTCTACTCGGCTGGGACAGTAGAGGCCTTTATGGACTCGTCTACTCCGCTGGGAGAGTAGAGGAGTTATGAACTCGTCTACTCGGCTGGAAGAGTATAGACCTTCATGGGCTCATCTACTCGGACGGGAGAGTAGAGAAGTTATGAGCTCGTCTACTCTACCGGGAGAGTAGAGACCTTCATGGGCTCGTCTACTCGGCCGGGAGAGTAGAGACCTTCATGGGCTCGTCTACTCGGCCGGGAGAGTAGAGACCTTCATGGGCTCGTCTACTCGGCCGCGAGAGTAGAGTAGTTATGGTCTTGTCTACTTAACCGGGAGAGTAGAGACCTTCATGGGCTCGTCTACTCGGTCGGGAGAGTAGAGGAGTTACGAGCTCGTCTACTCGACCGGGAGAGTAGAGGAGTTATGAGCTCGTTTACTCGACCGAGAGAGTAGAGACATTCATGGGCTCATCTATTCGACCAGGAGAGTAGAGAGCTTCATGGACTAATCTATTCGTGCAGAAGAGTAGAGAGCTTCATGGGCTCTTCTACTCGGCAGGGAGAGTAGAGGCCTTGTTGGTCTAAACGCGCTCGTCTACTCGGCTGGGCGAGCAGAGGCTTAGGCCATGAAATAGGCTTGTCTACTCGGCTTGGCGAGTAGAGGCCGTGTTGGTCTAAATGCGCTCGTCTACTCGTCTGGGTGAACAGAGGCTTAGGCCATGAATGGGCTCATCTACTAAGCTTGGTGAGTAGAGGCCATGTTGGTCTAAACGCGCTCGTCTACTCGGCTGGGTGAGCAGAGGCTTAGTCCACGAGGTATTATATCTACTTGATTTTATTGTGGTTTTCATTAAAGGATACAAGGGTTAACTTACCTCCTGTATTGCTGATTGATTATTACCACATGTTGTTTGTCCCAACGGTCATGAGATCTTGGCTATTGGATTACAATAATATCTATATATAAGGAGAAATCGTTTCATTTCTCTTCACTTTATTTTTGAGCAAGAGAGACTTCGAGAGGTCTAAAGGAGCTCGTCTACTCGGTCTAGCGAAGTAGTTAGGCGACTCTTTATGGAGATGAGCACGGGTACTAGGCTAGACCAACGCAAATGTCTTAGTAAAGGTGTGCCGAATGATAACTGGTGCTATGATGCTGAGCTTCTTAAAGTGTCGATACTAAAAGTGGCTAGAGCATGGTTGAGGTACTAACGAGTGAGCCTCGTAATATCTCTTCTTAGGCCGTTTATTTCTGGAATGATTACGCTTGTAATATCTCTTAGGCAATTTATTTGTGGAATGACGACGCTTTTCGTCATTCAGAAAGATTGATGTGGCTATTGCAACGGTTCTTTTGGTCATTCTCATTATGCATAAGGCGAGATTATTTTTGAATTCGCCGTTAGGGTGACCTTGGACGTTGGTTGCAAAAGCTCTCAGCGTGATGATGAGGAGGTTGCTGCTTAGGTTGCCATTAATAAATGGTGGTTTGTAGTGCTCAACACATTCAAAAGGGACGACTGACCAAGGCTTGATAGATTCTTACATGGCATGAGTGGTGACGAGTAGGTCGTGCTGATCAGCCATTGTATGAGGGGGAGAGCAGGCTTTGTGCAAGAATAAAAGCTCTCATATACGTGTAGCCCCCTGACTAAGAAGGCATGGATGCAAAGATGGCTTCTTAGTCACTGTGTAGGGCATGTTCGTAAAAAGAATCGTTGTTTGCCGACTCAGTGAGAAGTAGATAGAGCTAGGTAGTGTGGTCTATGTGCTCAGCTGCATGAGCAGGTAAAGTTAGAGGACCATGGTTTGTCCAAGCAAATAGCAGACGTGGAGTCCATCAGAGCAAAAGGCCACTGGATGACTAACAAAGACGTTGCAGCATTTATGATACGCTGTGCAGCAATGTGCAACAGCTTGCGGTAAGTGAGAATACGGGCACAAGATCTCAAATTCGCCAAACATACTGGCAAAGCTATAATCATAGGCTGTGACACTCTCATGGTTATCAGATTAGTGGTAACTTACACAAGTCAGCACATGACCTTTAGAAGGCAGGATGTTGCCTTTGAAGCTCTTAGCATAACTAAAGCCAAAAGGGCTGCAAATTTGCTTCAAAATATAGCAAGAGAGCGCATGAGCTGATAAAGGCAACTACTCAATATATTTTATCACTAATCTGAAAGTAATAGCTCTGTCGGTTAGATAGTTGAGATTTGTCGTAGTACATAATCTAAGCGAGGCATAAAAAATTATTAGCACTCGGATGACCTGAAGGTACTTAGAGCAATTAAAGCAACTGGGTGATAACAGACCAAATAGGTCTACATAAATAAAGGTGCATGAAATACAGCGTATATAAAGCTTACTGGCGCCTATAATTGTCTATAATAGCCTACAACATAACGCGTGCCGCCTATTTTTAGTGATGAACATATGACACGAAAAGTCGAGGCAACATGTGTAGGCTTTTAAAGAAGCAAATAAGTTGCATATATAAATAAGACTTAACTACCGGTCTTGAGGATAAATATGCATAGTTATGGGTACAAACGTAATTCCTTAAAAAGGAAGGTGTGCACCTGATTATTTGTTCTGTGACCCGATTTTCTCATTTACAAAAGGGAGCAGCCATTGAGTCGCCGGAGCGCTGTTGCCACTGGACCCATCACCACTCAGTCAAAGGCAGATTTGGTGGTTTCACCTTGGGGTTATCAATTGACGATGAAGGCCCTTTGTTGATTGGTCGCCATGGTGGAGGCTTGGGCGGAACACCTGCGGCAGAGGAGTGTGTCTGGTGAAGGCATACAGTGAGCCGGAGCCATAGTGGCTTGCCGCTTGACGGAGACGACGTGCTTTTGCCATGACCGCAATTTGTAGCGGGTTGGTCTGATTGGCAGGGCGTTGGCTAGCGGTTGTGCGGTGGAGCTGACGCTTGCACTGGATCTGAACAGAACGGTTTGGCGGCACTGCCATTGGTCAAGATGAAGTGGTGGTGGCAAGCCTATGGTTGGTATTGCGACGCCTCCATGGGCTAAGGTCTTTATTTGGCTGATTACCGTGGTTATTGTGATTTGTGTCACTGATTGGCCAGAGATTGAAGCGACCATGAAGAGTTGGCTGGAATGGTGATGGTAGCCTACCGCACATTGCGGTGGCGCCGCTAGTTAGAGGGGGAGTTGTCAAGCCCTTGTTGGCGATAGTGGCCGCCGACGGTGGAGTACAGTGGCGGTCTTCTATGTTTTTTTTATGGTGATGGCCCAACTAGGAATGAGCATTGTGTCGTGATAGCTACGTGGTGGTGGTTGTCATCATATCCAGCGGCTGCTACTATGTTAAGCACCCCGTAGTAGTTGTTTGCGACTACAATCTTTGACTGAGATTTGGTGTTTGTGAATGGCCGGGGATTGTAGCGGCGGCACTCGGGTTGAGAACTCTCTCTTTTTTTCTTCCTTTTCTTTTGCCGCGACGGCGGCCAAGTCGGCACTGAGGATTGTATTGACGCAACCGTGGTGCGGGGTGGCCTTGCTTGGCTAAATAAAGCACCACCACGAGGTGACGCCGCTAACAACCCATAATTACAGACACTAGATGATGGCATTGAAGGTTGTTTCATGGCTGGGTGGTAGCTTCGTAGAAGCGTTGTTTGGTAATGCCGTTGATGACCACCAATGGTATACTAACCGCCACGAACGTTGTCGGTGCTGCCAATGATTCTTCAGTTGGCGTTTTGAATTCCTTTGCTTTTCTTTGCTAGGTCTGCTTGGCTAGTCGGTCCCACGGATGGCGCCAATAATGTTGTGGCCAAAAATTGACCGGGATTGAACGAGCGTCGGTTGTGACCAAACGAGCATATGAGCAGACCTGCAAAGCACAACACGAGCAAACGGTGATGCGCCCCGGGACCCCCAGAGGGGACTCCGGTGGGGTGTCTCCGATGCTTAAGTTAGTAAGCAATTTTGAGAGAGTATCTGAAAATATTAGATAGTCAGAACTTACCTTCTCCCCCTTTTTTACTTTCATTTTATAGGCATGTATTAAAGGGTCGGTTACCTTTCCTTAATGAGGAGTTACTCTAATTAGTGGGAGGTTACAGGTTGTAATGGGTAGTTATTGCTCATAATGAGATAATGGAATAGTGGAAAGGTGGGCAAGTGCCACTCCCACTTCTCTAAGAATCAAGGAGCAGTTTTGATGCCACCTGACGGTGACAAGTGTCACCTTCCTATTGGTGGGTATTTTTTTACCCATATCAACATGTAATTTATATATGTTGCCGATAAGTTGTTTGTCCTTGTAAATGCGTTTTTTTTTCTTAACACTTTTTTCATTGTTTAGTATAGATGTGTGGTCATTATTTTTTTTGATTTCGTGCTAGAAGCATGTTATCAAATTATAGGTAGGAATGAGGATGTTTGATCTGTAATACTCACATTTTGTACTTTGTACATATTACTTAAAGAAAAGAACGTGTCCTTAACCTGGTTGTTGCTTTGACATCTTATGCTATTCAACTTGGCATTTTGATGCATCAGGAGCGGCTCGATGTTGTACATGTTGATGCCCTTCTTTTGGCCATTTCGCTTGTTAACTAAGGTAACGTTTGGTAACACTTTCAGTTTTGGTTTTTCAGTTTCCAAAAAAATCAAAACAAAAACCAGTTTAATTTTTTTTTAACAAAACAAATGGGTGTTTAATTACCTAGTTTTTATTTTATTTTTTTTTCTTTTGGATGTTTGATTATCCAATTTTTATTTTGAGTTTTTCTTTGGGGTGGTTTGTTGTGGCGGTGGTGGGGGTGGCGATGGCCGACAGTGGTGGTAGTGGTGGCTGCCGGCAGTGGGAGGGGGTGGTGGTGGTGGTGGTGATCTCAAAATAAATACCAAAACTGAAAATCGAAAACTCGTTTTTGGAGTTTTCAAAAACAGCCATATTTTAAAAACTAATTTTTTAAACTGAAGAAAAAAAAAATAAAAACTTTTTAACAAACGCATTTATTTTCTAGAGAAAAAACTGAAAAATAAACTCTACTAAATGGAGCCTAAGCTTTGGTAATGAGTAGTCGGACCTAATGGCTTTTTGCTTTATACTATTAGTACGAAGATATATTTGTTCTTTGCGGTTTCTAGCATTTATGATCTCTTCTACTGTAATAAAGGCATATGTTGCTGCTATTAACCAAACAAAAAAACGTTTTGATCATAGGGGTATCACAATCCATCCTTGAGTTTGTCTTCGACAAAATGAGCTCTACTATCAACAATAGTTGTACATTTTATTTCACGATAAGTCGTGTGCAACAATTTCACCTTAAATAATGATAATGTGTTTACTATTTTGATTTACGCACTTTAACTATGTATTCGTCGTCCTTGCATATTATAAATATGGTTTGGCATACTTTAGCTAATGAAAAACGTATGGCCACTTCAAAATGATCTAGCTCGATCAAGACTAGCTATTAATGACACTTTTGCATGTTATATTTTCTTTAGCTCAAAAGTAGTGTGTTTCTTTTGCATTTCATTCGAGGTGCGATAAAAAATTCGAAAGTCATTGCATTCAACTGAAACTCGATTAATTTTGCATATCAACAATTAAAATTACAGGAAAGGTGCAAAATTTGTTAAGAGAAACAAAAGTATAAAAGAGAAGTAAATATACACAATAAACCAAAAATTTATTATCTCCAATCACTGCATGTATGTTAGTTCTTTTGGATTAAGTAATGGAATAGATTAACCTTAATTATTGACAGAACCTTTCAACCTTCTTCACATAAATAAAGCAATCCTTATGAGGCCTAAAGAAAATTTCAAAAAGAAAATTCGCACATGAATATACCATATTTAACATTGAATAACTTCCTTCAAAATTCATTTTCATTTATATTCGAGTTTACTTAAAAACTCATTTGGTACATATAATATCTCGAGGTGTGTAGAGGGTAGAACGAATTTAAACTTGTCACACGTGTGGCCAATCATGCAAGCCGCAATTTAAAGAGAAAAGAGAGGTCTTTAAAACTAGACGGGCCACAAAAGAGGTCAAAAGTAACTTTTCATTGATTTTCTTTTAATATGATAAGTACACGTGAGACGACCCCAAATCTATCGGCCTCTTACTTATAATTGTGGATTAAAGAAAACACCGGATCATCCGTATTGCGCAATTAGAGCATAGTTATCAATATCGTACTGGTACCGGTCGTATCGGTCGATACGTACTGCTTTTGCCTTCCACTTGTACGGTATTTCTTATATTTTATACAGGTCAAAATACCGCTCTGTACCGGTTGTACCAGCCGGTATAGGTGATACTGGCCGAGAATTACGTACTAGCTGAGATTTTGGGTTTTGTAGCGGTTCCTTAAAAAATATAAAAGTAACAAATATTATTAAAAAAATTATAAATTGACCATATAAAGACTAAATAGAAAAATACTATAAGTTCTATTGTACCAATCAAAACTTCTATAACCTCTAACTCATAATATTCATTACAATTTGTAAAATCTTTCCTGATAAGTTAAGTTATCAATCTTCACTTAGCTTGATTTACTTCATACCTGTAAATTTTTATCATATTCTTTTATCTATATGATATACTGCTTTACACACATGTACGCTCGCGCACGCACACACAAAAATAACTTATTCTTGAACGTAAATGCATTATCATTGAACAAAAAATTTATTCTTACATAAAAATTTGCAAATGAGATCGTTGAAAAGGAGGGAGATCTTAGAGGAGGTAATTCAATTGAATAAGTTATTTATTTTATAATGTCAATGTATGCTTGAATATTACAAATGTAAATTATTGATGAAAAAATTGAGGCAGTATCGAGACGGTACCGGTACCGATACGTACCATTTCAAGGAAAAAATGATACGCACTCCGGTACGGTATTCATAACTATAAATTAGAGGGTGTTTGAGATCAATTTTCAAATAGTCAAACATAATTTAATCTAGATTTAATAAGGTAAGAGGGTGTTTGACAAAACAGATTAAAAGATTAAAATGCCTCAAAAAGTTAAAAACTTAATAAATTCATAATCCAAAAAAGTGGGATTATGAAAGAATCATTTTTTTCATAATCAGGTTTGACCTTCTAATTCTCACAAAAGGACATCTCATACCCTTTAACTAATTTTGAGCAAGTTATTGTACTATAAACACTAATATGAGATTGTAGGTATTTAATTTAAAGTAAGAAATAAACAACTTTTGTAAGTGGGCTGAAATAACTTTTCGATAATTTATTTGTCTACTGTAGTTATTTACAAAGGAATATGTTAACATTACCTTGCTAAATGAATATTAGACATTTATTTATTTATGGGAAAATTGCGTAAAATACCCATGTGGTTTGGAGTCGTTGCAAAAACACCCCTCCCGTTAGAAAAATCATCCAAACGGAGCGTCATATTCACTTTCCTCAAAAACGCGTTTGATATATTTTAATATATTAAAAAGACAAAATTACCCTATCTTTTTTTTTCTCTCCCACCCAAGTCCCATCTTTTTCTCCAATCCAAGCAAGCCCTAAACCTAGCCCCCAACCAAAACCCTAGCCGCCACCCTCACCCAGCCCTAGCCCCAGCCCCATCCACAACCACCACCGCCCATTTTGTGCGACGCCACCACCGACTGCTTCCACCCACTACAAGCTCCGCGTCGCCATCCCTGTCATCACCCCTAACCTCTTGAATCACCGCTAGCCCCGCCATAAACCCCAGCCACTTGCGCCTCAACCAAGCCCGCCATCAACCCTAGCCAATTGTGCCGCCACCATGCCCAACGCAGCGCGATTAAAACCTAGATCTACAATTAGGGTTTGCTGATTCACAAACCACAAGTCTCGAGCTTCCAAAACCAAGACAATTAAAAAAACCTAGATCTACAATTAGGGATTCTAGCCCAACGCCGCGCGATTGAAACCCCGGATCGCAATTGAAACCCCTTGATTGCGGTTGAAACCTAGATCGCAATGTTTCAAATTGTGGTGCGGTGCTGTGGAGACGTCAGTGTGGGACTGTGGAGCCATTGGGCATGTTCCGGTGCGGGGCTGGTGGAGACGTCGGGCTTGTTCCTGTGGTCGATGAAGGCCAGGCTCGAGCGGTGGCGCCGTGGCGATGTGGCTGGGTGGTGGTGCCGAGAATTCTGGTGTACAAACAATCTTAAGGTTTAAATACAAGGGTATTTTGGACAAATTTTTTGTTTCGTTACAGAAATCGTCTGTTGCAACACTTTTTAAACCTTAGGTGTCTTTTTACAATTTTTGTAACGGGAGGGGTCTTTTTGCAACGACCCCAAACTACAGGGATATTTTACGCAATTTGCCCTTTATTTATTAAAGTAATCTACGGTCATTTGGTCACAGTAGAGCTGATCTAAGCTCTTTTACCCACACTTTTGTAGCTTTAAGCTAGTTTATAACAACTTTTGTCAAACAACAATTTGATTCTCTTTAAAGTAGATTTAATCAGATTATAAAAACCAATTAATATTTAAGATGAATCTATTTTTAAAATCAATCCCAAACGGACTCTTTAACTCGGTGACATGAATGACTTCCGCTCAAAAAACTGGACTTGGGAAAAAAATTCCTGCTTACGCTTGACCTGGGCTGGAAACGCTTCCATTGTGCTCAATCAGCTGATATTACTGCAATGTTGGTGTTTCCTTCCACCATTGGGCAAAGTATCTTTTTTTCTTTTCTTGTACATTTTAATTCTGTTACTGATTGGTATGTCAATACCAACAACTTTTATCTGGTGGCAAATAAATTAACCAAAAACTTATTTAAACAAAAAAAATGTTGTATACAGTATTTGACATTTAGGATTTAGGGTATAACTCTATCTAGTTCTGCGTTACTTTATGACATCCGTTAGGAACATAAAGACTCACATTGACCCAGACTATGGATGGACCGTCACAAGGACAAAAACCGTGCAATGCAATAAGGATAAGGATAAAAACCGTGCGATACGTTTTTTGTTATTTGTGTGGGTATATAACTTGTATTGCAATCTGATCTATCCTTTGAGCGGTAAAGAGCTCTTGTTCAGCGAAAGTCGTATAATTCATGTGTTACAATCCAAAAGAATTTTACAAGATTGTATTACAATCTGATCTGTCCTTTGAAGTCACTATTGACTTACACTCTGGACGGTTTCTTGTGAAATTGTAATGCAATCTGGTCTATCCTTTGAACTATGTCATCTCCCCCATCCTTCGGATTTTGCAAGGTAAAAGAGAAAGAAAATGAAAATGAATCCCACACTGTAAAGATGAACTTGTCGATGAATGCGGTCAGATACAAAGTGGACGTAGCTACTAGTATTGTTATTGGTTCTGTTCCATTGTCATGAATGTGGTTGACGACTTGACGGTGTCCACTGGATATACATTATCACCTGCTGACGACTAACGGCAATGTCATTATCTTATGCTTCAAGTATTCTTTCTGTGTTTTCTCTTCTTTTGGCTTTTCTCTTGGTTGTGGTGGCACTTAACCTGATGAACCTGGACGTGTTCCGTAGATGAAATATCTACATTTTCAGAGGCAAATGAGAAAGAAATTTGTTTGACTCACATTAATAAAAAAATTTCTCTTACCAACGATAATTGGCGATCGCTAAATATTTTCAGTGACTGCTAAGAATTATTACTGAAAGCATTAGAAGACAAGTTATAAAAATATTTAGCAAATGTCACAATTTACGGGATTGAAAAAGATTCTTATAACCTAAATAACAGCTGAATTTTATTCAATAAAAAATGAAGGAATCCCAACCGATGCATTCTACTACTATATATGAGCCACACCGTACGAATACTTTTGTCAATTTGTCACCGGTGTTGGCACTAATGGTGCTGGTTCAACCATTCACTGTTTTATCTGAATAGTGAGCGCATTTACTTTCTATCTCTACAATAATTTCTCTGACTTCTCTCTAAAACAAAAACCTTCAACAGGAAAACCACAGTGGCCGCCCCATCGTGCTTGACGCGCGTGGGGCGGCGACTGAATTCCGGTCTTTTCTCTTTATTCTCCGTCTCTTCTTCGTGTGTGTAGGTTCTATGAGGTTTGATATCTTTAGTGGCCGACGGTAATTTCAGGGTGGACGATGGTGGGCGAAGATGGTGCGGTGGCAGGCGTCATCTCCTCTAACTCGATCGGGGATGGCGATGCCTCACTCCGATGCACCGAATGATTCAGATCTATGTAGATCCTAAATCTTTTCTTGATCAACTAGATCTAATAGATCTAGCTCGTTGGGATGGCCGATGGTTGATGAGTTTATGGGCTTGATAGATGGGGCTTTTCTTTGTTAGGGTTGTACCTGTCATTGCCGGTGGTACCCGAAATTCTGCCAGCGGTAGCCAGAGCTTCTGCTAAGATCTGGAGGGGTTAATAGCTAGCTAAAGAGCTGTTCGTTTGGTTACAAGGTACTACGTCTAGGGTAAGTCCTTGGGGCGGGGTGGGGGATAGGGGGCCTTTTGGGGGGGGGGAGGGGGGTAGGAGGCCCTTGGGGAGGGGGAATGGTTATTTGGGTAATCTGCTCTAGGGGTGTGTTTTTTTTTTTGGTGGGGGGGGGAGCTTCTTAGTCTCGCTTTGCCCTTTATGGATTATTGGGTTGCTGTTCAATTTTACGCTTGCCGAGTTTTGGGATTGCAATGCCAGTGGATTTTGTGACCTAACAAGGTTGAATGCCTCTGATCTTTGACTCCCTTTCGGTGTCGTTTACGCCCTCAATTACTCGTCTGATTCCGGTTGTCTTCCTCACTGTTATATTTTTTTATGGCATTGTATTGTATGTTTGTGTTTGAAGTTTTTAGTGTTAAAATTGTCCTGTAAGCCTTAACAAGTTACGAAAAAATTAGGTTGAAGTATAAAAAATGATCTACTTCAATCAAATTATAACTTGCTTCTAGTCGATAGGAAAGTTAGTCAATAGTGTTATTGGTTGTTTGTGATGTTATCTTTTCTGTCTGTAAAATAACTGATCTGGCCGGAATGGCTTGTAAAACTCCTTTATATATGATAATTTTCTCCTCTTAACCAAAAAGACCATTCACTGTTTTTTTTTTTTTGAGAAATTCCTACAAATTCTTAGTCAAGTTGAATTAGTACCGTGTAAACATCAAATTGAACTCAAAAGACACTAACAGACTAAGCTAGTGCCTCTATTGACAGATCAATCTAGAGTAACTACGTAGGTGTAACTAGTCGCTAATCCATTTACATGTACTAAATTTAAGAATTTGCAAAAGGTCAAACAAAAGAGATTTAATTGAACGGAACATAGCATACAAGTGTGCACACACATTATTGAAGATAAATGGAAATTAATTAGACAAAATGCCTACGTCAACTTGCATTGTGCAACCCAAGATGCTGCATAACATGCCCCCTGCACTCACTTCCTCTATAAACTTACAGCGACTCTCAAACATTGCAAGCCATGGAAATTTCACATAGAAAAAGGAGAACCCTTTGAAGTAAGACATACCGAGTGATTCGCCCGGAATATTAACCCTTTTTAACTATCTTTGAAACTTTGAAAAACCAAGTTACCTACTGCATGCCATGTCGAGAAAGGTCAAAACTATTGCTTTACTGCTTAATAACCTTGGCAAAAGGACAGCCACGATTTCATGCTCCAAACAAATCCAATATAGAACCCCTACATTTAGCTACAACTACGCCAGGTTGCCATAATCTCTTGGGCGGTTTCCCATCCTACCACGACCTCGGCCATAACCTCTGCCCCCTCTACCACCCCTGCCATATCCATTACCTGTTGTAGAACCAGGTCAGTCTTAACACATTGCTGTGTATGTCATTCTTTTTATAGCATGAAAAGCATGCAGAGAGGTTAAGCGAATTATGTGATACCTATTTTAGTTCCAATTTTTTGTTTAAAAGCCAACTAGTGTGTGTGTGTGTGAGAGAGAGAGAGAGAGAGAGGGGGGGGGGGGGGGGGATCGCGCGCGGGGGTGAAAGAGAGAGAGAGAGAGCATACTAACCACGATAGCCCTGACCTCCACCGCGTCCGCCCCCTTGGCCCCGATTGGAATAGTCGTCATATTCTTTCAGAAAGAGTACATAATGTCAGGGATTTAACATAAAGTTGTAAGCATGAAAATACAACCCCCTTAATATTTAACATAAAGTAAATAATATTCTCTAGTAGCTAATAACTGAATTTCTATAGAACCAACTTACAATTGATAAGTTTTTTGGGAGAATATCGTGTGGCATCATTCATAATGAGGGGAAAATATAGCCATGCATACAAAAGTAGGTTAGGTAATTCCCCTACTTGTTTTTACATTGAAAATCTAGTGTATCTTAAGTCAACTAACACACCATCAAAATATTTGGCTAAACTTCTTCCATCAACCATTAAGTTTGTTTTTCTTGTCTTAGGTAGGCTAATAAGCAATTGTTGTGAAGATGCCACAAATAAAATTGAAACACGCTTCTCCTATATTATTAGATATAATAAATGGGTGAAAGTCTGTAAATAAACCCAATAATATATACTTCTTATAATTGATCATTTTTTCAATCTCCCATGATTATTAATTATTAAAGCGTTAACTGTAATGCTGAAGAAACAATACCTTGATAGTTTTCATAACCACCCCTGCTTCGCCCACCACCTTGGCCATAGTTTGAATAGCCACCATTCTCTATCAATAGGTTAACAGTTTGAAACAAAGTTAAAACACATAAGATGAAATTATCAGGTTGTTTTCGCAGAAAGAACATATTGCTGAAAGCTAATACCTTGATAGTTTAGATATCCATCCCTGCTCCAATTCCGTCCTCTTCCTCTACCACCACCTCGGCCACCACCTCGACCATATGAATCTAAAAGGCAAAGAATCACGCGTTAGGATTAACAACGACAACTCACCAATGATCAACTGTCCATAAGTTATCTCTAAGATCACCTTCATTAACAGCATTGTACACTCTACGTGGTTGTCGAGGTTGTGGCTGTTGCTGTTGCTGTGGCTGATAATTGTACTGCTGCTTTGATTGATCAACACGAGCTGGGGCTTGGTACCTGTGGACATTTAAAGACAAAAACAAGATGAGGGATAACCTAAAATGTTGTAGAAACTAAGAAATTCATCAAGGGGTAAATGAAACTACTAGCAGTACAATCAGTTATGCAACTTACCCTGGAGAATTCTTCTTTAGCTCCTTAGTTGACAAGCTGATTGAAATCATTGAGACGTGGCGAGTTGTCTCCACACTGTTCGGATGCAAATCTCCACGTGTAAGAATAATATTAAATAACCAATGTTGGAAAAAGTAACAGTAGAAACTTACGGGAAAAGACCCTCTTCAAGGGGCTCATATGTATCAGTTAGGCTCATTGAACTGATAGTAGTATCTTGGTGCAGTACAGGAACTCTCCTCTGTTTCATCACAATATAAGGCTGAGAAGTTGAAACTAAAGGGGGGAATTATAATCTTAAGTAAAAACTAGCTACTTTAGAAGAACCAACCTTTATAATCTCTGCAATGGCTACAGTCTTGCTTATTGCCAGCCCCATTGCTTTTAGGACAATCTCTCTGCCAGGTCTCTCCTGAAAAAAAATAAAAAATAAAAAATAAAAGGCCAGTTACAGATAAGATAAAGATCAAGCAAAATTTTATCCTTGCATCTACATAAGTTAAAACAGAAATTCCATGTATAGCAGTCATCAATTGGTTTTATCTCACTGCCTCACTAGTTTAGAATATGCATGTCATTCATGATTTTTATCGGCAATCGATGGACCATGCAGTGTACCATGTACTATTTTACCCCGTTTAATACAATATCGAATCTCATGTGGCATGCTGAGACCACCAAATGTATAGCACAACTGAACTGAATTATGCATTCCCATAAGTGCCCCTGCACATGTTCATTTTTTATGAGTATTTATTGTACAATGCTTATATTTCGCTTGTGCCTGTTTCCGCATCACTTCAATCATTGAAAATTGTGGGTCTACTGTGAGTGATGTCAGCGCTTCAATTTTTAAGTGATATTGATATGTGTAATTAGCAGTGATAATACAAGCAGTATTTGGAAAACCTTAGATTGTTTATCAATGACGACATTTCTGCAATTAAGGAGACTCTAAAATCCTGTGACGATTTTGAACCCTTTAACCTGGATCGGGATTCCCAAATGCAATTATCCTCATCACTAATTCCTAGTCAGATGGGAATTTAGAGGTGTCAAAGATTCAAAGACTGTTGACCATGTCAGATGAACAACATAATTCAACCATACCTCCTTGTGAGGCTTGGAATCTTATCTACACATCATGGTTCATTTTAATTTAAACAAATCTTAAAGTAATTAAGCTTCACATCCCCATTGCCCCATCCCCCTAATATCACAACTCTAAATGTTTTTTCAGCAGTCCTCCCTGTTCAAAAGCTCAAGATCTATTATCCATGCAAAGAAAAAGACAGAAACTACAAGCCCTTGTAATGGCTGATTTGGCTACGACATGAACAACAAAATCGCCCCTTCATAGTTCCTACTTAGAAATGGCCGTTGACAAAGAAGTAAATGAGGAAGTTCATAAAGGGTCTAGCAAAAATAAACAGTGAACAACAGATGGCTCAATGCCTTAGAAATGCAAGGAAATTCGAACTCAGTGAGGGAGGGAGGAAAGAATGTCTTAAAATATTTTATGTAAAAGTTACACACAAACCTTTGGCCTACCATGCTTCCCATCAGTCATGTAAATATACAAAAACTCACAAATTAGGTATTCCAGTGATTCCAAGGGGAAATGTTTAACTTTGACCACCAACTTGGAACGAATTCAGTCCAACTAAAGGTCATAGAGGCACTCACTAATTTAAGCTGCACATATTCATCACAAGCAAAATCATACAGAACCACATCTTATAGTCAAGGCCAACTTATGACCGTATACAGAAAAAGCATAGCTCGAGTGATCAACGCATAACTATTCTACCGGTCAAAAGAACACGAGAATCATTATCAACAAGGGAAAAAATACAAAATACATATAGTACGAAGCCCAACAAATATGACAACACATAGCAAGTCAATCGATAGTTACGGCATCAAAAGCTTATCAAGCCATAAATATAATACGCTAAATACAACTTATTTCTAAACCGAAACACAATAGCATGCATAGATAAACAAAATAATCCCGGCAAAAAAAACCCTAGAAATTGGTAAAGTCGAGAGGGAAAGAGAATCGGATGATGAAGCAAACAGAACTCCGAAAGAAGAGGAATTGGATTCCGGTGGAAAAAGTTCGTACCTGAAGGAGAGTGATGGCATAGGTGATGTAGCTCCTGACCAGGCCCTGTGAAGTGATTCGGATCTCGTTCTCGTTTATCGATGACTCGGGCTTCTGCCTCTCGACCTTCCTGTACCTGTCCATGGCCTTGGAGCAGAGGGGATTTGAAGAGAGAGAAAAACCCTAAAACCCTTTCCTTTTCCTAGAGAGAGAGAGAGAGAGAGAGATGGCTAAAACCTCAGGAGAATTTTTGTTAAACATAACTGGCACGGATTTTTTGGGGGCAGAAGAATATACTCTCTCCTTACTTGGAGAGAGAAAGACCCGCGCGTTCATAGGACGTTGGTTTATGTGGGCCGAATCCCGGGAGGCCGTGGAGAGATTGGGCTTTGCCATTAGCAAAGCCCACTCCAACTCTTTTGGGCCTTTCTGGGCTCAAGCAGTAGACCTAACCTCAATTTAGTAGAGTGGGACAAAACTAAAAGATTTTTCTACGGTCTGTTTTTATGCACCGAAAAGAAAAAGTAATATTGCAGTTTTTATTTTTATGGAAAACGTACAACTTTTAACATTAACATTACATTTTTTACTTCCAAACTGAAAATATATATATATATATATATATATATATATATATATATATATATATATATATATATATATATGACAACAAACCATGTTTCTGCCTTCGGCAGCAAAATAGTCTAAAAAAATTGTCACATGTCCATTTCGTAATTCTAAATTTGCACTTCAAAAATTGTCACATGTCCATTTCGTAATTCTAAATTTGCACTTCAAAGTCTCCGGACTTATCTTTGTTTCTATCATGACTCTAATACCTTCGCCACCACACGCCAACACAGTCACGACAAACACCCACCATCCACACACACACACACACACTTGCACAAAGAGTCAAAATTTCCGAGTTCACCTCCTTGAGTATCCTAGTCTGATTAGGGTTAAACTCTTCAGTTTGGTCCACTATTCTGCTCTAATTCTGCTCCAAAACTTCCGAGTTTTACTACTTCTCTTGTGCAAATGAGTCAAAATAAAAATAAAAATAAAAATAAATCTACAGATTTTGAAGTGCAAATTAAGATTAAAAAAATGGACGACGGCTATATTTAAGGCTATTTTGCTGTGAGCAACGTGGCTTGTTGCCAAAATTCTCCTGTATTGGCACTCTAAACAACTAATGAAACTGTTATACAAGTATTAAATCCGCGTGTTTGTTACATTATGATATGCAAAGCAGAGTAAGAAATGTCAATAGTCTTTAAGGGAGTGCCAAATAACCACTGTTGCTAGAAAGGAACTTAATAGCTTTGTTGGAAGATTCAATACTTCAAAACATAATGTGAACTCACATACATCAACCACATCGTAACTAAAATTTAGAGCTAGGCACAGGACTTTAGGGACTACAAGCATATACATCATCATGGTAATATACGAACCATATATTAAAACAGATTGACAAATGTAACTCAAGGTAATGTAAAGACTGGCACAAACAAAAGGCTTATAGCAACAGAATGACAAGTCAGAGAGTTTCCTGAACATTGCTGAAACTTGAGCACTAGACAAGGTACATCTGATAGTTGTCATGATAAAACACACTTTATCAAGGTGATAAATAGAATAAGGATACATGAAGTTACATTTCACACACCAGTAATAGAGAAGGGATGAATTCAATGGCAATCATATACACCTGCCCGAGTCCGTTAGATAAGAGCAGGAAGTCAATAGAGCCCAACATCAAGCAAAGCAAGAAAGAAGATTCCCCCGTGGCAATTGTTGATATCATGAACAGAAGACGCATTTTTTCAGGCAGATCTTTGTTCTTCACCGATGCCATAGCTTTCTGACTGGCAACCTGTCATCCTCCAACTGTCGTACGAGCAGTGGAATAACATGTGTTAAAAGACTGGACCACAGCATACTATCTAGCATCTTAGCAGAATTTTACACGAGTATAGCTATAAAGACGTTAAGAAACATCAGCCAACTTTGCTATCTTAAAGTAATAGAAGCGCAAGTCTAGATAAACTGCATCTTCTCCTGCACTCTTTTTCTTTATGAAAGGGGAAGAAAGCCAATGTGAACAATGTGAAGTTGAAACTCGGATGAATTAAGTTGCGACTATGGTGCTGATACTGCTGGCCTTGGAGCAGAGAAACAAAGCAAAAAGCATCTCAGAGATGCTCTTCTGCAAGAAATTAAGCAACAAATTATGGTGACTTCAGTAAAACATTACGACTTTCAAAGATTGCCTAAGCTGCAAAGCTTAGATGCCGTCTATCTGAGGCACCATTATCTTTACTTCGCAACCTGTCAATCCAATCCATTCCTGAATAAAACATAAGATCACTTACTTGGGACCAGTTAGTGAATTGCATCACTGACCACCCACCTACGACGATATTATCAAAATACTACTTCATATGTTCTTTCTGCCTAATGAGGACTATATGATGTTTACAACTCCGCTGAGGGAGATACTATAATTGCTCTAGCGTGTGATACATTATCAAGCACACAACGTAGAAAATTAAATTATATTCTGAGGTATATCATTGCCGAGATTTCCGGGGTTCTAAGCAAACCAAAATAAAAGAGGATGTTAATTTCTAAAGTAATCGCACTATGAAGCACGGGTGCTTCAAAAGGGTAGGAGTATCGGGGTCGGGTGCGCATCAGACACGGGTGCGCCTCGGGTGCGGCTCGGGTGCGTGTCGGGTGCGCACCCGTTAATTTCTATTTATTTTTTCATTTTCAGAAATTCGGGTGCGGCTCGGATACGGTTCGGGTGCGGATCCGACACTTCGGGGTTGAAAACATAATATCCAGAAGATAATTTCGGGGGTTGATACACAAAACTTAATTTATTTGGGGGTGAAAACATAAAATGAACAATACTTACCAAATTAGGGCACACGGATCTCTCGTCTGATAGAGAGAAAGAGAGATCGCAGCCGCGACATCCCTCGACACACCGGCGACCTCCCTCGACACCGGCGATCTCCCACGACACCCACCGAACAGCCGCGAGCACCCACGACACCGCCGAACAGCCGCGACCACCGAAAACCTCCCTCGACCTCCGGCGACCATCGGGGACCTTCGGCGACCAGCCACGACACCACCGAACAGCCGCGACCACCCACGACACCGCCGAACAGCCGCGAGCACCCACGACACCGCCGAACTGCCGCGACCACCGAAAACCTCCCTCGACCTCCGGCGACCATCGGGGACCTTCGGCGACCACTCGCGACCACCCTACTCACCTCCGGCAGCTTTGCTTCGAAGGTATGTCTAATGTCTCCACTGTCTTCAATATTTTGTTCTTCACTGTCTTGATTTAGAATTTAAATGCTAGTTGTACATAGTAAAAAAATTTATATATCATATATTATATATATAAAAATATATATAATATTTGCCGTATCCCCGCCGCACCCGTATCCTAAAATTTTCAAAAATGCCGTATCCGCATATCCGCACCCGTGTCGTATCCGCACCCGCACCCGTACCCGTGCTTAAATCGCATGATATGAGGTTCTAAACATTTTAAAACACCAGTATGAGAACTTATCAGCAGATGTTTGGGGCATCAAAAGCTTTGCTTTAATGCTTTTTGGTGGATAAAATGGGCACCATAAGCTCATGCTTAAAAATATTATAGATATATAAAGCTGACTACAGAGGGTTTATGCCGCAGATATAGAGATATTTCTTCTAGTGGGTGGGAGGGGCAAGTGCGTTATATTGTCACAAGACCAGGCTTGTTAGATGGAAGTGGCATATCAAGAATCTTAACAGAGGATGTTATGGCCTCCATTGCCCTAATGTAGCTTTGCACCAACCGGTTGGTGCTCCCTATCCACCAAATAGTGATAATCACCAGGAAATAGATAACCATTGAGATGAAATGTCTATAGAGGAAGCCAGGAAGTGCTTACAGGAGATTGAATGATCATTTCATATACCTCTCAATTATTTGCCACAAAGTTCAATTCAGTCTTAGATACTTGGATTCAATACTTATATGATGCCAACCACCAGGAAGCCAAAAGTGGTAAAATCCCCAAAAATAGTCAAGATGGTTATCCTTAGACTCCAAAAAGCTACAGCTCACAACTGAAGCATGGCTAGGCAACCAAATGAAGGCCTTTGACTTTATTGTTCCTAAGGAATAGGAGATCTTCGGATTCAAGCCTAGTGCGTTTCTCCAAGAGAATTTTCTCCCACACTTAACGAGGGGGGCCCAGAAGCACCTTCAGGAATAGGTAGGTAAGAAGTACCGCTTTAAGATTCAGGGACGGCCATCAAGCAGAGATTAAAAACTGGGCGAAGAAGAGCCCTATACCAAAAGTCTCTTACACTGAATCAACTCATGAACGAAAAGTCATTTAGATATACATATCCCACCTGAACGCGGGAAACTAGCAGTAAAAGAGACAAGAGAAGCAGGTTATGGGGAAAAAAAATGCCTTCATTGACTAGCTCAGAGCTAGCTGCACAGTGGACCATTTGCAAAAATTCTCCCTTCATACATAAAACTTTTCAAAGATAAGCCCTTTAAGTGATTAATCTCTTAATTGCAAACAAAAAAGCCCACAGTCAACACCAGAAGTATTCATGTGACTCTAGTGGAGATTTATCGAGTAAAAAGGTATAACGTAAACAAAGGCCTCCAATAGAGATCATGACTGAAACTATCTACACTAAGAATACTGCCAACGTGGCTGCCCGGCTACCAGTACTACACCTTCCACCTACCCCCATTTGATGAAACGAGCCAGCCCCGTACTTATGTCCCTGACTTTGATGATGATGCTCTGGTGGCCCCCCATCATCATCATCAGACTCTGCATCCCACCGTACATTCCTCCACCACCCTCCACCACCGCCTTTGGCGGCACCACCAGGCCCGTGCTTCTCCCACCTTTGGCCACCTCCGCCACCGTGCAGTCTTCTCGCCCTCTATCTCCCAGACAACTCTAAGACCTAAAACAACAGTCAAGCTACTGCAAAAGTTACATACATTTTTCAAAATGGTAATGCGTCCAAGAGTAAATAAACAAACGTGAAGTTAGAAAGCTCAATGCATAATGAATAGAGGTTAAACAAATGTGGTGCCCGGGATGTATACAATACTAGAAGTTGATATACACGGAGGAGGCCTAAGATGTAACATCGAGTAATTCATTTTAACATGTAAGCTCTGAGGATGTATGATATCAATTTGCGACGACAATGTTCCTACATCACGTCACAATCCACATATCTGCGAGCCTCTGTCTACTTTGACTCAAGACTGCTCCATCCTATATGGTTCTTAGAAAACATATGGCAACTATGGCACGTCATAATTTACACCTCGAAATTAACCAACATAGATACACAATAGGCAAGCGCGGAACTCAAACTTTCAAAACTATTGGCTTATATAGCTCATAGTTTCAAATCTCAATATGAGTTGAACTTGCGGAAACAACAACTTGCACAGTTTTGTTGGTCATTAACCTAAAATTACTGAATTTAGGCGTTCGATTTCATGTGATAAAGATGATGACAAAACATAGATGTGTTCAGCTAAAGTTGATAACGACATTCTAAAAGTGGAAGAAAGATAAACATGAGTCCAGTTCCAAAACATACCGTTCGAGAAACAATTCATACCAAGTAAGAAAGCCGCCACCTAGTAGAGAGCCTGCTCCGGACGAAGTTCCTCCACCACTGCAGGGCAAACAACATTCTCCAACGAGACAGTTGAACAAAAGCTAATGACCTTGTGAAACCGGTTCACAGGCTCCGGCAAACTAGGAACCCTCCTCCAGCTGCACTTCCCAAAGTCGCTACCAATCTCGCAAACACAAGCCGGGTACTTCCTGTAATGCGCCTCATTAAACACATAGATCAGATCCCTCAGCCCCACGCACTTCAAGCTCGCAAACTTATCGTCCTCGTCACTATCAAATAAGCAGTGCAGCAACTCCTGAGGCATGATCGCGACCTCGCTAAATTCCATCGTCTCCTCATCCACCTTCCACAGCTCGAACGACGGCCCACGCGGTGGCGCATTGCACAGACCCGCCAAAATCAGCCGGTCCTGACACGACAACAGGTACGAGAACAACACCCCCGGCGGCCTGAGCGTCTGAACCGAGCTCCAGAACCTCTTATTCAAATCAAACGCGGATACGAAGCACGAATATATCCCAAAAACGTAGAATTTCCCTTTAAACAAGGCGGAAGAGAGCCACTGTGATGAATTTCCGGATCGAAAATTGGCGGGCAAGGGCGGGCAGAGTTCCCAGGCGTTGAACCTAGGGTTATAGATCTCGACCGCCAGCCTGTCCTCGATATCGACCAGGCCGCCGATGAATTTCACGCCGCCGACGACGATGAATCTCGGGGAACGGGAAGAGGCGTCGGTATAGACGCCGACGAGGGGGTTACAGCGAGGGAAGCGGAGAGGGGAGGTGTCGCGCCAGGCGCGGGGCTTGAGGATGGGGGTGAAGGTGAAGTTGGCGGAGGTGGTGAAGAAGAAGCCGTTGGAGCCGATGTAGGAGGAGGAGGAGGAGTCCAAGGGGGGGAAGAGGTGGGCGGGGAGCCTGATCCAGGAGTCGGATTCGGGGTCGAAGGCGAAGGCCTGGTTGTTCTTGAGGAAGATGTTGTTCTGGCCGAAGAGGAAGAACCAGGGCTTGGCGCGGACGCGGGCGGAGAAGGACGGCGTGGTGACGATGGAGCGCCAGAGCTTGCAGACGGAGGCGGCGCGGACGATGGAGGGGAGAGGGAGGTGGGTGAGGATGAGCTCGGTGAGGTCCGACCCGAGGTAGTCGAAGCTGAGAGGTAGGTCGGGTTCTTCCATGGTGGGGTAGCTCGGGGTTTCGGTGAGAGATCCGAGATATGGATAGATAAGTAGAAAAGGATAAGTGAGATGATTGGGTGGGGACTGGGGGGTGGGGGACTGAAAGGAAATGGGCGGAAAGAGCGAGAAAGTCGGGAGGGACGGAGGAAATGGGTGTCAGCAATGTAGGCGGTGATGGGGACAGAACGGAATTGTTGTTGAGAACTCACAAGGCAGGCTGGCTGACCGTTGAGCTTTGAATGGTTTACCCGACAATAATAATAATAGTAATAATGGCCAATTACACTCATGTTCCTGAGGTTTGGGAGTAATTACACGAGAACACAAAATTTCAAAATGTAACACTTATATCCGTTGATAAACGGAATACAAAAATACTTAACGGTTTTGACAAAAAGCCTTGATTGTCCCTGACTTTAAAATAAAATACTCACTCTACCCCTCCCATTTTTCTTTTTTTATCTTTTCTTTTTTTGTTGTTCTCTCTCCTTTCTTTCTCAAATTCAATCTTCAAACTCAATCTCTCAGATTCAATCCCACGCCACGGCTTCCCCGCACTCCCACCCCACCTCACCCTACACCCCCACGCCGACCCCGCCCCCGCTCTTCCCCCCACGTCGTCGCTGTCCCTTTCTGCCGCAAGACACCGCGAATCGCCCATCTCTCTCTCTCATGTTGTAACTCGAAATCACGGTAGGATGCCTTTCTTAGGTTGTTGAATTGATGGTGGGTTTTGGTTGGGGAAGAAAGAAGTGGGTTATGGCAGTGGTGCGGGGTGGTGGGTAACGGCGGTAGTGCCGAGTAGTTGGCTCACGGAAGTTGGAATGGTGGTTCGCAATGGTGTGTAGGTATGGTTGGGGGCGGCTACGGGGTGGGGGAAGGTGGCGCAGGGATGTGATGACAATATGTGGTGTTTGCGGTTGTGTGAATCTCTCTGTTTTCTCGGATGGTGGGGCGAGGGGGACTTCGGCGGCGTGGGTTTGCCAAGGCGCTTGCCGGAGGCGTCTCTGCAGCTTGGGTTTGCCAAGGGGCTTGCCGGCGTGGTGGGGTGGTTCTACCGGATGGTGGGGCGAGGGGGCTGCTGGTGGCGTGGGGCGGCAGTGGGGGGCTGCCGACGGTGACTTTAGATCTAGGGTTTAAATTGTGGAGAGAGAAAATTAGGATATCAAATTAGAGTTTGATATCCTAATTTGAAAATTATAAAAATTATTCACGATATACTGTACAGGGATAGTATGACCATTTTCAAAATACATAATAACGAAAATTACACTTTTTGGATGAAATCCTGATGGTTAGATATAAGTGTTACTTTTTTTAACGTTTTTGATCACGTGTGTTACATTTTAAAACTTAGTGTTCTCGAGTGTAATTACCCCCAAACCTCAGGGATATAGGTGTAATTAGCCCTAATAATAATCTATGGCTCCGTTCCGTTTGACAGAACTTTTTTTAATTTTTTTTTAGTTTTGAAAACTAGAAAAAATAAATGCATTTGTTAACTAGTTTTTGTTTTTTTTTTTAATTTAAAAAAATCAGTTTTTAAATCAAGACTATTTTTAAAAACTCCAAAAATGAGTTTCGATTTTCAATTTTTTTTTGAGACCACCACCGGTAGCCACCGCCCACTGTGGGCGGCCAGCGATCACCAGCCACCGCCGGCCATCGGCCACCGCCAAGCCCCACCACATACACCACAAACCACCACAAAAAAAACTTAAAATAAAATTTGGGTTATCAAACACCCACTTATTTTTATAAAAAATAATAATAATAAACTGCTCTTTAGTTTTTTTTTAGAAATTGAAAACCAAAACTGAAAATATTGTCAAACAGAGCCATATCTACATCTATATCTATGAATCTTGTAAATTATTTTATTTCATTTTTGCCATTTTAGTAACAATCCTACCGTTCTGTGATTAAGAATTACTAATGCTCTAAATTACTTTGTTCCGTTTTTACTCTCAATTAATTACTCCAATGACAATCTTACCCTTCCATAATTACTTTCTTCGTAATGCGTTTATTGAACATTACTACCGAAAAACCTACTAATAAGATGCAGGAGAACAAAACAATTTAAAATTTTCTCTAGATCACAATGAATAATATTATGTTTTTCACGCAATTTACAAAGTTGACAAGGGTCAATCATGTGGAGGCAAACATATATGACAGGAACCATCAGAAGTCTTGAATGGAACAAGAAAATTCGTTATATTACATTACAATAAAACCAAACAGACAAAAAATTGACCAAAGAAAAAAAAGTAAAATTAGTTGAAATATATGGCGTCAAATATTACTACTGATTAAAAGTTGCAGACAAAAAGATAACAACAACAAAAAGAGTTCAACCTTCAAAAACAGTTAAAGGAAAAAAAAATCAGGTACTGAAAAAAAAAAAACCAAACAGACAAAAAATTGACGAAAGAAAAAAATTAAGTTAATTGAAATATATGGCGTCAAATATCACAATTTCGGTTCAAAGACTCTTCCCTTTTCCTTTTGGTTGATGCATTTCTCCACACTCTTCCCTTTCTTCTTCGGTTCATCAATTTCTCTCTGTAAAATCATCTCTCTTCATTCAATCACAATTTCGGTTCAAAGACTCTTCCCTTTCCTCTTCGGTTGATGCATTTTTCCACACTCTTCCCTTTCCTCTTCGGTTCATCCATTTCTCTCTGTAAAATCATCTCTCTTAATTCAATCGTTGTAGAAATATCATCATACACGTTTTTCCACCTATAGATTAATCTTTCAAAAAACTTCCCATTCAAATTCCCTCTGCCAAATGCCTCAAATCTTCTTCCAAATTTTGACTGTAAATATTCACTGAACCTGGTAGAGAAGATTAAAGAGCATAGATTAGTCTTCTCAAATCCTTCGTTCTCTTTACTTTCTTCCAATATGCCGCCGGTGTTCTTTACCTACAATTTTTTCATTCTTACTGCAAAAATCCTATGTTTGATTAAAGACAAAAATTTCATTAAGCATAAAACATAGGAAAAATAAACTAACCAGGCTTTGGGGCCAAAACCCCTAATCAAAATCAAGCAAAGGATCTACAAAGGACAATAAAAAAGTTGTTACATGCCTTAGGTTTACCATTGCATTAACTATAATTAGATAGCTCCTGACACTAAACTATCTAGAAAATTAGCAAGTTAAGAAATTAATCTAAGTTAGATCCAAAATCAGCTAGCCACAAGCAATCACACGTCCTTAACGCCAAACATCTGCCAAACTCAAGTTCTATAGCTACACAATTGGTATTCGCATATTCCTATAGTGCCAAACACCAACTAAAACGATTGGGTGCAACCTAATTATAACAGACATTGTGCTCTATAATAGGCTCAAACACAATAAAAAAAAGGGCCCGTACATTTATCATATTCATTTTTTATTTTTATTTTCATGATTTTTGTATTCAGTTAGAAAATACATTCCTATACTTTTATCGTTTTCATCAAAAAAAAAATTAGCTACTTTTTTTTCTTACATTAGGTTAAGTTTGGGTGAAAAAGCTGAAAAGATCTCGAAAGTATTTTTAGCTTTTTTCACTGTTTGAGTAATTTTACCAAAAACAAAAATAAAAAATGGTAAAAGTACACAAAAAAATCTTTTTTTATCGTCACTGCGAAGCACACATAAGCAAAGAGATCTATTCATTGATAAGAAAACCTCAGCTCACCATCCCAACAGCTAGTATACTCGGAGCTACATTTCACAGTTAACTCAAACTATAGACCAAAAACCCCAGGGGGAGGAAACGTGACCCTTGAGTCGAGTTCAAGCTAAAGCAAAGAAAGAGGTAAGGGGTTGAGGTTCACCCTATATTCCTACCAATGTGATGAATATGGTAAACATAGATGTCATTTTTCGTACTTTAGACATCCAAGTTTCTGCCTCTCTCCTTTCTCTTTTTACCTTAAACAGATCTTCTACCGTACCAACATCAACATTCATTCTTGTAGTGCATCTATATCTATACTACTTATAAAAGTATGAATATTGTATATCATTTCTTAACGATTATATACTTCTTTAATTACGTCAATAATACTTTTTACCCTTTCTTTATGACTCTCTTTTAAATTTGATTGAAATTAAATGAATATTGGATAATGAATCTATTCTAAACATTTGTGAAATGAAAAGTGTGATGAGAAAGGAAAAAAAAAAACAAATCCCTTTATTACTCCCTTTTTAATTGGTTAAAATGAAATAAACATTGGATGATAAATTGGATAACGAGAACTGTGATATTTTTTTTCCCTTGAATTTTTGAGTTAGCAAACAATTAATCAATTGAAAAACCAAAAAATAAAATCAAAAGAAAGAAACTGAAATACGTAAAAAATTAATTAAGAAATAAAAAACTGTTGGACAATCAAAAATAGAAAAAAATAGAAAAATAGAGTTAAATAAGCATAAAAATGGGGAAAAAAAAAACAAGGTTAAATATGACATCAATTTTAATTAAAAATATGTTCAGTTATTACAATTGAAGATCAAGTGCGTTGCATTTCATATTGATGAATACAAAGCACCCGGTCTTGAAACTTAAAATTTTTAAGTATATAGCATAAACTGATTTAACAAATTACAAAAACAAATCATTCTTTTAATTTTTCTATTTGCTTTTCGTTTAAACATTTATTTAATCCAAAAGCTTAGATAGAAGATTTTTAAATATTAAATTGATTACAATTGTGAACTCATATATATATATATATATATATATATATATATATATATATATATATCTTCTAAAAAAATCACAAAACAAATAAAACATAACTAAATTATATTATTTGATCCACAAAAAATAATGACATCATCTAAAAAATTACTCTCAGCCCCATGTACGTGCAACGCACGTGCTCCATACCAGTGATGAAGTATGTAAAAGCTGCGAGACACACGCCATGGATCAGATAGATCAATTTCTAAAGAGAAATTATTTTTGTAGATTTGTGATTTTGTTATTGTTTTCTCCAATTGTAATAATTGCAGTTCGTGCATGAATTATGCAATCCTAAATCTTGTTTTACCAAACTATCTACGAAATTGATTGTAAATTATGTTTATTTAAAGAAACAGCAAAGCACACCAAAAAAAGAAGAGAAAGAAAATGCTAATGAGTATTCTCTTATTTTCAGAAATTGTGTTGTACCAAAAAACGTATTTCCTTTATAAATAGTATAGACAAATGCGAGGCACAGGCATTGAGTATGGATCAAATATGTAATTTCTAAAAGAAAAATTGTTCTTTGTATGTATATTTGTGATTTTGCTATCATTTTTTAAAAGAAAATTTATGGTTATGTAAATTGTGAGTTTAGGAAGGCAGTTTTTTTTTAGGAGTATTAACTGTCATTAAAAATGATCTTTTCTATCTCTGATCTCCTTGCTTTTCTCCTCGCTTTCTCTCTCTTTTTTTCATATCTTTTGATGCCACATATCACCATTTTAGATAGAAAGTTGTGAAAATCAAAAGTAATGTTAAACCAAAAGGAGCTTTCTCTTTGTATATAACAAGTCAGCGTGGCACACGCGAAGCGTTTTCAAAAATAAAGTTAATAATATGAATTTTGTTAAAAAAAAAATTAAGCATAACTTTTAGGTTTTTATCGTCACCTTCGATAAAATAAATACATAAATAAGGTTAAATATGATACTTTTATATCACGCTTGATATCGTGAAATCATAATATTAAGCATGATTTTTTGGATGTATTTTGAGTATATTTTTTTGAAATGATTTTCAATATTTAGGAAACAAACATTACCTCTTGTATAGTTTTATAATATGAATTTTATTAACAAAATCAAGCACCACGTAAAAGTATTTATTCACATATGAATTCTAAATTATGAAAATCAAAGTGGAGCATGCATAAAGGAGTCGAGTCAAGACATTTCCCACTAAAAGTAGAAAATCGTTCTCGTAGGGCCGGCCGTATATTCTTCATGCTAATTAACAATTATTTACTATTTAAACTTTTGTTTTGTATCATTTCTAAGAAAAATTACAGGTTGTCAAGTGTTAATATTTTAAGTGAATAGTTATATAACACCAAAAGGGTGTTACACCAAAAGAAGTTTTTCTTTTATATCTATACTACCTATAAAAGAATGAATCTTGAAAATCATTTTATTCTATTTTTTTCCTATGTTAATTACTCTTATAACAACCCCACCCTTCCATAAATACTATTATTAATTATCAATTTTGTAATCAATTTCGGTTTGTCCTCTGTTAGTTTCTCTAATGACAATACTACCCTTCCCTAATTAGTTTTTTTGTAATGCGTTTGATGAACATTAAGTCATAAATTTAATCTAAACCTACATTTACACATTGAGAAACAAAATCTGTGATTGCAAAAAATATATTTATGTGTGTGTGTGTGTGTGTGTGTCTATATTTATACTATCTATAAAAGTGTGAATGTTATAAATTATTTTTGGACGATTATGTCCTCCGTTAATTACATAAAATACATTCTTACCCTTCTTTTATCACTCCCTTTTAAATTTTGATGAAATTAAAGAATACTGGGTAATGAATCTATTTTATATATTGAAAAATGAAAAGTGAAATGAGAAAAAAAAAAACAAAACAAAGAGATTTCTTTATTATTCTCTTTTTAATTTGGTTAAAATAAAATAAACATTAGATATTGAATTGGTTAATGAGAATTGTGATTTTTTTCATGCATTTTGAGGTTAGCAAACAATTAACCAATTGAAAAACTGGAAAACAAAAACAAAATAAAGAATTGAAATACTTGAAAAATCAATTAAGAAATAAAAATTGTTAGAAAAATAAAAACAGATAAAAAATAAAAAGGTTAAATATGTCTAAAAAAACAAGACTTTAATATGGTGCCAATTTGAACTGATAACATGTTCGGTTATTATAATTGAAGATCAGATATTTTGCATTTTCTATTGATGAAATGCAAAGCATTTGGTCTTTAAAATTACAAATCTTAATCATAAACAAATTTAACAGATTATAAAAACAAAGAACGTAGATTCATTCTTTTAATTTCTCCATTTTCTTTAATATTAAGCAGTACCATCAAACATTTATTCAATCCAGATGCCTACAAAGAATATTTTCAAATATTGAATTGATTATAATTGCGAATATCAAATATACATTTTTTAAAATAAGTCACAAAAGAAATAAGAACATAATTAAATTATTTTAATCCCAAAAAAGATAATAATATTACCTCAAATATTACTCTCGATTATATTCACGTGCAACGCATGTGCTTTATACTAGTATAATATAGATAGATATAAATATATACAGGTGAAAGAGAATGCAAATTGTTCAATTACATCAAGCCATAGGAGTGGAACACGAGTTTTATGTTTAAAGTGAACAAAATTAAAATTAAAATTAAGCAGTTGAAATTTGCGCTCCATCATTTTTGCTAAGTGAAACCACATATAGCTTTAGTAGCACCTTACGGTGACAATGGAGACTTTTAGGAATAAACTTAATCAAATATCTTTTTTATACCATTAAGTGGTAAATGTAAGTGAGCAATATAGTGAATGACTAATAAAGACTGTTATAGAGATATGAGTTGCAATCTAATTTCTCAAAAATAAACTTGAATGCTAATACATTTTTTTTGTCACCAATGTTAGTCTAAGTTTAGAATAACTAAAACTTAAATCATGTAAACCACTTAAGTGATTCTTAGACACGCGAGAGTTTTTACACAAGTGAACTTCTAGTGTAACCCAATCTTTAAATTTACCAGATTTAAAATGTGAAGAACTTCATATGGGAGGGGCAAGAGTAGCATACCAAGACTAAATAGCAAGAGAACCAATTCAAAAGGTTGGGTCTTGGAAACGTCCACAGGGGCTATGACTATCGGATCTCTCCCGGCATTCCGCCAAAACAAGCTTATAAAGGATAAGAAAATAAACACACATATACAGATGATAGTCCCATACAGAGGTACCAACTTAATAAAACAATAAAAAGCAAACTAGAGATACTTGATAGAAGTCAACACCTGGCCTCACCATGCATATATAGCAAACACGCCAAAACTAATTAGCCAATAAACAAGGTTTTGTTTTTTTACTTTATGCTAGTCAACAAGCAATGACTTTAACCTAAAAGTAAATTCAAAGAAGTAAAACAAATTAAACTAATGATTATTCGCTTGGATTAGATGCCAAAAACTTAGAGATGTCAAAAGGGTCGGACGGCCCGCGGGCTAGCCCGGCCCTCTTGTGAACAGTAGCGGCCCGCAAAAATAGGGCTTTGGACCTGGGCTTGGACCAAGCCAGAGTTTTCAAGAAAAGCCCGGGCCCGGCCTGAAAAAAGCCCAATAATGGCCAGTTTTTAGGCCCGATTCTAGCCTAAACACACAAAAATTAAACTCATTTCCTAGATAATTTCGAGCAGATACAAGCTGTGGCTGAGAAATTAAACTCCCTTATTAAATAACTATTTGTGCAGTTGGTACAACAAGGCCAGTAGGGTATGTTGAAATACAAGAGTCTCCCTTCTACTAAGCTTTGCCTAAAAGAGCATGATCTTTCACCATCAGGATTTCACCATAATGTGGTGACCACATAACTTCTTAGGTATTTGTTCCAAAGCTTCTCCTTCTTGCCATGCTTGTCCCACTAATACCCCAGGTCCAACGTGACAAAATGTATATGACAACTTGATCACTAAAAGGCCATGGGGTGTTTTGCTGCATGTGAAAAGGACTAATACCAGTTAGGCAATTCAAACAAGTTGCTAACTCGATAGGCGGATTTATAAGCCGAGAACCACACAATCTTTTGAAACAAGGTATTTGCATTAGTTCACCCAAATACTTGCTTAAATGGCAAAGTCAAGTCAAAAGACGCAGAGTAACTACAACGGGTCAATGGCAGGATATATATTATAAGTTTACGAGATAGGGTACTTGATTCAAAAGTAATCATAACTTTGATATGAAGGACACTTCGCTCGTGATTGCACTGAGCCGAAGAAGGTACCTTCTAAATCTCTATCTCAGTTATATATTTTCTCACATGTGATGGTTGCTCATTCCCAACCTGTGTGGTTTGTGGATACAGGTGCAACAAACACATGTAGCACGTGATCGAGAGGGGTTCGTAGATTATCACCGGATTCTAACGGGAAGCAAACATATCTTCATGGAAAACAATAGCTCCGAAGAGGTACTAGGAATTGGTTCTTACCAGCTCAAGTTGCACACTAGGTGCACGTTGCTTCTTGAGGATGTGCGATATGCACCCACTGTTCGGATTAATCTACTTTCAGTTACTGCTTTATTAGACAATGGTTTTGGATGATGCTTTGTTCGGACATGATTTTCGCATGGATAGTCTTTTTCAATTAATTTAATTGATTCTCAATCCTTTTATTCTTATGTGGTGAATGATAATATTGTGAATGATTCTACCACCTGGCATGCAAGACTGGGCCATAGAGGCCAAGATATAATGACTCGTTTGGCTAGAGAAGGCCTTTTGGGCCCATTTGCAAAAGTTAATTTACAAACATGTGAGGCTTGTTCGGCAGGTAAAACATGCAGGAAGTCTTTTGGAAAGGCTGTAAGAGTAACTTAGCCACTTGAGCTAGTTCACTCTGATATATGTGGACCTACGAGTATAAAGGTAAGCCATGGCGCCTTTTATTTTCTTACACTGATAGATGATTATACGTGATATGGTTACGTGCATTTGATATCTAACTGCTATGAAGCTTTGAATTGTTTCAAATACATTGTAGTAGAGGTTGAGAAGCAGAAAGAGAAGCGTTTAAAAACTCTTCGCACTGACCGGGGAGGCGAATATTTGTCCGATCACTTCAAGAAGTTTTGTGAGGATAAAGGGATACGCAGACAACTCACTATTCCTAATACTCCATAACAAAATGGTGTTGCGGAAAGAAGGAATAGAGCACTGTTATATATTGTTATATATGGTTAGGTCTATGATGACACAAGCAAACCTTCCAATATCTTTTTGGGGGATGCCTTTTTGATTGCAGCCTATATACTTAATCGTGTGCCTTCACAATCAGTCAAATCAACCCTATATGAGCTTTGGAATGGTCAAAAGTCAAATTTGAATAAGTTGCGCCCATGAGGCTCAACAGGTTATGTTCACAGTACTTCTCATAAGTATGAAAAACTAAGGCCTAGAGCTAAAACGGAGTATCTTTTTGAGGTATTCTAAAAACTCTAAAGGCTATGTGATGTATGGTGAACATCCAAATGGTGGAAAGACTGAAATAGAGTCTTGTGATGTTGATTTCATAAAGAGTGATTTTCTTAGTATTGGAGACGCAAGTAAGAATCTTGATCTCTATGAGTTAGAGGAGGTTGAAGCCACTATTGTCGCCCAACATGATTTAAAACTTTTACATATGGATGTCAAGACTGTATTTCTTAATGAAGAACTAGACGAAGAGATTTATATGGCTCAACCTGAAAATTTTGAAGTCATGGGACATGAGCACAAAGTTTATCGACTCAAACGTTCTATATATGGTCTCAAACAATCGTATAGGCAATGGTACTTTAGGTTTCATCATGTTATTACCTCTATATGTCTTAAAATGATTGAACAAGACTATTGCATTTACGTAAAACGATCTAAGAAAAGTATTATGATCCTTTCTTTGTATGTGGATGACATTCTTTTAGCTGAAAATATCATGAGTTCCATTGTCGTCACTAAGCAGTGGTTGTCCTCAACTTTTGAGATGAAGGACATGGGAGAATCTAATTATGTGCTTGGGGGTTAAAATCATACGTGATCGTCCAAAGAGACTCTTTGGATTGTCTCAACATCCATATGAAAAAGTTTTATCTCAATAATAGTCCAGGAAGCTATTTGGTTGAAGTCATTCATACAGGCTCTAGGGATTATAGCTCATGCAGACGAAGCTATCACTGTTCATTGTGACAATACAGCTGTCCTAGATTTTGTAAAGGACCTCAAATATCATAAGAATACCAAACGCATAGACTTTTGTTATCACTTCATTATATTTTTGCTTTTTATCAAAAACAGAGGTATTAGAACTCTAGCTGCGCAAGGAGAGGTGACCATGAAGCATATACATACTGGCAGAATGATGGCTGATCATTTGACCATTGCTAGAGATGTTTTCCTTTCTCACATTAGGAGTAGGGGATTACTTAGGGTTTGATATATTTATGGCATCTTATGTACTTGACATTATTTATTATATTAATTTTTATTCCTTAATTTGAGTTTATTTTAGAATTAATGGATAATCTTTGGAATTACATATACATTCTTATTGAGAGTGTCAGCAGACTTGAATTGACCTACTCACATGGGTAATTCACCTTGGCGCTAAGTTAGCGAGTAAAATGAAACATAATTATCTTAGGCGTCGAGAGAGCGAATAAAATGATACAGCTAGTAAAGCAAACATGTCACCTTAGTAGGAGCTAAGATAAGACCTAAAAAGGTAGGTCGATCATAGAGTATCTCCACATCTTTATGTAACATGTTTATAGCCGAATGTGAGACTTCAGGAAGGTACTATGAGAGTGACTAGGCTAAAAATTCAAGTTAGACGCTTGTACAACAACTAGACTCATATTCGTATGGCGTAGTTTATTATACATTTATGTGACACGCCCTTGTGGGTTACGTCATGACATGCAAATTATAATGCACGTGCTAAATACATAAATGCAGACCGATAGTGGAACTGATGAATGAATCCCTGCTTCGTCATTGCGTGAGCCACTTGGATCGATATATTTTTGATCTTACATAGTACCTTTTTCACCTTAGACTACGTCATGAAGAGGATACTCAATGTCGCTACTTTAGCATGTACCCTTGGATCATGGATGATGCAGTCTCACGGGACATGTCTAGGAAATCGGTTGAGTCTAATTGGAATGACACGAGGGCTTTGGGAAGAAAGTAAAATATTACACCATGTTGTGTGCTTCATAACCCAGATGACTTTGTCAATTTTTGTTTCGATATTAGTCATGAATACATAATATATGAGAGGTTTAACACTGCTCATTATGAGGGATTTGAGAGTATTTAATCTGATATAATTGAACTATCTGGGGTATATACGAAATTTTTTTAGAGTGATGTATTGGATTAGTTTAGTGATAACTTAATACAATACTCCTAAACTGACATTCTTTCTCGTAGGTCGCACGTTCCATTTCTTTATGAGGTGATGAGTGAACAAGATATGAGGAGGGATTGCACGATTTATTTGTCCTTTGTGTGGGCAAGTGGGAGCTGTTAATAAATTGAGTCAGTGGACCCATTATCCGCCCACTAACAAATAATGTGTATTTATTAGTCTGGATTATTACAGTTAATTAGAGGTTATTTATCTCTTAAGTATTTGAGATAAATACGATATTTATCTCCTAAGTGTTTGAGATAAATACGATATTTATCTCTTAGGTATTTGAGATAAATACAGTCTTTATCTCCTAAGTATTTGAGTTAAAGTCAGTCTCTAATATTATTTCTATATAAAGGTTGGAGATATCTCAAGAAAAAATAAATCAAACAACAATAAGTCGTAAGATAATATTATTTCTATATAAAGTCTACTGCACGAGCATCACCGAGTTCTAGGATTTAGTTCGTGGATAAAGAACTCAACTCTAGTAACAGTTTTCGTACCTGCAAAAAAGATCAAACATGTTGAAGGCTTGTAACAACAATGATCCTTCGTCGGAACGGGGACTTCGTAAGGTATGTTTTCGAATTCACTACATGTTACGTGATTGTCACATTTAATTGTTTTACAGACTTAAACAAAATTGCTAGTTGTACATGCATTCCATAATTCTTAAATAGTAATTAAAATGCACAAGCATAGCGTGTGTTTGAAAGGTTGTGATTAGTAATAACTGCAATTCTATCACTAAAGGTTTCCTTCATAATTCTCTAAATTTTTAGGCACGCATGAGGAGATTACATCCTTGACTTATATAGTTAATTAATAATGGTAGGATTGACTGTGATATGCCTTAGTAATTCTTCTCTTAATAAATTTTTTGGGCACTCATAGAATTAGTCTCACCAAGAGTCTAATTAATAAAGGACTCCACTTGCTAGGGAACAAGTGAAGTTAATTACATTATTTTCTCCCCAGTTTTGGTTTGCTTCCTTCACTCGTCTTCTGATTTTCTTAGTGTTTCTTGGCATGGTTTCTTGCCTAACTTGAACGTTAATCGCTGCGATTTTTGACGTATTGTGGGATTCTTTTTTTTTTCCCGATAAAATTGTTTGGAAAAAGATTGAACTGATTCGGCTTAAGGAATTTCAAGAATGGATAAACCACTAAAAAATATGGCGGACACTAAAGGAACTAGAAACTGTGGGATTTCTTGATCAAATTGACGCCCCTACAATCGCAAGCTACAATATATTTACCGCCATAAATTTTTTCAGAATTATCTTAATTGACACGCGAGTGATATGTATTTTCATTATTGTTGGATTTGGATCTTGAAAAAGAACTCGTGGCGAGCAATAGACGTTATCCTATCTAAAGGTCCTGTTGTATGCAAGTTATGCTCATTAACCTTACAATTTAAATCCTTGAATTAGCCTTACATTTTCATCCTCCAACTTTCCAACAAAGTTAAGAGAACAAAAGCTAGCCAGCACAAACGAAACATGATAACTGAGCAGTTTGACTCTAGCACCACAACCGTGCATAAAAGTGCATTTGGTGATACAATTTTGGCCTAGGGAAGAGACTATAGCACCAAGCATGCAGATACTAGCTAAGGATTAGAGTCGCTAAAAACTTGACTTTTAGTGGCACTTGTCTCCGGCAGAGAGGACCTTAAGTTTAGAACTTGTTACCCCGCTGCTGAAGATTTTTGGGAACTAATCTTGTTTGACACACTAACAACTGATATCCATGATGATCATCTCAACGTTGAAGTTGGGTCCTCTAATAATTTTCAAAAAAATCTCCGATACATGAAAGAATATGCTTGGTTAAAAGTTAAAACTCTCGTCGTATGTAGGTTATGCTCGTTAAACGATTACATTTCACATCCTTGAATTGACCTTACATTTACTTCCTCTGATATCTCAGAAAGTTAGAGAACAAAAACCTAACCAGCAACAATTGAATCACAATAGCCAAGCAGCTGATTCCCAGAGACCTCTAGATTTGATCTTCAAAGCTCTAGCACAACAACTGTAGAACATAAAATTGCATTTTGATGAGACAATATACATATTAAGTGTAGGTAAAGGAACTAACACCAATTAAACTGCACCTTAGCTAAATGCTACCAGAATTGTAGGACACTTGTGGTAGCATTTAGCTCATGGTGAGTAGTATTATTTCTCAGAGAAAGAGAAGCATTACATTCAGAGTCTGTACTGATCCAGTTTCCTCTCCTGGCACATGTGCGCTGATCTAGGCCATGGATAGGGGAGGAGTTCAAAGAAGGCAAGTTCATGATCTGGTCATTCCTCGTCGAAGAAGCCATTGACATGGCAGAGTACACGGAGGAGTATGTGGAATTACTTTCGACATCCCATCTGAAACTTATCTTTGGAGATTCATTGCTAAGCTGATCATAATCGGGTACTGGTTTCAAGGTTGCTCTATTTCTGAAGTGTAAAACCTGAAGAAAAGACTACAGTAGTGTTAGATCAGGTCATCTCCATACAGCCACTATGGACTCCTCAAGAAATATCAACCATCTGATGGAAAAACAGCGAGTTTTTGCCCGTCTTAAATTAGAGTGAAAAGGATAATCAAGAAATTGGACATGAGAACATGAAACAAAAAAGGCATTGAAGCGGTAAATTAGAGTGAAAAGGATAATCAAGAAATTGGACATGAGAACATGAAACAAAAAAGGCATTGAAGCGAGGCCTTACCTTTCGACTAATGTACTTTCCTCCCTTCTCGGCCTTGGCAGCAGCAGCCCATCTCAATAACTCCTTCATTTTTGAAATGGTTTTAGTTTTGTGATCAACCTTAGGTTTCTCTCTCTTTTCCACAGTGCCACAATGGTCATTCACGTTTGTCGAGGATGATAATGCGGTGTCCCTGATTGGCAGAACCTTGTTTCCAACATGAACAGCCACATCTCCCTTGTGACTGGCGCCCACTCCTCGACTAGCATCTTGTTTTTTCATCTTCATGAAACTGGTCCGATTCTGTCTTCTGTTAAAGCTTCCCAACCTTTTCAACTTACATGTGGCACAGAAGCAAGTCTTTGCAGCGTCTCTTCCACATAAAATAGCAATTGGATTCAAACTCTTGCAACCCAATCTGATTTTTTCTGCTGTTTTTGGTCCTTGATGGTTGAACAGAAGTATGTCTTTCGATTTAGCCTTTCGATCTGATTAGAATCAAATAAACAAATTTGGTTAGTCATAGTGTAATTAGAATTCTAGCAAATGGGTTGGGGAAGTCTCTATCTCACCACCACCACAACTTTTCTTCTTGTTGGTAGGACTAGAAGTGCTGGTCTCTCTTGGTGGTTCAAGTGCTGCCTTAAAGAGCCATTGAAGAATCTGTTACACGTATATATAATCCAGAATGAGTGCCATCAACTTTGTTGTGGACGCGAAATACCAGATTATTCTGATCACAATATTGCAAAAGCTAGCTCACCTGCATGTTATGCTTGATACTGCAAAATTTTAATATCAAATGTTGGTCAAATGGACAGCAAACAAGAGATCTAGCTGTGCTGTCTGTATGCAAAAAAGATTCCTATTTGTATGCTAAATAATGAGAGAGTTTGGACTGAATCTAAGAAGATGGTGAGACAACCAGGCCAATGGTGGGGGCTGGTTGGCTTGATATTCTCACTGCATCAATTGGAACTTACCATTATATATATAGCTAATCATGTGGTGGTTAGTAAGAAAAACAAGCATTTAATCTAATCAACAATTATAGATACATGAATAATGAGCTTAACCTTGGTGGAACATCTCTTGACCTTACACTTGGACGGCTGCAGTTATACGATGAGGTGGTCCTCAATTAATGGCCATTTCTGCTGGTGTTCACTTGCCCCAAGAGATCGAGTAGGATTGTCTTCTCAGATGAAGGCTTAAACTTGGAGTTTATGTAAAGTAAAAGGTTGCTAATGAGGCACAAGCCGATCATGACTAATGTTGATGCGATATAATCCACTGAAGTGACTTGATAGCTGTTGAATTTGTCCAAGGAAATGTTCAATAATTAGAAGGTCGAAATTGTGAGTAATTGAACTGAACTGTTAATCTCAATGAATAGGAATGAAGTGAACAATCAACACACCTACAAGGGTTTGGAGGTAGAAGCTGCACTCACCACAGAAAAATCTCTGTAATTGAAGCGAACCATGTCAAAGACAAGGTTATAAATTAAAATGGCCTCTCTAAGCATGTTCTTTCTTACTTGCACTTTATTTTGCTATAAAGATGCACATAACGATAGTATATGTACAAAGTATACGTAGCAAACATTACTATAGACAACAGGGAGTATGTTGTGTTTATCTATTGCAGTAGTTGTAAGTCCACAAGTCATCACATGTGAACTGGAACATGAGATACTGCAGGGAAGAGGCTCTGCTAGGCACAAGTGAGGACCTGATGGGCTCACATGGGGCTGATTGAAATGTCATGGGGAACGTCCTAACCAGCGTGACAGCCTTTTAATCCCCTAAATTTGCAGGCAACGAAAAATTACGAGCCTCTTTTGTCAAGTGTGTCGTGTGTCTGGAATAGTTTCTTCAGCCTTATTTTCTTTTCTGAATTTCTTTGTTTTTTTACATTTTTGAGGTATTAAATGATCCAGCAGGTGTTGCTCCTCAGCCTGCCGCCTTGGATTCGAGGTTGATGTGGCCGCCTTATCAGGAGCGAAGGGACCAGAGGGAGAGCATCAAGGAAGCTGTCTCCGTTTGAGGAGGTTGTATGTTAGTTTCAAGTTATCACTACGAAGTTACGCACTGCAGTAGGTTATGTCAATTCTTTAGTTCTCTTGGAACTGAGAAAATAGTAAAATGGGAATTGACATTTTACTACTTTAATCTGGTTGTCGTGGCTGGATTCCAGTCCACGTTCTCAGCAGTGTAGCTAGTTGGGGAGCATTAATGCAGCATGGGTTTGGACAAATGGGGTCGGCTCTGTAAAAAGAGCCTGAAACAGTCCATACAAGTCTAGGAAAATACAAGTATAATGGAAGGGCTAGAAGGCATAACATCTTGTGGCATCTGAACGCAAGGTAGAAGACATTTGTGATAAAAGATTAAGAAACCGTTCAGCATAATAACTGATGATAACATCTGTCCCCAACCCTCGCGCAACCATGTCAGTTGATAATATTTGACGCCCGAATTTACATTGAGGCGGTAACTATAAGCCGCTCCTTCTTGGAGAAACATAAAGCCGTGAGGCTCATTCAGGATCAGGGGAACCACCGGGAACCAGCTGCATGAAACACAAAAACTTCAGTCATCACTCAGTGACTAAAAGAAATTGTCAGGTTTGTTCAGTTGCAATCTGTTAACTAAGCACCGCAATATGTGGCAATATCAATTCTGAAGGAAGGGCCGACAAAAAGGCAATAGCACCTTTACCCACAATATGATAAAAAACTGAAAAAGATAAAAACCAAACATATAAAACTGCATGTATATGTTCCGATTTGTATGCAGGTGTCTAAAGCAAAATGGCTATACACATGCATCTATGTACAACTTCACGTGTCCGAGTGTCCAAGGCGTATTTACATGTATAATACGTGTTTATACGCCCTTTTCGTCTCTTAAGGTGCATAGGCAACTACTGGCATCTTTTAGCGACAAGCAAGTCCTGCTATATACTTCAGATTTTCAGAAAACAACAATGATAACAATGTGTCCATGGGTCTTATCCAATATATTGTCGTTACATCACCAAAAACACCACAATGTTTCTCAATTGCTTGGCAAGATCATCTTCTATGGCCAATTAAATTACCCCACTACCAATATACCAAGGATTCTTCACATCTTCCCATCAACTTCATTAAAAAAAATGCCATCACGGCTAATCTGGCCTCGCAGAAAGAAGAGGGGGAAAAAAAGCAGCGCGCCGAACAAATTAGTAAGCACATAAATTGCTCCAATGAGCAATCACATCTCACTTACAATGGCGATGTTGTTTCCATTAAGCAAAATCTGGTCCAGCTTTGTTATTCGCCGCCCTTCAGTAGTGATTTCACTGTAAGCATAAAAAGAAGTAGGTGTATAAGCATTAAACTTTTTAAACAAGAATTCACTGGGCAAACTAGAGAGATGCATATGAGAGAGAGAGAGAGAGAGATTGAATCGTCCCATTGTTCTGGCATATTTTTTATACTGGCTATCTGTCTAGTATATCAAATTGAAACAAATCCTGATATGCGATGATCCAAAACTAAACTACTACATTTTTTAAATGCATTTAGACCTACTGTTCTCTCAAATACAGTATGTCTGCTCCCAACCACTTTCATATGCCAAGAACTTATTGTAACCCTGATACAGGATTGTCTAGATATTTTCTCTTTTGGGTGCTATATAATCAAACTTCTTGTTCATGGATTGCCGCCATGCACTAGATTACATGAAATTTCATCCTTTTTCTTTCTATTTCGTGCCTATCTTTTATTCCATTCACGAAAGAACAAGGGTCATCATCGTCAGCCCCTAAAGGTTCACGCTGTTGGAGAATGTATAAGACTTGCCTCAGCCAACACCAACTTCATATGAAGTTTAGTCCGTCCTAACTCTATTTGAAGGAACTTTGAGCATAAAGGAGAAAGCCAATTTGTCACTTTGGTCTGAGTCAGCAAGAGGTGATTTGAAGAAAGAGAAGGAAGATACATTTGCTGCATCCGTTGACTAGAAGTAAATTGGAGAGCAAATATCTACAACTTCCGTTGAATACGTCTAACAAACAAGTTGCTTAATAGAAGTCAACAAAACATCTGGAACGACAAAGTGATTAACTAATAGAATGTTAAGAGCTTTTTCATTTTATATTTTTTTCTGTTTGGCGCCATCGGAGGTCCCTCGTGCCTGGGCTAGCCCTCCCCCTCCCCTACCCCAAATATCCCGTCCTGCGTGAGACTGAACCTTGGCCTTGCACAGGAAAGGGAGAAAACCCTCACCATTGGGTATACCTTCATCTCTTGCTAAGAAAAATTTGGTAATTGACCCAGGTATGATAAAAGGTGTAAGTACCTCCAGACATTGAATAGCGATTTTGGATAAAAGATAGCCAGAAAAGCTTAGCTTTATAAAGCACCCTCCTGGCAAAATGATTCTTACCGTTCAACAAAGCCAAACTACTCAAAATCTATTCCGTGCTTCTAACTGATGTAGGAAAAACTCAATTCTCTTTTGTTATGAACCACTTTAAATAACTTCTTATTCTTTTTTTCTAAGGAAGATGCCAATATCAGGTACTGCAGAAAGGATAGAGCTTTGCATGTTCAAACTTGTAAGCCGAACTTGAACAAGAATCTCAACTAGCACAAACTTTTAGATGAGGCCAACACAGAATTCCAGTCCTTGTCACCAACCTCTTTAATATTGGAAAGCAGTTGCATGCGTACTATTCTTGACATTAGATCTACATCAGATACAGGGTCACCTTCGAGCTCTTTACACTTTGAGCACTTGAGCTGTCTAAACCTTCCATCTAGAGCAGTGTGATTATTTCAAGCTGCATTGCCTGGGCCAGCTAATCCTGTGTAAACCCTCCAACTCAGAAACTCCACTTAACACAGTAACCACTTGAATCCTACCCACACTTCTGCGACTCTGACCCTAGAAATCATAAAAATCATACCTAGACAGGTGAACACCACCGGATCACAGAAACCTGACCGCATAGCAAAGCAATAGATCATTCCAGGAGAGCTTAATATGAGCAACAGAAACACGAATCATGAGGTAATTAAAGAAACTATATATGTCCTTTCGTACTGTGCCATTTCTAGATGATAAAGAAATATATTTTTTTCCTGAAAGGAATGAGGTGGGAATAAATATATGATGAGATGAAAAAAATAAGTCGGATACACCAATCACAAGGAACGAAAGATACTTCCGAAGCATTCTATGAAGATAGGAGAGTTTCTGGTGCAAATAACCAAATTAATACCAATGAGTCATGTCGCTCCCCGCAGAAAGAAAGACAAATTCCCTATTCAACATACAAAAATGCATGATCATGATGAAGTAGAAATGCTTATGAGAATTTTTTTTTCTTTGATCTTATGATAATTGGCTGAATGATGATTACTGATCAGTTTGAGCTATTCATTACTTGGCTGCACAGAAACGAATGCAGACCATCGAACTATGTGGGTAATTGAAATTCACTGTTTAGTTGTTGCTCCACATTTAGGAGTAAATCTAGTGGTAGACACCTGTAGAGGGCTATAAACTATAAAGTGCACCTCCGAGTAAACTGCCCACTACGTTGACCCCAAGCATGATGAAGCAAGTGTGATTTATGAAGTTCAGTCACCTAAATATGACCCTAATTGAATTCTCCAACCTTTCTCAGTCATAAAGCAACCAACAGAATTTTTTAGGATAAGTGAAATTCCAGTATACAGTTAATACTGGAACAGAAAAAGAAAAGGCTTAACTATTGTAACCTGAGAGTTACGCTACAGGTCAACTTGGAACAACTAACCTACAAAAGTTTTCATAAAAACAGTGATATTCAAGTACAATGTAAGAAGCAACTAAAAAGTGAGAAGAAAATAGCTTGTCAACCGCATGATTCTAATCCACTCTCGACATCAAATAGAGCATGTAGAAAGATATGACAAGTCTTGTAGCTCAAGCTGGTGATTATTCTAATCTGAATTCACCCTAATACTTTTTCCAACTTAAGTCAGTTGCAAACTTAAATTTAACTCAAGATCTTGGATGACAACTTTTCATTCAAGACTTTGAAGCTGCAAGCTGAACTTAATACAAGCCCAGCACGTAACAAAAGTTTGTGCATTTTACTCTTTGCAGCTCATGAATGGTTTGGAACGTAGGGAAGGAACCTCATTTCCTACTCTAGTAATTAACCCGCCAAATTTCTGATTTGAATTTGACATTCATCCATAGATATATCTGTACATATATAGAACAAGTAAAATTTGCTTCTGCACCCAAACCTAGTCTGGTCGAATTTTGAGAACTTGCAGCTAACTTATTCTTAAAAAGTTCTTCAATTGGAAAAGTTTAATTTCATCCCTCCATGTTGGGAGATAAAGGGAAAAATCCAAAATACGAAAGAGAATATACATACTCATTGAAGAATGCTGTGAACACATACATAGGCAAGTAGAGCAAAAGAGATATAAAAGAGAGGGAGAGCGGTACGGACTATTCGGTGACGTCTTCAAGGACCATGTTGACGTAAACGTCGAAACCCCTGAGAGTGCCAACAAGTTCCTTGTCACCCTTCATAATCGCCCATATCTTCGACCCTATACACCGATCTATCAACTCTGCATAACCCAGATATTGCTTTTAAAGTTTCATACCAATTTCTTCTTCTTTCGTGAAGTAGGTGTAATGGAGATATATAAATAGTGAAGACCAACTTGCCTGAAGGAAGAAGCTGTGAAGGGTTGTTGGCCATCGCCCCTCTTCTCTCTCCCCGTCTCGCTTAGCAGAGCTCAGTCAAAGATTGGGGTTTAAGAAGGAACAGCTCCAAATGGCCAAGATATCCTTTGTGACCAAGAGTATTTACATTGTATTGCCATTACAAACTTAAGTAACTGGGCTAATTACACTTATGTCCCTGAAGTTAGAGGGTAATTACAATTAAGGACATTAAGTTGCAAAATGTAACATACGTGATCAAAACCTTTTTCAAATGTATCATCTGTATCCATCCGTCAGAGTTCCGTCCAAAAAATATAATTTTCATCATTACGTATTTTAAAAATGGCAATATTACCCTTGTACAGTATATCAAACCCTAATTTAAAAATTAAAGTTTCAAAATCCAACCTTAATTCAAAATCCTAATTTTTAAATTAGGGTTTCTCTCTCCAAACTTTTTCTCCAAATCTGAAATCTCGCCGCCCACTCCCTCACCCCACGCCACCTGCAGCCCAAGCCCCCTTTCTCGCCCCACGTCGCCGGCAGCCCAAATCGTCCCTCGACCAGATTCCATAGCCAAGGTAGAACTCCCACCTTCTGAGACGCATTACCTATTACTGATTCTGTCAAGGCGTGGGCCAACTTGGCCGAGTCCGGAACGGAACTCATGCCTTCATCTGTGGCTTGGTCAAAGAGATTTGGCTCCCGAAGCCCACGAAGACGACGGATTTGTTCGCACGGCACGAATCGAGCCATGTTAGAACCTCGTTCGCCGGAACGGAGTTGGACCCACCTCGTTCGTTGAAGCCAACCTTGTTGTGCTCGATCGACAGCAAAGGCCCCACGACCCAAACTCTACCGTGTCCCATCATCTTTTTTAGCTGCTCTAAGTTCTCACTCTCCAACTTGGTGAAAGAGCTGGGAATGAACCCACAACCCTCACGTTAGCCACAATACCGTGGGCCATGGAATCTAGCAAGTACTCTTCTTCACGGTGTCTATGAGGGCAATAGGGTTGAGGGATCTACAACGGCGACAGCGTGACAAATTTTAGTCAAATTGGTGGCGGCGGCGTGGTGGTGGTGAAGAAGTGTTAGGGTTTTGAACCCTAATTCAAAGTAATGACATTGAAAACGCTAATTTGAAGTCAAATTAGGGTTTTGAAATCCTAATTTGAAGTAATGGCATTGGAAAAAAAATAAGGTTCCAACTTAGGGGCAATACAGTCTTTTCATTAAACCGTTAGGATTTAAGGGTTCCGTTTGGTCAATGGACACACAAGTGTAATTTGTCAAAACTATTGTCCTTACCTGTAATTACCCCCAAACCTCAGGGATATAGGTGATATTATCCCTAAGTAATTTTACTTTAATATTTAATTTTCATGATTTTTAGCTATTTCAATTTGAAATAGCTAAATATATTGAGTTGTGTTTATTATTGGAAGTCGTGTACATGCAGGGAAAAGATAGTTTTGTCATGAGAAGTTGTTTCATCTTACATCAACTAAATATATTATTAGAAATTTCAAATAATATATTTAATGAATGCAAGACGAAACAACATGCAACAACCGTAAATAATCTCTCCCGTTCAAAATTTATATTTAATTAAAAATGAAAAGCAAACAAAGGAATTACGTATTCGTTTTGAGAGCATATTGTAAATTCATTGTGTTATCTTAGGTTTTGATTATAGGTAAATAGTAACTAAGATCTTTGAGTCAAAGCCTTTAAGTCATGATTTTGACCATAGTCAAATGCCGATGCCAAACACTACGTGTACAATGAGAAAACATTATCTTCTATAACGTGAGTAGATGGAAGAGAAAGAGCACAAAATTCTTTGACTTTTTACCTCTTTTAAGACTTCGTAGGCATTCGCATCTTTCTTCCTTTTTCTTCCATTCCATCATTTTATTCGTTTAGTCTCATGCTCCGTGCTCCAGCTACAGGGTAAAGGAGTGACCTTTGAATCCGATTTTGTCCCTTTCTTTTTTCAAGAATATAATTAGGAGAAAGATACAAATTGTACAAAAAATGGTAGAGAACTTTTTATATTGTTTTCTACACTTGTTGCTCATTAATATAAAAAGGGATAATATTATAAATTCCTTAAGGTTAGGTGGTAATCTCAGGAATACCCACTAATACTTGAAAATATCAAATATGCCCCCTTTAATTGGACACATTCATATGAAAGCGACAAATCTTATAATATGACTTGTTTTAACTTTTTGTTTGTCTTGAAATTTCCTTTCGCATGCCCTCCTCTTCTATTGGTCTTCCTTCTTCAAGTTCAACGCCGCCATTGTATCCATTATACCGTATCTTCCACCAAACCAATTTAGCACCACCCAATTGGTCGCTTGATCTGTCCCCTCAATTCTAACACTACCACCAACCCTTATCACAGTACCAGCCGAACACCACTAAACCATAAACCATTACATCACCCCAATACACCGACTACCATCACTGCCACCACACAAATCTGCATGCACAAACACAGGCGTGCACCTGCACAGATTTGCAAAACAACTTGAGTGCGCGTGTATGCAAATTGATTGATTTTTCAGACCCTCACACGATGGTTGAAATAAAGTGATGGCTGAGGGACCGTGGTGATAGTTTTACAACGTACATTAGTGGTACGCTTGTAAGTGTGATGGGGGGGGTACGTTGATGGGTTTGTTGACTAGCTATTGCGGAGTGGCTGATAGTAAACGTTGGGGGGGGTGTTAATGGTGCAGCTGCGGGTGAATGATGGTGGGTCTGTTAACTGTGGAAGGTGATGGGTTTGCTGTTGGTGGTGGTGGTGGTGGGTGTTGGCATTACTGATGTTAAATGAAGTTGGTTGTTCTTAGTAATAGGTGTTGGTATTGTTGGTAGTAAATGATGGTGGTTGGTGTTAGCGGTGCAGCCAAAGGTGAATGGTTGTTGGTACTGGTAGTGTAGCCATGGGTGACTGGTCGTGGGTGCTGGTGGGTTGTCAGGGGTGAAAGGTGGCAAGTTTGTTGGGGGTGGCTGTGGGTTTTTATGGTGGTTATCAGGGACACGATGGTCACCATAATCATTGCAAAGGCGGCGATGAAACAGGTCAACTCACTTTATAATAGGTCCTGGATAATGAGTTAGCTCAACCCTTTGTTAGAATATACAGAATACGGTACACCAATATATATATAAATATGTACCATATATTCACCATGTTAACATAGAAGGATATTTGAGTTATGAATCTTAAATTTTGGACTGACAAGTAGCATTAGAAAAAAAGCAATAAAATTTACTCTCGAACATCAAAGAATTTAGAATATTATCCCAAGAAATCTAAGTATATTATCCCTAAAAAATATACAGATGCAAAAAAATTCTCACTCTAATAATAATATATATAAAATGTAAATTGACAGAAAGTTGATATATAATTTAGGATAAATTATATATCAACTTTCTGTCAATTTACATTTTATACACACGGCACCCCTGAGATTTGTCCTAAATTACACACGGACCCCCTATATTTGTAAATTACACTCTGTTCCCTTAGATTTATACCCACATTTCATGGAGCTACATAAATCTAACGGGAACCCTAATTCCGTTTAGAGATTCCTGACAAATCATTTTTATATTTTTTATACCCAAACTACCCTCTGTTGAGTCAATGCAAGCTTATCTTTTTAGGTTTTTAAAATTCAATAATTTAAATTGTACAACTAACAGTGCATGTTATACAACTTACAATTCCGGCAACACCAATTGTTGCCAACACAGTCAATTCCAACGGAATTAGCACAAAAGCCACCAAAGTCTACACTGACGACACCCTCCGGCCACCAATCGGGACCCTCCAACAGTCCTAGCAACGGCCATCACACAGCCTCGTGCCACCACCTACTGACAGGCCACCCACCAAGACCCACCACCCGACAACACCAACCGGCAACGCCCCACTTGGCAACATTCTGCAGCCACCAAACGATACCCACCAACACTTACTGACAGGTCACCACCATAAACAACTATGACCCACCACCCAACAACACCGCAGGCAACACGCTTCGTGTGTGTGTGTGTGAGAGAGAGAGAGAGAAGGGTAGTGGAGACCACTGCCCCACCGAGACCCACCACCGTCGGCACACCGATATATAAATCCGGGTCACCCACCACCACCACGGCCATCCAGGCAAACCCACAACCGCCAACGATCACCAATCACAAAATCTAAGGGCCACCCACGACGACCCACGCATCCAGTCTCGACCATCTCGTTACACCCACAACCACCAACGCCGGCCTATCCATATCTAAATCCGGCCCACCCACGACCATCTCGTTACACCCACAACCACCAACGACCATCAATCTAACAGATCGGGATACCTTGCTCCTTGGTGGGTTACATGTTTATGCTCTAGCCCTAAGGTCAAGGGTTCAAGACTCTGGTAGAAAGAGGGAGAGAGAGAGGAAAAAAATGACCAATTAAATTGTGAGGGCAAAAATGTCCTTTTGTTTCAAACCATTAACACCGTTAGAAAAATCGAGAGTTAGGGAGCGTTAGGGAGCGGAGTGTAATTTACAAAGATAGATAAATTCGTGTGTAATTTAGGGTAAATCTCAGGGGTACCATATGTAATTTATCATATAATTTAAAAAAATAAAAAAATTCTTACTTAATAAAAAATTTTAAAATATTATTTTCATCTGGTCTCATCCATATCGTCGAGGTAATTTGCCGATAGACGCAGGCCGTGGCTCTTTGCCGAAGAGGGCAATTAGGCACCGCAATATGTACGTTTAACACCTCGAACTCTACAACCCACCATACGTGCCTTTTAGACCCCACCATTTTCTTTTACAATAAATTCCTCTTTTCTTCCATTTTATTCTTCGTCCGTTTCACAGATGCGTTCCCCTCTGATTTTCTTCGATCTTTCACGCCTAAATTCCGGTCAGAAGTTATCATGCTTAATTCATCACTAACTTTGTATTACCAACGATCTCCTAAGGACGAAGTCTCACCATCTCGAATTATTCAAAGAACTTGCGTAATTTCGTACCCTTCATGTTTTAATCTTTGATATGATCTTCCTTTTAAATCGAATTGCATACGTATCGATTAAATTGCTGGTGATGCTCGTGGTTGTGCACATGAAATGATCTGTTTGGGTCTCTGAGTGGTTAGGTTGTGGTCATGGTCGTGGTTAGGGTTAGGTTTAGGTTAGTCTCGTGTATCTGGGTTTCTCGAGCTTTGAATTTATTGGACTTTGGTTTATTTTTTCAGAGAAATGGAAAAGGCAAAGGGTAACAATGTTTAGCAGGCCCAATTGAATACCAATATTTTGCAAAGACACTGTCTTTTACGATCTATGGATTCTTTTTTACCTTTAGGTATTGATTTTAAGCTCTTAAACCTTTACCGAGGTGTATTTAACTTCGAGTACAGATGTTTCGACGACGGTTTAACTTCTTTATCTTACTTTGTAGTCTGCGTGTATTGTTTAAAACGCCGAGGGCTAGAAAAGCGGGGTTTTGGTATTTTGTTCTGTCAAGGTCCTAAGCATTTGTCATTAATGTTTGTTAAGATGCTAAACGTGCTTCTTATGTATTTGCTGTTAACTCATGCTTATATACGGTGCGTATTCGCATGCTCCATTTGTTATGCACGATCGAATTCAATTATGTGTCAGGTAAATGTTGATGGTTTTCTAGTAGGAATTGTGCCTAATGTGTTTTAAAACTCGCTGTAGGTTTATAGATTGAATTAATATGCACATGACCACGCTTCTCTTCTGCGGTACAACTGCAGGATTTAGGACACGCCTGTGACTGTGGCTCAAGGCAGAGTCAATAATTCTTTATTCAGCCAAGATTTGTAGGAATGTGCTGTTATCTTATTTTGTTTAATGCGTGGATCATTGCATGAGGATTTGCTTAAAGATTACTGTAAGGTTGCATAAGGCTTCTGTTCTTTTATCATGTGCTGATCAGTATCACCAAGACACGGGAGCTTCCAGTTAGAATTTTTCTCACAGTGCCTCTTATTGGTGAGTACCCATGTACGCCCGACTTAGTTTATTTGAGGCAATTCATGTATGATTAATCTGATTGTGATTCGAGGAGGCATTTTATCTATGAGTCTTCTGTTCACGTCAGCTGGCTCTACTTTTATCATTTTCTCAGTAGTAGAAGTGGAGAGCATTCTTGTATTTCCTCCTTAGACGTTGTCTTCTCATCAATATTCTTTCATTTCCTTATTTCAGTGACTCCTGTGACTTACCACTAAAAAAGCAACAACAATATATGCCAAAATAAGTAGGATACCACATGACCATTGCACCCCACCCCAAACCCCCCAATTTGCAATACCGAAGGAAAGTGTAACAGAACAAATACTGCATGACACATAATGCCAACCCCCCTCCCTCCCCCCAACACACACACACACACACACAAAAACCAACTCCAATCCAACGTCTCAGCGGTACCATGACTTATTTTTTCCCGTTGTATTGAAAGTGTGAAAAAATTAGTCTTAACTGGTAAGGGGAAACGTCGTCTCATCAGGTTCCAACACATCATAAATAACCTTAGATGCTTTTATGAAACCATCACTAATTTAGTTAAAATTAGCGATTGAACTCATGGCAATGATCAGCGTGGGAAGGGCATTAGCATCTGTGGGAGGTAAATGGAAAGGAATAAACTCCTTGTAGGTTTCGGATCAGCAGCACAACACGATAGAGGACCTTAGGGCGGTAACAGTCTTGTAGGACAAAGAAGGCATGGGATTCTATTTGGCTAGAATAGTATATGTATATTATTCTCTGCTCTACTCTATTGAGAATAAATGTGTTATGAAGTTGTAAAGTTTAGGCTGTATGGTTGGAGTTTCAGTTTCCTGGTATATGAAGTTTCAGTTTACCAAGTTTTCTAATTGGTAAGCCGTGGGTAGAAACAAATGGTGCTCCTCACTATGGTGTCAGTATACTTGTGTGAACTATGGCATTTGCTACTTGAGGCGATCTTTATTACTTTTAACTACTAAAGTTAGGAGGAAATAACTGGCTGATTGATTTTTAGTAGAGAGTTGCACTTTGGACCCAATTTACCTGGGAGCAGTTTCTGGTGATTTGATTGTGTTGATTTCCTCTGAAGCTGGAAAATGTCTGCCTTACACCTCAAAAGTACTAGTAATAGACTGCTATAAATATGAGTTGCTGCTTCCTTCACAGTGTTGTGCTGTACAAAAGAGCGATTTTCTAGCTTTTGTTATGAACTGGATGTGAACAACATGGGGGCAATCGGAATGTGTAATTTTTGCTTTTTAAGTTGAAGCAGTTGTTGCCGAGCTCAGTGTTTTGCATGGTGGAGGTTCTGCAATGAGAATGCTGTTGTAAAGTTTTCTGTTTGATGGATTGCACGTTGGAGGTGTGGGTGAACGTTCTGTGCTTATCTGATGATTGTGCTGTCTCCTTTATTTTGGAAAAATTGGGCTGCTCGTGTATGGGTGTGTTTGTTCGCTGGCATTAGAGGTGAACCTGGGCTGAAGAGTAGCTGTTGGAAAAATCACAACAGCATGACATGGTTCCCCAAGAAGCTGGTTTTACATTTAGCTCCATGCTGGCCTCATTAATTACTGAAGTTAATCAACTCTGCTAAACTAATTTCACTGCAACTCGATTTGTAGGAAGGACTTTGAATTTGACAACTTACAAAGAGAGATCTGACCCTATGTAGATTACGTGGGAAACCTTTCTTTGCCTTCAAATTGTTTGCCCGGTTTGTAAAATTTTCTCTCGGCTATAAAACGGTCACGGCTTTGTACAATCAATCAGTAGTTGTTCTAACTTGAAAGTTTGTAAATCGTGAATGTGTGGTAGGAGGCCTTAGCGCATGAGGGAAGCTGAAGAATGTCTATTTGAAAGATGGGCTGCTGTGAAGTTATTAGCGTTAAGGTTTTAGGGCTTACTAAATTCACAATAATCCATTTTCTGGGTAAATTTATTTAGGTGGTGGACCAAAGCAGAGCTTTGGCCCTCGTATGGCAAATTACCATCTGAACAAGCTGAGAGTAAGTTGGAAAACTGCAAAAAACATGAGCAGCTTGGGTTATTAAGGTTTGCAGGCGTACATTCTTAGAGAAACAATTACCTTACAGGAAAATATCAAGTAGTTTTAAAAGCATTGTAGAGTCACAATGTTCACTCATGAAACTCAGAATTGGAGGTTAGAATTTCTGATAGTAGTAGAAAGTTTTATTCTTAAGGATGATCTTATTGGGTGGTGTTGCTCCTATTTAGCTGAAGTTGCGTGGAATTTCCTCTCGTTTTCGTGCCGTCTGTGCGTGTTTCCATGTTGGTATATTTCTGTGCTAATCGACGTGGATTATCCTTAGTGATGGCATATTCAGGAGAATGGAATCTGATTTATTCTTACCTCTTCAACTGAATGGACTGTTCTTCTTTTTGTAGAAATACAAACTCAATATGAATATGCTTTTGTTTAACTGGACTTATAAGTTACAATTTCTCAAAAGCTAAGGACATGGAACATCTTCGATAATCGTAAATAATTTGCTGATATAATTTTTCCCACCCCTACTCCCTTGTTAGGGTTCTATGTATTAATAGGTGCGTGCAGGTGGGTTACTTTTGCAGCCATAAATTCATCTCTGTGTATTATCGTAACTGAGTAGTTTGAAAATCTTGTGCCTTTGAAGAACACAAGGTCGTGTGGATTTTTTCTTTAGCTGCGCAATACTTGTACTGCTAATTTATGGTACCTCCATGAGTTCATTCATTTTGCACCATGTTGGAAAAGAATAGGTCCAGCGTAGATGGCTAATAGGAAACAAAGCATATCAAATGATGTGGATATCGGTGCTCTCCACAAGGAATTGGAAGAAGCTTCATGCCCCATCTGCATGGACCACCCACATAATGCTGTTCTCATCCTTTGCAGTTCGCATGGAAAGGGCTGCAGATCTTATATCTGTGACACAAGTTATAGGCATTCAAATTGCCTGGACCGGTTTAGAAAGCTTAGAGTCGACAACAAGAACAGCCCCTCACCCCCCAGCATGTCACCTGGAAATCGAGACGCTTCTACTTCTGAGGGAAACTTGGGTTTGAGGACAACAGGCAACTTGACTGAAGTTCGTCGCAATCTAATTGGAAATCACTCTACTGCATCTGTTGGATTACCTGCAGGTTCGGGAGAAAATGGCACAGCTAGGCTGTTCGAAATGCACGCGGGCCTATTAGAAACAAGTGATACTCCGTCCTTATTGGATACGGTTGAACCTGAAGAGACTAATCTTGGGAATAATTTGAAATGCCCCTTGTGTCGTGGAAAAGTGATGGGCTGGGAGGTTGTAGAAGAGGCCAGAAAGTATCTCAACCTGAAGCCTCGGTGTTGCTCTCGAGAATCATGCTCGTTCTCTGGAAACTATAGAGAACTACGTCGGCATGCTAGAAGAGTTCACCCTACAGCTCGACCTGCTGATATTGAGCCATCAAGAGAACAAGCCTGGCGACGTCTTGAGCACCAGAGAGAGTATGGGGATATTGTCAGTGCAATCCGCTCAGCTATGCCAGGTGCCGTTGTTCTTGGGGACTATGTAATAGAGAATGGAGATAGGCCATCAGGTGGAAGGGAAAGGGGTTCAGGTGAAGTTAGTTCACCTTGGTGGACCACGTTTTTCCTGTTTCAGATGATTGGCTCACTGGACCCAGATGCTGAACCAAGGGGTGGCAGGTCAAGGCCTCTGACAAGGCATAGGCGTTCAACGGGAACTTATTCTGGACGCAGGTTTTTGTGGGGTGAAAATTTGTTGGGTCTGCAAGACGATGATGTGGACAATGATGACGACGATCATCCTGATGTGGCCGTGCTAAGTGACATGGGTGAAGACGCATCTCCTAACCCAAGAAGGCGCCGGCGTCTGAATCGGGCTAGGTCAGATGACGAGCAGTCTTAAATTTGTCAGCGCACTTCTGGTAGTCTTCCTGCTTATGATTATGAAAGCTGATTTCGATGACTGGGAATATTGGTTAACTCAATACTCGCAATAAATATAAAGATTGCCTTCAGCTAACCTCCATGATTTTTCCAGTGATCCAGTAATGTTCGAAGTGAACCAACAGGACCCGTTGCCGTCGAAGGATTGGACAAGCAAATGTAAATTTGATATCTGTGTGCTGCACATCGGCCTCTTCACAGGGGAGGAGAAAATGGTGTAGTGAAGAATTTGGTCATACTTCCATTAGAGCCTTCAGTCTCTTAGCTCCAGACTTCTGTAAATGAATTCTCGTTTGTGTTTCATTCCTACCTGTTAGCTGTTTTATCATTGAACTTGTGAGTGATTATCTTGCATGATATTTTATTCGCCATTGTACCTTTAATTCCAGTTGAATACTTCAGAACTTCTACCGAGTCTGTAGACGGCTCTCAGTTAAATGGTTACGCATCAATTTTCTCAGTATTGGTGAGTTGCTGATCATGGCTAGCTAACTGAATGTGGGAGAGTTCTAAATGATAGATGCAAAGTCGTCACTGTTATGACTTTGCATCTTTTCCTCTCCTACTTGGTATATATTTTTACTTTCAATAAAAAATAAAAATAAAAAAAGAAAAGGACAGTTGCTTACAGATACAATGCTTCTAGGTTGCGAGGGGTAGTATTGCAATTTATGGTTGTGGGTTCGATGATAGTTTGATGTTTAATACTCATGAGATTCTCTTAACCCTATCAATTTCGAATCTTTGCTTAAATGAATGGGATTGATTCTCAAGAGCAAATTCTAATTAGGGTAATTTTCATACAAACACTCTTGAGGTTTATTTAAAATTACACACGGCGCCCTAATAAGTATTTTTATTGTACTAAGCTACATACTTTTGTTTTTCAATTAACATAAATCAATGAAAATACAGTAATACTCCTCATAAATAAATATATTTACCCAATTTGTCGACCTCCCATTACCAAAACCAAGCTTGCCTCATCAACACAAAACTCTGGTAAAAAACCCTTGAATCCTCTCTCTCTTTACCCTCTCACCTCTCTCTAAAACCTCAATCCCCCATACCCTCCCCTCCGCCTTATCAAAACCCTAGCCAATGCCCGTCGTTTCTTCAACTGGACCCATCAACACAATTTCACGCGCAACCACCAATTACACGAACATTAGTCGTCCTCTTTTACAGAGAAAGAACAAGAAAATGGAGAAAGAAGGAGAAGAGGTTATAACAAGAAACGGAAATCCAGAGGGAACCCACAACCCAACATACGATTCGCTTTGTGGGTTCGCTTCTCTTTACCGCCTATTGCAAGCCTCTATCAGTTCCCAAGTTTTTCAAGCCATTTTCTTGGTCTCACGAATTCAATCTCGCAATCTTTTAAGTTTTCCAGGTCATTTTCTTGGCCTCATGAATTTAGTGGTAGGGATGGGGCAATGGTGCTTGAGTGTGTATTTGTCATCGGTGGGCGTATGTGCCTCTGTGTGTATGCGTGTGGGCAGTGGCTGGGCGTTGGCGGCAGTGACTGGGCATTTTTTGATAAGAAAGAAGAGATTGACCCAAGGACATTTTTAGTATATCATAATAGATTTATGGTGCCCTAATTTTTTCCTAACGGAAGTGAGTTTTATGTAACACAGTGAAAAACTACAGAGGATAGTGAGTAATTAAAATATTTAGTAAATGCAGTGTGTAGTTTCAAACAAACCTCAGAATACCGTATGTAATTTACCCTTTTAATTAAATCAGAATCAATTTTTAAAATCAGTTTCTATTTATTTTAAACATAACAGAGTTGTTAAATGTGTTTGTATAAAAAGGCTAAAGACAGTTTAGTTTGACAAAATTACTAGATAATATATTCAAATTTGAAGTTGGGGACACTAAATGTCCTCATTTTAAACCGATTAAATCAGAATCCAAGAAAATGAGAATTCCGAATTTATCAATTTTGAGCACATCGCAATAGATTTAATCATCTATCTTTTTGACCACATACTTAAAAACTAATGTTATAATTTACATTTAATCAAGTTTGACCATTCTAAAATTTATTCCAAAAACCCTCTTAGATAAATTGGTAGAGGAATGCTCTCATCAGCAACTGTGTTCTCTGCGGACCGCAGTTAGCTGCCTTGCTCGAAAGACTCCAGCAGAAAAGGTGTGCCAACAGGCAGATCGTGCATAGAGGATTTAGCAGAACACTAGACTGATATCACTACTGAACAAGTTCGTTTTCTGTTTTAGCTTATTGCAAAAGCCATTAGAGGGAGTTTGCTCTTGAGTGGGCCAATGCTCTGCACAGCTGATTCTACTTGCGATCATGGGCAGAAACTTGCAGAACTCAGACATAGCCTACAGCAAAATAATGGACGAACAAATGAATCCAATTGGCCCCTTATTAGTATCAAAGTTAGCTTCCTTATTTCATCATGCTATGTGAGATTATCACTCTGACACCTCTCTTGCGGACTACAGACACAAATGACATGTACGAGACTTCACGAGAGATCACAGAGATGCAATATTTTTAACAAAGGTTTTCATGAGGCAAACCAAGCAGTGCAATGCCTAACGTACCTAAAAAAGGAACATTGATGATTTGTTGGAATATAATCTACACTGAATAATCAGAAGTAACAATTAGCATACACTTAAAACCTCGTCAGGAGTTTTAGAGACAAAGATTGACCTTGTCAGACGTCTTTATACAACAACTGGTACTTGGGTATTCGCTGCGGGGGCAGGGGGCAACTCACTATAAGCTTGCCTTTCATGGCCCCTCTATAAATTGCCTGTAAGAAAGGGGAGCATATATCACACATCAAAATGCCATATGATATCTGGAACCATGTTTCAGAAATATGTGGGCTAATAATCTGCTGTAAATTCTTCTCTTTTCTTCTTAATGAGAAAGAATCCTACGATCATAGAATCTAAAGACATTATTGAGGACATTTGTTCATCCCATGCAAAGAAAATCGAGGCAAAAGTCAATTGGATGGACAGTTTTCCACAATTAAAATTTAACAGGATCATCTGCAAATAATAAGACGTGTCTAAACCTAAGATCAAGAAAATTTCTTGTAGGAAACTTGCCATTTGTGCTTCACACACTCTCTCTCTTCTTATGTCTCTCAGCTGAAGCCTCAAATGTATCGACCAAGGCACTAAGCACCATCTTCACAATGCAAAAAACATGGCACCCCGATATTTGAAATCAAAACGAAGCCGCAGGCAAGGATCATTCTTAAGGTAAACACCTCTATTGCTGAGAGGCCATCAACTTCTTTGATATATGGAGCAATGTTCTTGTTAAGTTCCCTCCTTACTTCCCCATCAAAATTTCATGTACGAATTTAGGATAAATAGCTATCACCTATTTTATAAAATTCTTGACTTCTTTCTATTAGTATTCCCTGTTTCAGATATTTGTTAATGCAAACCTGTATCTTTAGTAATGCATTATGTGCCAATACGCTCCCCACATACATCTTTGGTTTGAGCAGTTTTTATCACCTTTAATAACTTGTCGTTTAAGCCCATTGATATCAAAACTTTACAAGTTTAAAAGTTTTGACGGGTTAGTTCCCATAAACGATATAACAATATAGCAGATTCTCCGGGCACCTCATGAGCCGAGCCACCTAGGTGATGTAACTAATATGACCCAAACGACTGATAACTACTAAAAAGAACAAAAATAAAGGACTAACATCAAAAGCTAAACAACATATGCTTCGTCACATAAAACAAAAGATGATTCTATTGAACAGGGAATCATAGAAATCACCAGAGCCATACCTCTAATACATCAATGAAGTCTTGCTTTCTAAGAAATGTTCCCACCCATTTAGTATGATCAGCACTCCTGAATAAAAAGAAAGCTGAAAAGGTGACATCTTATCTCACATAACAGTCGTAGACAAAAAAGAAGTAGAAAAACTGTACTCTCATCATGTTATCTTTCATACTAAGCAACTGTTTGCACAAATGAGATTGGAGCAGTACCACAGAATTATTGTCAACACCCGAAACACTTAATAGGATTTAGGACAACACTTCTTGGATACAAACCGATACAGTACCCCTTTTGCTGAGAAAGAGCAAAATAAAACAGAAGAAGTGAAGTTTATACACCATTTCCATAGTCTGCTTCATCCAACGAGGAGTAAAATCCAGATCAAGTGGCTGAAAAAGAAGCCCGACCCACTTTCAGAATAGCCTCAAATGCACCATTAAAGACACTCAGGGAAGCAGTTCAGTGAGCCCCCAACCCCCAACACGTGGGTCCAGTTCATTTCTCCAATAGCCCGTTCAGGTGAGGAAAAAAAAAACTGATGTATCCTGTCAACTTTTTTGTCTTTCAGTTCTCCCTAGCTTTTTCCTCTTAAAGTTCACCTCTTTAGTGAATTAATGGATCACAACAATTGACTTATCAATGTCTAGTGGATGAATGCAAGTTTGAGATAGAAGGAACTCACAACTTGTGTATCTAATTTCCAAGAAATCATTAAACCCAACTTGCAGAGATAACGCTTAATGTCCTGTTTTCCTGAACCCTTTCCATGATTAATTTCCTCATGTTAAAGACTGAACTATTGCGCTAGAAAGAAGTGCAAAGAACGAGAGTTTTTGAAAATAGCATAGTGGAAGATCCATCAGCCACAATAACCACGGGCTGGCTACTTTGTTTTTCTGGATGAACAAATTGTTTAGGACCTTGGGCCTTTCTTACTTTAGACCGTAAAATTCAACTATCACTTCAGTAAACGAGTGAAATACACTACAAGACAGAAGCGCTGATAATGTAGGTAAGAAAGCCCCAAAAGACACCGACAAAGAATCACCTAGGACAATTAGGATATCCTTTATGTGGTGGTTATGTTAATTACTTAGGCGCAGATGGCGAGCTGAGCAGGCAGGGAATGCTTAGTAGAATAGGAATGCTAGCTCCATTCAACATGGTGTTCGCCTTATTAAACCTCCTAATTAAGCCCAAAAAAAATCTTTCTATTGCACATATTAAGAGGAAAACAACTGCAACAAATCTAGCATTACGACGTTTTCCAACTTAATATTTACCACACGTGCAGCCCAATTACTACCCAAGAAACACTCATAGCCAGTGGTCTCATTCTTTTGAGCATGCAATTTGATCCTATGAACCACGTGTGCTTCATTGCGGCCAAAGTATCAGCACCAGATTGGCTGCAGGTTTGGGCGGGTGCGTGTCAAATTATCTATTTTTCCAAAATTATTGCTAGTGCCATCCATGGATGCATGTCAAGAATTAATATTATGGTTAACAAGTGTCTCTGGGGTCCAAATATGATTTCTATATACACTACGACTTAAAAAAAAAGACGAGAAAAGAAATAGCAAAAGGGAATTACAAAGGGCCTAGGGCTTTCTGGACAGAGGGACAGAGGAAGGAGAAGAAGAAACAGCCACCTGCAACCTGAGGCAGCATTAGCAGGCGGCAGCTGGCAAGAGAAGTCAGAGCCAAGCGGCGGGTGGCTGTAGTAGAATGTTGGTGTAAATTGTTGGGTTACTAATCTCTTTATGTACATTTTCCATGATTCAATTGATGCATATTTCTGCTTCTAAATTCACAAAACACGTATACATATTATTTTATTGATGGAATATACATAATACTCGATGTATCCCCTGCGCCAGTACCCTGTTTTTATAGGAAAATCATCCGTGTTGTATACGCACAAGCAGAGTTTGTGCTTCCTAGATTCAATTTAATGCACGATAAAGATTAGAGAGCAATTCACTTTCCGTTATATAGCAGGGACTGGGATAAATGAAAAGCAAAGATTATCAATAGTCAATTTCCCACTCAAAAAAGCATAAGACACAGAATCCGGTCGACTTGGGCATTCTTGATGAGAAGTGAAGAAGGCAAAACTTATTGGTCAAGTTTGATCTATGATCTCTCTCTTTTGCAACAATGTGGATGATACTGAAAACATTTGACACACACAATTAATAGTCAATTTAGATGTCTTCTGACATGCAACTCAATTACTATGCATATGTATGGTGCACAAATTGAAAAGGAATCCCACAATCATGTATCGGAAATATCAAACCAATATTAGAAAAAAATACTGAATAATGAGAAGAAATGGTACCCTGAATCCATTTTCATATGGTGAGCATTGAAGAAGAAAACTGTGGATGGGATTAAGGTGATGTCGAAGTACTTGACATACACTTGAACGTCCTCAGAATCAATATCTACTAGCGCCACTGTTGCAAATTTTGACACCTCCCTTTCTGATTTAGATAGCTGTAGTTAAACCAGAAAACCTGAACTTATTTCCAAGATCAAGGTAGCTATCTCCTTAAATACAAGTATGAAGTATACAACTCAAACACGCATTTTATGAAACCAAGGACTTTAACCAAAAAATACAAAAACCAACAGGAGGGCAAAGCGAGAGGATGGATTTTGAAAAAAAATTTACCAGTGCCTCACATAGCAAGGTAAGGGTTGTTCCAAGTGTTTCCAGCAACAAAGAACAGTACTACCCTCCGTTTCATAATTATTGTCCTCTTTGAAATTTTTTTTTGCGAATTTCAAACGATTGAACTGAACTCAAATCGCACCGTTTGAAAAGCCAAACCACGATAATAACAACGAGTAGAATCAATATTTATGTGTTCAAATTCTATTCTACAAATTCGGAAAAAAAAAAGGAAGGCAATGTTCCGGTTGCATCAACTGGTGGATATTTTAAAATTAGAATTAGTTTTGGCAAAAGCGCAAGTACAATCAAATTAGGAAGAGACACGTACGATGTCGTCGAGCTGCAAACAGATTGGGTCCAACGCTCGGCCGAAGCGAAGAACGAGGACTGTGTCGATGGTGTCTCTAATTATGGAATCCACTTCCCGCTTCTTCCTCAGCGTCCTCAATACGTAGCTCATTCTCTCTCTCCCTCTCCTCCTCTGGCGCTTGGCGCAATCTGGTTGCTGATGGAACTTGAAGGAAAGGGTCCTAACAGTCACGAGGTTAACGACGCCAAATCCATTTTAGCGTCGAAAATGCGTCGCTAAATATTCTTGATGAACTCGTTTCTTTTACAACTTTGAGCGCAGCAAAAACGTGTCGCTAAAATTGCTGCCAATTGCCACGTTAAGTGGCCACAACTACTAGTTCTCATCGTTTTGAGATCAAGACAATTGGCTGGTTCAATTTCACAGGAGGTGGTGATATATGGAAAAAAAAATTTGGTTGCTATCCTAGTTAATAAAATCTTCCTCTTATCTCCTGCATAACGACAATCAATAGTTTCTAAATTATTTCTAGTGATTTTTATTTTGTGATACTAAAAAGTGATGCTGAGGATTGTCGCTGAAGTGTTAGAATAAAAATATTTAGTAACTATTAATTGTTATTATACACGGAGTTAGAGAAAGATTCTTACGACCTGAATAGAAGCCAAAGTTTATTTGTGAAATATTTGGAGTAAGTGAAGAGTCAAGCACTAACTCCCATTCGTTTCCGGTGGCATGAAAGAGAAAAAAATAATAAAAAACATAACAGTTCAGCTTGGGATATTAATCAGTTACTTGTGGATTAGGACATTTTTTTGTTTCTGATACTTGTGTTACGATTATTTTTTTTCTTACATTTCATTTTTCATTTTCGCCACTGCTTCATCAAACTTGATATACTCTGATAAGCGGGATGCATAACCACAATTCACTTTTCATAATTTGGTACTAGCAACAAAAAAAGTGTGACCTTAAAGAGCGTCAGAATGGAACGTAGATTATGATTTTAAAGTTTGATTACCTATTAAATTTGGAATAGCAATAATTAGAAGGGTGGACCTGAAATTTACTAATGAAAATAAAGGATTCATATCATGAGGAATATATGGCTTGAAAGGGGCCAAATATTATCACAAAGTTTTAGCACCAAAACAAAAAAGAACTACCAGATTTAGAGGCAAGCCGGCAGAGTTCCACAAGCAGTGGTCTCAAGGCTTATGTTTGGCACATTATAGAAGATAGGAAGGATCCTACTAAGTCATCCCTCTACTTCTCATGAATGAGTTTAACACAATTTGGCGCGAGCCTGGCGCAATGGCGCTATTTGGAGAAAACAATATAGGAGGTAGTACAAAACATTTTGCAAGAAATTGCAGTAGTCTTCTAATTGCACAGTGATTTCTATGGACCTTGAACCATATTGGCATACTGTACCACCCTATGGATGGCTTTATTAGTAGCCAAGGACAAGACCTATACGATTGATTGTCCCCCGGTAGACTAAACGCGTCTATTTGGCGTCCTTAGAAAGAAATTTGTCAGTTCCAACCGTTCGAGCATTGCCCAGGTCATCGACGCAGTCTCCTCTCTCAAAAACAGCTGCAGCCCCCATACCCGAGCCTGCAATCATGGAGAGACATTTATTTTTAAAGCATTCTGTAATGGAAGAGGTAACAGGTAGGATGTATGGAGGGAGACATATATACCTATGCACATAGATATCACACCAAAACGGCAGTCCCTGCCACGACGCTTCATCTCGTTAAGCAAAGTTGGAACACAGCGGGCACCTGATACGGAAAATAGCAGGCTACTGTTAACTATTGGAGGAAGTGCATTGCCTTCTTAGGTCTTCAAATTTATTACTGATTAAAGTTCCAGCTCTCTTGCGAGCCTTAGTTTCATTCTGGATAGTCACTTCCTAATGCCCCTTACATTCAAAGAGCCAAACAGCTATGCTTTTTTTCTTTTCTTTGCAAGCGCCACATAAATGAACATAATACGAGACACTGATATCGACTGTCATTCTCGAAGATCATAGGACAAAAATACCAAGTTATTATACAAGTATAATCGTACACAGAAGTATGTTTGCTTTACCTGTAGCACCTAAAGGATGCCCAAGAGCTATTGCTCCTCCATTGACATTGACTTTTTCGGGGTCAAGCTCCAATTTCTTACAGCAATATACAAACTGGGATGCAAATGCCTGCACATATTACATGATAGTGAATGTTCTTGCATCCAGACCAATTAAGCATGAAAAATCATACTAATCAGGCAAACTATGTACCTCATTTATTTCAAACAGATCAATATCTTCAACCTCGAGACCAGCGGACTTCACTGCAACTGGAATTGCAGCAGCTGGCCCAATGCCCATAACAGCAGGGTCCACCCCAACAGCAGCAAAACTCCTGCTCGAGAAATAAGCACAGTATGGTAATCGTTTCAACAGTAGGGCAAACAACATCTGTTCATGAATGTGGATATTTTCCATCGGAACTTGGACTCAAAATTAAACTATTTATTACCCTAAGTTGTAAGCTTGATATGTTTTGTCTCAAGTTTCTACAGCATGGAATTCTTAAGTACAACCAAAAAATAGAGTAGGAAAACTATAGCGAGTCCCTTAAGCTCGTAGCAGGGAGAGATTTCCCAGTTTAACATGAAGGTACAAGGAAGATTTGATTCGGAACTCAACTATCATTATGCCTTAAGCAGATTTGAAAGTTCTCCTTAAGTTTCTTCAGCATAAGCATTCTGTAAGTCCACGACTCCACGTGCATTTCTTTGAGGATATAGCGTACCTGAACACCCCAAGAATAGGAAGTCCTTTCTGCAAAGCCAGACTTCTCTTCATGAGAAGGACAGCGCCAGCACCATCACTGACCTGGCTGGCGTTCCCTAAGAAAATATGCCAGAAGTATGTTCAATGAACGCCATCAACTTACGAAGGAAATTTCCAGAACACATTCTTTCAAGTGCGTAATTTATGCATACCAGCAGTTGTGGAGCCATCCTTTTTGAATGCAGGCTTCAACTTTGCAAGATCTGTGATACTTGTGTTAGGCCGGACACCATCGTCTATAGAAATTGTAACAGCCTTCTCCTCTCCAGTTTTGGGGTCCACAATCTTTCCAAAACAATGTATTCATTAATCATCATGGAGAGGAACTGAATAGGACTAATGCACACAAGCAATGTAGCATTGACTCTACCTTTGTAGAAACCGGAACGATTTCATCCGTAAATTTTCCAGATGCAATTGCTGCAGCAGCACGCCTATGTGACGTAACCTATTGATGGAATTTTAAGTGGTTAAAGTTACCCCATAAGATACTGCATCGAGAGATAAAGCGACAATAAACAACTCTTGCAAACTCACTGCAGCCTCGTCATGTTCTTGCCGTGTCACACCATAACATTGTGCCACATTTTCAGAAGTAATGCCCATAGGAAGAAGACAGTCTCGGGCTTGTGCAAAACTCTCAACCTGTAAACAGTACGATTAAGTTAAAGAGGGCCCTCCTAAAACAAAAAAGGTTAATGATTAAAGTTTGGGCGTACCCTTGGGTTAACTTGGCGAGCCTTGCCAAGTACATCGAGTGTCATGGATTCTAATCCAGCCCCAATGCCTGTATGGAAATGATGGAGGCTAAATACAAAATGTAGGAATCAATATGTTTGGATAGCCTTTTCATTGTTTTCATTTCATTTTTCCGAAAAATTGGTGTTTATTGACTGTTAAAGTTCCGTTTATCGAAAACACCAATTCTACGTTCTTCAGTAAAACCTTACTCACCAGTTTGATACATGTACTGCCAACCCTTCGTGGAATTCATCCCACTCATTTTGACTCAAAAAATTGGTTGGCTAATTGTAGCGAAACAAAATAGATGTACTTTCACAAGTAACTGCTTTCATCTTTTCTTAAAGGCATAATTTCATCTTTTTCCGAGCATACAAGAAAAAACACAATGAAAAAGCGTGTTTTAACATAATGAACAGATTCACGACAACTAGATTTCACCTATATCATAAAATCCTGCTTTTATGGAGGCCGCTACGTCAGCAACTGCCTGGAGGCCAGAGGAACATTGCCTATTGACGGTTCTGATGGGCACAGTTTCTGGATAAAACAAAAGATCAGTTCAGTGCATAGCCTCTACAAAAACACAAAAACATCTTTTCTGAGTAGTTGGGGGTTCTTCAGAACTCAGGCAAATTATGGTAGAAATCAATGCCAATTTGCTTATGAAATCATTTTTGGTTTGTAACCAGCTGATTTTTATTTTTGTTCGCATTTCAATTTGGATCAAAAATATTGCCGGTGACTCCAACTCTAAAACTAGCACCAGCTTTGCATCAGAAATGCAATTGTGAGTAAATTATTCAAATGCCATTAAGAATCACAAATTTAGGCACCACAGTCACCTCTCAGTTCAGAATTGCCTCAGAAAAAGAAAGACGAGAATAGGAAAACAGATACCAGGAAAACCAGCATAAAATGATGCCATCCTGCATTCAGTCGCTCTTTGTGAACCTGGTGCCAAAACTGTGCCAACAATTATATCTCCTACCTCATTCGGATCCAAATTGGTTTTCTCTATCAATGCCTGCGGAAAAACGCATCACATCAGTAATGGTTTTTGCATCTCCATCAAAGTTGCACCCACAATCATCTTCAATGTCAAAAATTTTATCAACCAAAATCACATATGTAACCTTCAGAACAGGTGCAAGCAAATCTTCCGGAAAGGTATCTTTAAAACCCCCACGTCTAGCCTTGCAAATGGCTGTCCGATATGCACTGTTTGACACGGTTTATGCACCAAATGTAAATAGTCAAAAGAAACTTCAATTAATGTTAAGACACTTGGCCTTCACAACCAATTGGATAGTTAGATAGCCATATGCTTAAAATGAGGTAACTTACGCCACAATCACAACATCGTCTCCAAAAGCAGCTGTCCGATGATAAGCTGCACTATCCCCGGCTAGACAAACTGAAGCCTGATACAGGAAATCATGTGTGAGTGCGCGCGCGCGCGTGTGTGAGGGAGAGAGAGAGAGAGAGAGAAACCAAGGTTGCATCATATGGTTGTGAAGAAAATGTATAAAAATGTCCAATATATTCCGAAACATTATGATGATTATGATGATGGTGTGTTCATGAAAAAACGATGAAAAACACTCAGCAAATTAGTGAGTCTGTCAAATTTCTCCAACTCATTTTCTTATCCCCACTAGAATGCTCAGCATAGATTTTGTGCTTCCTTAGGACCTTAAGCTCCAACATTAAGATGAAAACTGAAATATGAGATCAGGATCTAAACTGGTGCCGTTAATATTCTCCAAACTGATGGTTGAGCTTTACATATCTTAACCATTGGCATATTTCTTAGACGTTTATGACTCATCACCAATGAAAATCCGAGAGAAACTTTGGCATAAAAAGATGATTAATTACTCCTGAATCCACTGATGTGAAAAGTCTGACTAGTAAAATTTGTACAGAAATCACTTTTCGAAACAACAGAACATGAAATTCGACCATCCCACAAATTTTCACTTCCCAAGTTTTGAATTTCAGATGATGTGATTTCTTGTGTTTCAAAATACTTGGCTCCCAGTTTGAGAGATCATTTGGAAGTAGAATTTGCGATACAAGTCACATTTGAAAGGCACTAGGATTGCTCTCCAGAAAAAGCCAAAACATCAAACTTGAGCGAAAAATCCCAGTTGCAAACAACCATTCTCTAGCCACATAACAACCCAATTCAAGCTGTAAACACACACAACACACAGACCCAATACAACCTTCGGTTTATGCAGATAAGTCATAAGTGGACTTACAGAGACAGAAGATTCTTGGGTCTGATGCGGTACAGGAGACGGTCGAAGATGTCCTAGCAGGACTCTCTGTCTGTTAACAGCTTTCTCCATTCTTCTCCTCTCCTTTTTCTTTCTCTCCCTCTCTAGTATCTGAGCTTCACAAGCCGTCCAAACTGAAAAGGCAACAGAGTACACCACGTCTAAAAGCTTAGACAGACACACAGAGAGAGAGAGAGAGAGAGAGGGAGAGGCGGATTCGCGGTTTTTGTGTTCGATGAATGACCAAGAAAGTGTATTTTCCTAGAAATTCAGTGGAATCTTTATGGACATTCTTGAAACTCAGGTGTTGATTTCTCCGCGGACTACAATTGGCATGCGGTAAGGGCGAATTCTGGGACCGTCACGACTTAGGACCAGGCCCACCAGGGTCAATCATTGTCTCTACATCAGTTGACTCGACCCACCCAACCTCCTCGTTGGCCTGCATTGAAGTGTTGTACATTGTATCTCATAGCTGGTACTCTTTTAAAGTTGTTGAAAGTGGTAAAATAACTGACTGCATACAATTGCCCATCATATATATGGAACTTATTGCCATTTGTACAGCTTACACCGGAGTTAAGGTGTGTTTGATAACGCAACTAAGTATTTAAAATTTAAAATTTAAAATTTTTAATAATTTTTAATTAAGTTCATTTGATAATACTAGATTTTATAGAAAAAGGTGGGAATTAGGGTTAGTTTTTATCGGATGGTGGTTATTGTTTGTAAAATTAAGAAAAAGTGAGTTTTTTTATAAAAAAAACTTCTGAATAAGGGGTTTTTCAAATTCTCACTTTTTGTCTGCCCAAACTACCCTTCTCAGCTCATTTTTCAAAGACAAAACTGCCCTTGTCTAATTCTCTTTCCCATCTTGTTGACCATCTTCATCTTTGACCCGTGTTTCATCTTTCCCATCCATGCCAAATCAGATTCCCTTCAACTACATGTCCCTCTCCTTTACCCTCCCCCCAGCCCCACCTATTTCCACTCAGATTTCTCCCAAAGTACATACGCCCTTCCCCCCCAAACACAAATGCCTGCTCTCTCTCACACACACACAGACTTGAATCCTCTCCTGAAGTTGTTAAAAATTAAAGCGATCAGAAGGGATTTCAGTTTCATGCATTTTGTCCTAAAGATTAAATCTGAAGCTGGGACATTTGTTGGTGTCGTATTGGCTTTCTTCCTTTGACTCTCCTATGGAAGCTTCAAGCTTGAATATGTAAAGGTACTGCTTTAATATATTGGTACTATATTTCTTTACATCTCGCATTATTTGAAGATCTTTTTGTTTTCGGAGTGGTGGTTAATCTCCCCTTTATGGCAATCAATATTGACTTATGGCTTATTTGGGAAGACATAAAATCGCATAAAGATAGTGTTTACTTGGTCAAGTTTCAGAATTAGGGAGTTTAAGGACCTCATTGATAATTACCTATTGCAGATATACAGTGGATATGGTGGTTGGACAAACAAATGAAGATATTGTCATCTATGTGCACGAGTGGCGTGTTGGCCCAATGTTCCCTGGAGGTTTGCAGCAACCTACTAATACAATAAAAGCCTTTATGGTGCATGGTTGTTTATATCAGAAATACAGCTCGTATGCAAGATGTGCTGATATGAGAATCTTTCAAAGCATTAACTTTCTCCAACATTTTGCTACTTTTGTCTAGAGGCTAATCTCTACGTTACAAATTTTGCTTTTGTTTATTATCTCTACATAGAATTGACATTCCAAACCGTCAACACCATTTAGTCCTCTAATTGATAGCAGTTCACTGAACATCATTTAGCGGTTTCTTTTCATTTGTGAAGTCCAGTGACTATCTTCTCACATGATTGCCTTCTTCCCTTGAGAACTAGAACTTTGTTGTTTTTAGTTTCTTTAGCAATATTATATGTGATACGCATTTAACAGTGAAATAAGGACCAATATTTAAGAATAAACTACTATTTCCTTGGTGATAAAGATAAAAGTCTCCTCTTTTTTTTCTGAAGTATCTAACATGCGTAATTATAGAATTTCCTTCATGTACATGGCTGTTGAATTGATTTCAAATCCATATGCATCAGGCGGTGGCTGCCGACCACCGGTAGTAGCTGGTGACTGCCGGCAACCGTCGGCGGTGGCTGCCGGTGGTCGCCGGCAGTCGGGGGTGGTGGTGGTTAGACCTGGCAAACGGGTATACCCGCCGGGTAAAATTCGGCCGAGTCTGGGTAAAGACGGGTAGGAAATATTTTACCCGTTTTTTCGGGTAGGCATTTTGAGAACCCGTACCTTACCCTTGCGGGTAGGGTACTACCCGGGTAACTCAATCATTTTCTGATTATTTGTTTTTTGGAATAAACAAATTTTAAAAACCTACAAACTATACATATTTTGACCTCAAAATCTCCATCAATTCATTACACAACGATCTACACATCAATTTGAACATCCTTCAATCAAAACAACAAAATAAAGATCTGAAAATATTCCATTACACAACGATCTACACATCAATCTGAACGTCCTTCAATCAAAACAAAAAAATAAAAATCTGAACATCTTCCAATTAAAAAAAAATCTGAATCTTTCAATTGAAAAAAAAAAACTGAACCAACAACCATAACTCCACAAGGCGACGGAGTGACCGATCGGTGCAACTAGGCGACGGAGTGATGGATCTCTGGCGACTGTGCGACGGGGTGATGGATCGGGGGTGACGGCGGGACGGGGTGACCGATCAGTGGTAGAGGGGTGACAGATCGGTGGTGACGATGTGACAGAGTGACGGAGTGATGACTTGGCGGCAGAGATGCGATAGATCCGGGAGTGACTGAACGATGTGGCGCCGTGGGTGGAGTAGGGTGGCCGTGTTTGGTAGATCTGTGAGAGAGTGAGGGACTTGAAAAAGAGGACCTGTGAGAGTGAGAGAGAGTTGAGAGGAGGGGCGGCGGAAGTCAGAAAAAGAGAGAATGAGAGTTGTTAGCCCTAAAAGGTATATATATTCTCACATAACCAGATAAACCCGGGCACCCGGTAACCGACCCAAACTTACCCGGATTTTACGGGTCTGTTCGGGTACGGGTCTGATTTTGGCGGGTATTGAATATTGGTACACGTACCCGGCATTTTGGATCGGTACAGTTCGGGTAACGGGTACGAACATCATTTTGCCAGGTCTAGTGGTGATGGTGGTGGTGGTTTAAAAATAAAAACTAAAACTGAAAATCGAAAGCTCCTTTTTGAAGTTTTCCAAAACAACCCTGTTTTAAAAACTGAAGAAAAAAATAAAAACTATATACCAAACGCGTTTATTTTCTCTAATTTATAAAATTGGAGAAAAAACTGAAAAAATAATGGTTGCCAAATGGAGCCTAACTTCCACAAACAAGAAAACAAAATTTGAAATTCATGCATATGCAAGTTTGCAGTTGTAATGAGTACTTAGTCCATCGAAAAGACAAAAGAAAATGAAACTATAATGCAGAAGAGGAAAGTTGAAGTCTATCATCATTAGTACCACAACAGGTCAACAGACCCTGAATGCCGGTTGCTTTGATGATGTGTGCTACTCAACTTCATTAGTGCAAGCATAAAGTAGGTGATATTTTTTGCACATTCTTACTTCTTTCTTGGAAAGTGAGAAATTAGAAAAATCCCTAGGCACCGGTATCTAATCTAGAAGACAAACCACGGCGAAGTTTTGATTCTTACAAACATGAAATGACACAAATATCATGCAACGACTTGAATTTTTGCACAAGGACGAAAACAGGGATGGACCCGACTACTGAAACAGCCGAAGCAACCAAAAAAATTGAAGAGAAAATCGAAACAGAGGGGAGAATAGTGGATCGATCAATAAAAAAGTAAAAGAGAGAGATGGTCAAAACCTTGAAGAGCTGTGCAGGAGATGGGACTTCATTCTTTCCTGTCACAGATCGTTGGGTGCTTGATTGGGGGACATCGGGTATCGACATCGTGTTCGTCGTATCTACACTGGGTCTTCAGCATTTAGAGGGATGGGGTCTAGGTGCAGCTTCTCTGTTGCTTTCGGCAGATATGCGAATGGTGTGAAAGAGAGTTGATGATTTGTTATTCATTGAAAAATGAAGGAGATAAAGGAAAGAGAGAAAGATGGGAGCTATAAGCTTCCCTCTGACGTGATAATGCATAGAGGCGGAAGATGCATGAAAGAAAAAATGTTAAATAGTGGAGACTCAATCAGTTTTCTCTAACAGTGTGAAATCGATTGGCAAAAAAAAGTGAAAACAACCTTTTTTCGTTTTTTCTGGTAGTGTTTCGATATTTGGATCCGAAACGAATACAGAAAATGATAAAAGTACGCAAAACAAGGTATCTTTTTCATCATCATTACAAAAATGAAAAAATACTATAAATGTACATCCCCATTATTTTTGTTTGGTTACCTAATTTGTTTAGATACCAAATTCAAATGTTACTTATCGATTCCTTGAAAATTGTCAGTGCAGAAACTACTGGACATTCACATTTCTTGAAAAATGATAACAACAAAGAGTTGTTTACATTATTCCTAAAATTCTAATTGATCTCTATAGTTTTAACAATTTTACTGTAATTTAGATTTTCTTTATTTGCGGTTCCGTTACATATATTTTTCAAACCTTTGTACAAAGTCACGTAAAAAGTTCTTTTGTAAAGTTATAGAATGAATGAGTCGCACACGCATCGCATGTGTAAGGCGGCTTGTGTGTGTGTGTACACACACACACTACAAACACACACACACCCCACACACTATAATAAGAACAACTATTTTTGCGTAACATCTCTTTTGATGTTACACAACTATCTATCTAGAAGAGTGACAACTTTAGTGTGAGAGGACATTTAGGAGAGAGGCTCTTGCTTTAATCAAGCGCCTGAACATGCAACCCAAAGCATTCTCGAAGCCTTGAATGTCAGCCTCCAGTGCCTCCAGTCTATTTTTGTTTATTTGACAGTTTAATAATCAAGAGTCTTATACCTACGGTGAGTGATGTAGTTCAAATACATGTATGTTCTTTTTTTTTGGGTTAATTTTTTTATACTTTATTGTCTCTTCATGCACATGTTTACTCATACGCTTCAATGCCTCTATGCATAGACCTTACAGCATTGATTATTTGTAAATAGTTTGGATTTATCGCAAGTGATGGCATACCCCATCAAGTATCTTCTAAAGCTTAAAGTGCAATCAAGCTTGAATGAGATACTCTTGCCTTTATTTGTAAGGTGGTGGATGGGGCAAAAGAGCTGAGTGTCGGGCATTTTCATCATAAGCTCAAAATGATCAATGTGTTTTGCATCTTCGGTCACGAGTATTAGATGGAACTTGTAAAGAATCTATTGAAAAAGGCAGTGAATCAAAATAGACTGTTGTTGTTTTATGATGACCATCGTAATAATATTTAGATTTTGCTTTGCGGCCAATATGATTTAAAAGCTAGAGTACTAGCAGCTCAGAGTTGATGCTCGAGCTCTGCCCTATTCAGTACATTTGTTAGAGGTACCAGAGTAGTCCAATCTCTCGTGCAGCCAATGGAGTTACTATGAAAGCAGCTGATGCAATCACCAATCTTGCTCGTGAGAATAGCACCATCAAAACCTATGTTAAGTTTGTCCTTATGGCATGTTTGAAGCTACCATTTGATTATCATGTCGCTGTTTTCACATTACTTTTGCATATTCAGGATTGAAGGTGGTATCTCTTTTGGTTGAATTGCTCGAGTTCAATGACTCAAATTTGCAGAGAGTGGTAGCACGTCCCATATGACCCCTTGCTTTTAAAATAATGGAAATAAAAACAAAGTTGGTGGCTATTTTAATGAATGAAATTATTTGGGATGATGTCATGCACTATGAAGTTGTTGCCTCTTGTCTAAACTTTCTACAACTTTCACGTATCTGAACTTATATCCTCTGTGCATACCTATTCATTTTGTTTCGGTTCTTTCAGGTTGGAGTAAATGGGAATTAGGTTCACTCATCCCCAACTATTAAAATAGAATTTCTTCTTGTTGAAGCTCTCCAACCTATAATTGGATTGCTTAGTAGCTGATGCCAAGTTGGTACGCAATTGGATTTGCAAGGTCTATCTTGAAAGCAACGATCTGCAGACCTTGTAGTCTCTGGGCAATGTTATTGAATTTCTCCGAGTTCAGAAACTTGTAATTTAGTTAGGATTTGTGTGATGTAAACTACAATTTTAGTAAATATAACATTTTGATGTGTCGGATATAACAAATACCAATTAATGCTCTACATGACTTAACTCTTGTTTATACTACTTTACATTTTATCTTTTTCACATGTTATAAGAAACCTATCTAGGGATTAGTGTTATCTTGACATGTCTAATTAAGACGACAAATAATTCCCAGGATTGTGTTGTGAGATTCTCAATTTATAATTAAATGAATTCAACATTAATGAAAAACTTGAATGACAGAAGACTTGTTTTTAATCAAGTCTTCTAGTTGTTATGAAAGTCTAATTGTAATAAACTTCTTAGAGTTATTGAGGAGAAAATGATCCGCTTCGGAGTTTGTTTACCGATCAATCATAGAGGAACGATATAAAAGCGCGATCTGGGTGAAACTAGTCAGTTTCTGCGAAAACACAAGTCGTTTTCAGCAAAAGTGCATGTCGGATTATGCTGTCGACCCAGTCTTGTTCTGCAGAAATTACAAGAGGGCACAAGCACTGCTTTTGCTTCGGTGGGACTCCTAAAAAAACAAACTTCACATGCAAATACATTTTCCCTTGCTAAGGGGGTTGGGATTGAAGAAACGGTTGTGGTTTAGCCGTTTCGTAATAAAAAAACACCGCATTCTGTCACCTCTCACTTAGGCAACCTTTTATTTGCCAAAATATACACGTAGATGTTGAGGAGAAAATGATCCGCTTCAGAGTGTGTTTACCGATCAATCATAGAGGACCGGTATAGAAGCACGGTCTGGGTGAAACTAATCAGTTTCTGCAAAAATGCAAGTCATTTTTCTGCAAAAATGCGTGTCAGATTATGCTGCCGACCCAGTCTTGTTCTGCAGAAATTACCGGGGATGAGGGGGTGGGACAGGGGGGGGCATAAGCACTTCTTTTACTACGGTGAGACTCCTCAAAAAAGAGAAACTTTACATGTAAATACACTTTCCCTTGCTAAGGGGTCTCCAACTTGAAGAAACGAATGCGGTAAACGGTGGCATGTAATGCTTGTCTTTATTCTCCATCAGTTTCTAGCCCATTTGTTATTTATTTCCTCACAGGAATGCAAGGGTTTCTTCAGTTGGGCAGACAAGATATATGGCAGCACCTGTTCTTCAGATGGTGATGCCACCTCTATTAATTCTTTAGTTGTTGAGGCCCTTACAGCTAAGCTCAAGAAGATGACAAAAGAAAGGGATGATGCCCTTCAAAAGTGTGACATGTATTTGGAGCTCTTGCACAACTTTGAGGACATGAAGCTTTGAGAAATTTTAAGCCAACTTTCATGCAATTTGTTAGAATTCATTGTGGTTTTTTATGCATTTGGTAGATTTGTCATCTATAGTTTTAATGAAACAAGTCAAAACTCTTAAAGCTCTTCCTTCGCAAGCGTGACTGTCAACGGTACTAAAATTTGTGCTACACCATAATGGCACCACATGTATAGGTTGCGGCCAGAATACCATTTTCATCATTATAAAATGGCACCACGCAGTGCTTTTCATTACCAAATGGCTAAACCACATCAGTTTCTTCAACTTAGAGACCCCCTTAGCAAAAGAAAGTGAACGTGCATGTAAAGTTCCTCTATTTTTAGGCGTCCCATAGAAGCAAAAGCAGTGCTTGTGCCCTCCCGTAATTTCTGCATAACAAGACTGGGGCGACAGCAGAATTCAACATGCACTTTTGCATAAAATGACTTGTGTTTCCGCAGAAACTGACTAGTTTCACCCAGACCGCGCTTTTACACCGTTTCTCTATGATTGATCAGTAAACACACTTCGAAGCGGATCATTTTATCCTTAACAACTACGTGTATATTTGGGTTGATAAAATGAGGCCTATGTGAGGTGACAAAACGCGGTGCTTTTCATTACCAAACGGCTAAATCATGTCTGTTTCTTCAAGTTGGAGACCCCTGAGCAAGGGAAAGTGTATTTGCATGTGAAGTTCCTTTTTTTTAGGAGTCCCACTAAAGCAAAAGAAGTGCTTGTGCACACCTCCCCCCCCCCCCCCCCGAGGTAATTTCTTAATAAAAAGACTGGGATATCGGCAGAAACTGACATGCACTTTTGCAGAACAAGACTTGTGTTTCTGCAGAAATCGACTAGTTTCACTTAGACCGCGCTTTTACACCGTTCCTCTATGATTGATCAGTAAACACACTTCAAATTGGATCATTTTCCCCTTAACAACTACGTGCATATTTGGGACAATAAAATGAGGCCTAAGTGAGGTGACAAAACGCGGTGCTTTTCATTACCAAACGGTTAAACCACGTCTGTTTCTTCAAGTTGGAGACCCCTGAGCAAGGGAAAGTGTATTTGCATGTGTAGTTCCTCTTTTTTTAGGAGTCCCACTGAAGCAAAAGAAGTGCTTGTGCACACCTCCCCCCCCCCCCCCACAGTAATTTCTGAATAAAAAGATTGGGGCATTGGCAGAAACCGACATGCACTTTTGCAGAACAAGACTTGTGTTTCTGCAGAAACTGACTAGTTTCACTTAGACCGCGCTTTTACACCGTTCCTCTATGATTGATAGGTAAACACACTGCGAAGCAGATCATTTTCCCTTTGACAACTACGTGCATATTTGGGCTGATAAAATGAGGCCTAAGTGAGGTGACAAAACGTAGTGCTTTTCATTACCAAATGGCTAAATCGCATCCGTTTCTTCAAGTTGGAGACCCCTGAGCATGGAAAAGTGTATTTACATGTGAAGTTCCTCTTTTTTTAGGAGTCCCACTGAAGCAAAAGAAGTGCTTGTGCACGCCTCCCCCCTCCCCCCCCCCCCCCGGGGTAATTTTTGTATAAAAAGATTGGGTCCTCGGCAGAAACCGACATGCACTTTTGCAGAACAAGACTTGTGTTTCTGCAGAAACCGACTAGTTTCACTTAGACCGCGCTTTTACATTGTTCCTCTATGATTGATCGGTAAACACACTTCGAAGCAGATCATTTTCTCCTCAACAACTATGTGTATATTTGGGCCGATAAAATGCAGCCTAAGTGAGGTGACAAAACGCGGTGCTTTTCATTACCAAACGGCTAAACCGCATCCAAGCTTACGCTAACCAAAGAAAACTTACAAACTTAGGGCATCTGTAGAAGTGATGTCCAATGTCAATCTTAGAATGTGAAATGGCAAGCTCACAGGATTCTCGACAGAGTGGGCATGCATACACAGTATTCTCCAACACAGGAAACACACAATATCAAAGTACATAAGCAAAAAAGTAAAAGATAAAATTGTAGTAAAGACAACTCAAATATACCTTATTAAAAAGACTCCCTACTTTTTTGCAAATCTCACTTTCTCTACGGAAGGCATTAAAGGCTCTTTTAGCCTTTTCTCTAGAAAAGAAAGAACACTGAAACCCATTTCCATAACCAGAAGTCTGAGCAAAACATTCATCAGAAGTGGAATAAATTCCTGGTCTTCGGCCAATAAATGCAACATACACCTTTCCTGCCATATTCTTCTTTTCCCTAAACAAAATACATGAAGAGGAATTACAAATCCTTAAATTTTCAGAAATAAAAGGGGATTTTTTTGTAAAAATAAAGCCCTAAGTTCGCAACTAAGAAAGAAAGTCAGTGGTGATAAAAATGTGTAGAAGAAAACAATAATTCCTCTTTATACTTAAGAGATGCAAAATCGACTTATTTCTGCACTCAACTCACTTATTGATAACTCACTTCTCAATATTATGGTACCACTCTACAAGCTTGCAGATGCACGATATCTTCGTATTGTCTTCTCACATGGGACAATTGAGAACCAATTGAGAACAAACACGAAAAAAACCAATTAAATTCATAGCAAGTTAGGCTAAATCGACAAAGTAAATGTATTTGACTCAACCATTTTATACTAGGCATATCTTTGGTAATGTCATATAATGATTTCTTTATCTATCACCTAAGGCAAAATTACTAATGCATTTGATGCCAAGAATGAAGAATTAAATAGCTACAAACTGACAAGTATAGTTGTCTCTAGATACTTGTGTTTTTGCAGATTATGACTTGTGTCATTAAAACTATAGAACTCGTCAGCCTAAGAACAAAAGCCCTACATTCCTATAGTCTTTTTATTGGAGTATCAACTTGGGTATTACTAAAAATATCAATGTCCTTTAACAAATACTCATAGGAGTTTGGTTTGAATATCTTGAAATTTGTCTTCCTTTGCGAATTTCTAACACACGATATCCTATAAGTAAAAGCACAATGCCACCATAAACATCCTATTTCCATAGTACGCCTTGAATAGCCAATTAGTACTGTTGTTGACATCTTTATGACTAGCTTTGCCAAACAAGAAAGTACTGCATCGAAAAAGTGGTGTATATAGAGAAGAAATCAAGCATCCTAACAAACCACTTCCGCTCATTCAATACTCAAATATTTAATTTAACTTCCAAACGAAAGATCAAGTACCTGTACATTTGCAACCAATGGCTGGCAATATCTAAAGCAAGCAATGACAAGAAAACCAAGCCAGGCTTGAAAAATATTATTTAGTAAAATCAAGTAGGCACTAAAATGTAGAGCAAGAGCCAAGCACTACATATATAGGTTGAAACAAAGTTTGCCTATAGACTTGGGAGAGAATTACAAGTAGACAAGCAGTAGTAATCCTGCGAGACAACATAAATCAGTCAAGACACCCATCAAGTAGGAACAAGGGAAAATTAAGAACCACATTTAGAGAAAACTGCAAAGATAAGCAAGAGAAAAAAAGAAGTGATTATCTCGATCCGACGGCTGTGACTGGGTTACAGCACCCCTGCCGTAACCCTAGCCACAACAGGGGATCCGAATCCTTTTGTAACACCTCATATTTGATTTTTCACATTTTAAAATAATCATATACTAAAGGTCATGTTTTAGAGTAAGAGGCCCATTTGTAATTTTATTACCAAAAAGAAATCACGTATACGTATTTATTTTTATATTCAGTAAAATGAATTTCAAATTATAAAAAAATAAGTTAGCCATATTTGTCCAAATATAAGTTAGCAAAATATTCACATGGTATCAAATTTGACCTTTAAATTTTACTTTAACTCTACTTTTTGATGAATTTTAATTTATGAAAGGTAGTTACTCACCAATTAAAAATTTTATTTTGTGTTACTTTTTGATGAATTCTCTTGAAATGTCACTTGTCATTATTATAAATTGATAGTTATGTAATATCAAAGAAGTGTTACATCAAACTAAATTTTGACTTTAATAAGTAATATATAAATAGAAGTTTAAAGAAAATATATTATTATATTATACATCTAACGGTATTAGAGGGTCGTAACCAAGGGCTCGTAAGGGACGTTTTATATGTTTGATTTGATTGATGATTTGATTTAATTTAATTTTAGGGATAATTGCGTAAAATACCCCTGTGGTTCGGGGTCGTTGCAAAAAAACCCCTGGCGTTACACAAATTACAAAAGAAGACCTCTGATTGTAATAGTGTTGCATCCGACGGTTTCTGTAACGATTTAAATAAATTGTCCAAAATATCCCTGTAGAAATAAGTCTTGGCTAGAACCCAAGCCCCGCCCTTCGCCGCCACAACACCGTCAAAGCCTTCCCCTTCCTTTCGTCGCCCCTCTATTCTTGCCGAGTTTTAATGCGGCTTAGAAGGAAGACTCGGGACCAACAAACTTGTCCTCGAAACCGAGTGCCTTCGTCGAGGCGCCCCAGCCGCGCAATAAGGTCCGTGCACTTTGAAGCTCTCACTGTGAGATCAGAGGCAACGATGATGCTCGTGCCAACACAGCCATGATTCTTTCTACCACGACCTCACGCGGTAACCTGTGTGGTTGATTTACCCAAATTGCAGAAACTCAGATCTAGGGTTTCAATCGCAATGTGCGATTAAAACCCCAGATCTAAGTTCGTGCGATTAGGGTTATGTTTGGGTGCGGCGCAGGTGGCTGGGCTTGATTGCGGGGTTGGCGACGGTGCCAATGGTGAGTTCGTGCGATTAGGGTTGCATTTGGGTGTGGTGCAGGTGGTTGGGCCTGATTACGGGATTGGCGACGGTGCACATGGTTCAATTGACGACGGGTCTAGCGATGCAGAGCTCGCGGTGGGTGGCGGCGCAGCGACATAGGGTGATGGTTGGTGGTTGGGGCTCGGAGGCGACAGAAATTGGGGAGGGTGGTGGTAGACGAGACTCTGTGGTGGTAGAAATTACAACTTGGGTTTTGGTTGAGGGTTGTGGGCTGGCGGCTAGGTTTTTTTCCAGTGAAGGTAGCGGCTAGGGCTAGTGGCTAGGGTTAGAATTTGGTTAAATTGGAGAAGAAGTTGGGACTTGAGTGGGAGAGAAAAAAGAAAGTGAGGGTATTTTAGTCTTTTTAATGTATTAAAAACTACCAAACGGACTTCTTAAGAGAGTGAACATCACGCTCTGTCAATTTGGACGATTTATTTAACGATTGCAACACTATTACAATCACAGGTGTTCTTTTGAAATTTGTGTAACGCGAGGAGTTTTTTTGCAACGATCCCAAACCACAGGGATATTTTACGCAATTATCCCTTAATTTTATATTCCTTTCGATTATTGCACAAACATTTACTAGTTTCACGCACCCACGAGAGTTGCACTCAAGCGAGTGGACCATCCGCGTCGTCTCCCGATAGCAAACGAGGGCATCCGTTGAGGCTCCACGCTAAAAACACATCGTGGCTTTTCATCTTAGCGTTAGCTACTACGATACTGGCCAATGCACCCAAATTAACCGCCTTTCTCTATTATACTCGACGGTTAAGCGCGTGACAACCACGCTTCTCGTATAACCAGCTGAGGACATCTTCGTAGCTGAACAATCCACAAACTAGTAATCACCCAACGTACCAGAGTTCGCCAGACGAATCATATGGCGGAGACAAATGATTACAACACCGGGACAATTTACTAAAATACCCCTCGCGGCTCGTGAATTCACGTGCACTTTGCGGTTATTACGTCCCTTTGCTCTAACTTCCTTGGAACGTGGCCTCTTTCTCTTTCTAAAACAGGCCTTCCGTCCAGCAACCGATCTCGCCTCTGTAAATTCTGTACTTGAAAACACACACAGACACGCACTTACGAAAGCGCAGTTTAGAAGATTCTGCAGATCTGGATCGACGCCAGAGAGAGATAGTCGGAAGGGAGAACTCGCCGGAGGCGGAATCGGTTGCGCCACCGCCGATGGCGGAGCCGTCGCCGAAGAACGACGGAGAAGGCACCTCCGCAAGTTCCGGCGAGGTTTCCGTCAAGTTCGCGAGAGAAGCTATCGGTACAAGTAGCAGCAGCAGTGAAGCCGAAGTGGATAGTAACGAGCCTGTTCTTTCGGTTCATCCACCAGCTAATGGCGGCGGTGACTCTTCAGGTTTCTTTTTTGCAATTTTCGAAAGTGTATAGGTTCTCAATAATCTTGATAGAAGTTTTGCTCTTCTTGTACTTAAAATTGTGCTTTCTTGACTTTATATTTTTATATCTTGATGGTTTCTGAATTTTGTTTCATGGATTGTGATGGATGAAGCGGGGACGGGTGGTGGCCGGAGTATTCCGAGAATGAATACGCTGCCGCTGGAGATATTGAGTTCTGAGAAGTGTGAGCCGCTTAAGTTAGAAAGATCAAAGACGGAGAGGCAGAGGCATAAAAACGTACGTCCTGACGAGGCAGCGCAGATTTTCGATGATACGATTTCTGTCCAGCAGAAGGTAATGTCCTTGAATATATGCGTGATACATACGTGTGTTTATTGCTACCTTGCAAGTTCTTATATTGTTCATTGCGAAGATGATCACACTTGTGCTTAACCTGCATTTAGAACTTAATAGGGTTTGGTCTTGGCAATAGAAAACCTTTATGCATTTGTTTTGAAAAAAGTAGAAGCCCTTGAAGAAATTCAATTGATGGAAACGCTTCATCATATGCGATTGAGTTTCTGAATTTTGCGCATAACTTGGCTAATTGTTGGCCTCTGAGAAGCCCCGTATATGCATCAAATGTGTGGGAGTGAGACGTGAGTGCAAAGGTGGAAGACTGACCACACAAGGGATACAAAGATATTTGAGAACATGCACAAGAATGGGAGCTTTGCACCCATTTCAAGGAGGCGACGGGGAGGTAATTGCTTGAAATGGTTTGGATATAATCAACGTATGCTTTTGCACGTCTAAGTGAGAAAAGTTGATTATTGGCGAATGATGAAGGACTTGACTGCTAGAATATCACAGAGGGCATTACATTGATAGAATGGAGCGGAGATAAAGGTTCCATGAGCAGAACGTGACTAGTTTGGGGTTCAGGGATATGCGTTCTGATTGTTGGATATACGAGGATGGTTGATTGCTTTATAAAGAAAGGGATGAATAGTCGAAGGTGCCTTTTATTTTTTTTCAGAATCTCTTTTGGATATACGTTGATTGGCAATTGCTTCACAATTAGGGGATGGACCACTGGTGATATCTTGGTTATCGAGGACCAAATACCCTAAACCCTAAACCACATTGTCACAGATAAGAAGAAATTCCCATTTAAACACTGATAGAGCTTTCCCATGACAATCAACTCCGCCCCTCCTTTAACCTTTCTTTATCTGACACTGGGTCGATTGCACCTTTCTTGGCAGATCATTAGTTAAGTAGAATTTTTGGGGGAGTCAAATTCAACTTCGGAGCATTATTCTTATTAATGTTCAAAGGTCTCTTTAGTCACCCTGGAACTCCTGCCTTGCTGACTTTCTCACATAAATTACCTTGTAGGCTGAACCCACCCCAAAACTGTGTTGAATAAAGAGCAACCTCTCTCCACCGTCCCCTCTCTGCTTTGGAACTTTCATGAGCTTCACTCCAAAACCACGCTGTTGAAGGCTCCGGAAAACCTTCACCCTTATTTTGCAAGGACGGTTCTGTAAGGTTTTAAATACCTAACTGAACTAACAACATCTCCAAACAATCCCAGAGTCCTTTCCACCAGTGTCTACTGGCGTGCAAACTTTATTCTGGAAGCCTTTATGGTCACAACCAATTGTTTTCTATTTTCTATTGTCGAGCATCGATTTGGTTTTTCTTGTCTTACAATTTTTATATCGTTTCCCTTGATATGTGAATCTAATGTCAACATTTTGGTCTTTGGGTGTTATTTTGTTGTTTCAAATCATTATTGGTTTTTCACGGTTCTGCATGAAGCCGGTCGATCATGCTATTGCAAGCTTACTTATTTTGTAACTGTAGACAATCCTTTTATACTTACCTGGTTTAGTCACCCGTTTGATACACTGCAGCTAAAATTATTAAACAGAATAGCTACTGTTAAAGATGATGGAACGGTAGAATTTGAAGTCCCCGGAGATGTTGAACCCCGGGCTCCTGCTGTTGGTTCTGAGAATGTTTATAATGAAGTTGATGATGATCCTCTAGACTCGACTGAACTTCATGATATTCCACCTATGCAAATAGTAATGCTCATTGTTGGAACACGTGGTGACGTGCAACCCTTTATTGCAATTGGCAAACGGCTGCAGGTGCTATGACTGTTCTTCGTTTTTGCAAGTTTATGTTGTTAGACAGTTGATCTTCATCATAACAGTCAGTCCGATGTTTTAATGACATGTTACCTGCTATAGCAGGATGTATGTTTCACATCTGTTTAAGCGTCCCTTGGCGTTTCCTTGTATGGAGAATCATATCGAATTGTTTTAACCTTTTACTTGATATAGAAAGTTGTTCTTCACATTGTATATTACAGCATGTAGAGGTGTGTGTAATTAAATAATTGTACTCACCAATTCTTTTTTTTGTTACAACTTATTAACGGAATGTCAGATTTGGTGTGAGCAGTTATGTTGAAACAAACCTTTTGCTTAACTTGTAAACTTACCTAATGGCTGAAACTGATTCTAGAATATGCTTGTGAATCCCAAACTTTTTTCAGATGAGCACTACTATTCAAGTGGCCCAGCGATCCAACCCACAGTGGGAGTGGCTTACCTTTTTCTTGCCAACCCCGATGAATCGAAGGCCATTTTCATCTCGTGATTAGATATAGTTTATATTAATCTCTTAGTGTTCTGCAGCCCCCAACCCCCACCCAAATGAAAACCGGCCAAAAAGAAACATAAATTCCTGGAATGAGGGGCGGAGCAGGTGTCCCAATCAGGCAATTTCATAGCAATGTGTAGACGCATAAGTGCGGGTCATTAGTATTCTGTAATAGTTAAAGATTTTGAAATAATTCACTGCCGTAATCAGCAGTGCTGGTAGTGGGAAAGAGTACATGGAAATAAAGGCTAGTTTCGTTCTTGTCCTTGGATTGTCCCTGCTAGCTTTCTCATTGTAATCCATACCTAATTTTGCCATTGGTTTGTATTGTCAAATTTGTAAATTCTCGCATGGGCCATTTAACTTCTGTAATTTTTAACAAGATTTGTATAGGTACTTTCTTATAGTATTAAAACACTTTCACATTTGTAAACTAGGTTAATCTATGTTTACCTTTAATTTGATGAAAGCAGATTTAGTAAATTACATCAAAATGTTGCTTAGATTATCCTGTGCTAAATGCTATCTTTTTTATGAGGATATTTGGTGCAGGACTATGGCCATCGAGTTAGACTGGCAACTCATTCGAATTTCAAAGAGTTTGTCTTGACTGCGGGGTTAGAGTTCTATCCTCTAGGTGGAGACCCAAAAGTTCTTGCTGGATGTATGTTCCTAACTCTCCTCTTTCTTTCACAACTGAACTGATGAATTTGCAGGGACTAAATGCTGATTATATCTCCCCTTGTTACCAAATGTTCTTGAACTTAGTTGTTCTTGTGTAGAGCGCTTACTGCAATTAATCATGGTATTAAATTCTTCTGGTGCTTTTTGGCATATGCCTTTTTAATGATCTTTTGCTAATGTATAGCATGTTATATGCTACCTTCCAATGTTGAGCTAATTGTAGATACTTTTGCGAGGGTGGGGTGTTGGAAGTTGTCAAGGTGGTGGGAAGAAGAGGAAAGGGAACTTGGTTAGCTAATGAACGAGGCTTATATTTACCTTGGAGTGTTTTCATTATATCGATGATGGTGTTCCCAGTTCGGTCTGGTTGGCCCGTTATTGGGCCAAACTTACCTTATTGGTTTCAAATATTTGACAATACGCTGAAAATATCTTATTGACGGTTATGTTTAGTAGGAACGCCGATTTCCTAGAATTTTCCCTGGGAGATTTTTGTTTTCTCTGACTACAAATTAAACCCTACAGAGAACAGAGAAAAGGAAGCTCCTATTGTCTCATGTTCAAGCATCAAAATCAACATGTAGAAGCCAAAATTTATGAGAAAATATTGGAACACCCAAATAAATCAAATAACAAAACGCCAGCGTATCTAGGTCCATCCCAGATCACAATGCAGTGTGTTGGGTAGCATTTTGTTTCATCCTACATCTTTACTGCTGGAAATGGATCCCTTCTGTGCACAGGAGATGCGTGTGCGACCTCCTTGAATAACTTTTTACGCAGCATCCGCAGGTAGTAAAGATGCCACTCCAACTTATTAACTGTATCATTAGTAAAAAAAACCCAGTTAAGTCCCGATTCATGTTACACCCCCGCACACATCGACACCTTATAATTAAATCATTCATCAATTGTGGCTGTGTCAGAGTCTAATTTGTATATTATCGAAGACAGAATATAGACACATGGTAAAAATGAGCAATTGTTCTTGGTTGTCACTTCGCAGTGAATTGAGCCAGAATAAAAATTGTCCCGAAATGGAGTGTGGAAATATCAAGTGAATAAAAAAAAATTGCAAATGAACAGATGCTAAAATTGAGGAAATCGAGGGGTAAAAAATAAATGGTACTATAGCAATGAGTCTGAAATATCGGGGTTTATCACTTACAATCTTAGGCGATCATGTCACACATAGTGGAATCGTTGTTGCAGTGCAAGCAATTATCCCTATCTTGTTGGTTGAGATTAAAAAGGAAGAAAAATGTGACTTGACTTTCAGGGAGAGGAGATGGGAGTTGCCGATAAAATGAGGTGATGATAGGTAACTGTAATTAGTGTAAATAACGAGTTTCCCCGTCGTGACAATCAAGGAAATCGCCACCAAAATTTTGAAAACTGCCTTGCGATGACCCACCACCGTAGCACCATTATTCACCATCACCACGACCCAGCACCGCCAGCCACCACCTCTCCATAAACACAACCTCCTTCCATGTTACAACATGCAACGAATTGCCCACCCAGGACCACAGCCTCCAACCAACGGCCAAATATAACACGCCTATGACTGTAATAATTTGTTTTAGATAAAAACCTGTTTACGGCCTGAGCAACTCGAAAATTGGGCAATGTGTGGATTTCGTCCAACCATTTGTGTTTTGCGGGTTATTCGGAGCGGGACTCGACTTAGTTTTAAGTATATAAGTTGTTTTATGTTGCTTTTTAGGGTTAAGAGAGAGGGCCCGTTTGGAGAGGGCTTTTTGAGAGAGACTAGATCTGTAATCTCCATTGACAGGCATAATGAAATTGCTGCTACCACCGTGGATTAGGCTTTTTCCGAACCATGTAAATCTTGTGTCTTGTGAGCCTTTATTTTTTGTCTTCGATTCTTTTCTTTGTGATGTGAAATCTAGTTTAATTTTTCACACCAATCACACGCCCACGACCACCGCCTTCAATAATCGCATACCCACGGCCGGAAATGACCACCAATGGGATGACCACAGCCAATTTGTCACAGTCTCTTCACTCTTGCTTTTGCAATTTGCCGCATCATTCAGGCACCACCCCATTTCCACCCACCATCGCTTGCTCCTATCAATCACCGTAAGTTCACCCAAATGCAGATACAGATGCATAAAATGTCTAAAAAGAAATGCAGGGATAAATTCGAGGTCACACATGCTCAGAAAAATGTTGATGAAGTAAAATAGAGAAGGAGGAGGAGAAAAAAAGATGGGCAGGGCAGAAATACAGAGGCTTACCGTTGGAGTCTTAGAGAAGAATTCTAAGAATTCTAGGCTTGTTAGTCACCGATTTCAATCTGCAATGGAGATGGATGAAGGGAGAACTAGAGGAAGATAAGCTGATGGGTAGTTACTTGAATTATAGGGAGAAGGTGACTCTTTTTGGTAATTGAAGATTTGTGGAGAGTAGGCTAGTATTTTTTGACATTTTTGTCCTTATGGTTGTCTATATTTCTGTCAAGAGGATAGACAATTTGGAAAAAATTCATATTGTGGACATGTGTCAGCACTAGAGTGACTTCCAATGTAACACCAAAAAGGGTGTTACAATAAAGTTCTATTCTCTTTTTTTCCCCCCACTTGCCGTGCTGCTTTGAATGGCATAGCGTTTTTTGAAATTTTATAGAAGTGTGGGATCATGTAAGTTAACTGGTGCTATTGATGCCAAACAGAAGAGAGTGCCTATGCTATTTTTAGTGACTATTCATCTGTTCCAAGCTTTTGGTATTATATTTCTATTTGGGTGGTGCAGTGCCGCAATGTTGTTGGAGTTATTGCATTGTTAGAAGGGGTTTCATGTTGAAGGAATTGGTAGGGTGTAGAAGGCAACTATGTTAGTGCTATGATCTCCTCGCTTCTTGCGGTAGGGGAAGGGGGGGGGGGGGGCGTTCTTTTATCTATCTTCATCTTGTTACTTGTTTATAGCTTCTTTTGTGCTTGGCCAGCCTTCAAATAGTGAAAATAAAAAGCAAGAAAAAATAAGAATTATCTAACTTGAAATTAACCTTGACTTTCGTTCTTTGGTTGGTCTGTTGACTTGCCAATTTGTATTAAAGACTTTTGAGTTGTCCAATAGTCTTTTTTTACTGTCATTCTTACCTATATATTAATGCCGAACACGTCCTGGTGTAATATCATTTATAAAAAATATATTGGCTTTTTGAAGGTTTCTTTTTATGGCTATCCTGTATTTTCATGCGAACTCTCTTCCTATTTGTTTACGGGATTGCATCCTAATGATTCCTTTCTGGTGATTTTTATGATAAAAAGTAGTCAGGAAGTTTGCAAGAAAATAAAAAAAAGCGTGTTTAATGTTTGGGTGTAGGGTTTTTGAACTTCACACAAAGTGGATGCCAAACACGTTCTGATGTAATATCATTTAGCCAAAATATATTGGCTTTTTGAAGGTTTGTTATCATAGCTATCCTGTATTTTCATGTGGAATCTCTTCCTATTTGCTTTCCGGATTGCATCCTAATGATTACTTTCTGGTGATTTTCATGATAAAGAGGCATAGTTTAGGATTTTCTATTTGTCCGCTTTATGTGTGAAGTTTAAAACCTTTGGCCCAAACATTTAACACGCTTTTTTTTTGGTTTTATTCCAAACTTCCCGATTACTTTTCTATATTTACAAGCTTTCTGTTCTGTTCTTTATTTTTTCTGTCATGTTTTTTTCATTGTCCTTGCTTCTAGTTTTCTATTTGCTTGTTTAGAGAACAGAAGCATTTTCCTGAAAGCATATCATGGGAGGAGTTCATCTAAATACATGTATATGTTTTCCCATAAGAAAAAACTTTACTGGCTTATGACTTTTTTCTTTCTTGTTCAGACATGGTTAAAAACAAAGGATTCTTGCCATCAGGACCTTCAGAAATCCCTATTCAACGAAATCAAATAAAGGAAATAATATACTCTTTACATCCAGCATGCAAAGACCCTGATGTTGATTCTGGGATTTCTTTCAAAGCAGATGCAATTATTGCCAACCCCCCGGCATATGGTTAGCCTTGGTCACTTATTTGTCTTTATAACCCATGTCGCCACCCCCCCCCCCCCCCCAACCCACACAACCACACACACACAAAAAACCCCCAACACCCCAATCTCTTCTCTTTTACAGTTACAAGTCTTGTTCATGTGTTGCCAGATAATTATTCCCTGGTTTATCCGAGCTTTTATGACACTGAAGTGTGTACTTGTCAAATATGCTTGTACTGTTACTCTTTTGTAAAGGCGGGATGCATTTGGAGAATGGCAAATCAATCGTATATACAAATTCGGAAGTTATCATTCTGGGAAGAGAGGAAATAAATTTGTATAGAACTGATTAGTAAACCTTTCCAGATCGTAGGGGCCAGGAGCAGGCAGTTTTCAGGTCCATCTGTCAAGAACTAATTTGTGGGAAACATGTCTGTTGTAACTGTGCTGTACTGGTCAGTAATCATCTAAACTTTTAGGATTCACATAAAAATCAGCTTAATTATAGAGGATATTGTCCATTGACATAACAAGTGGCTAACCAAATTTGTTTTTGTGGCGAGTTTAAAAAAAGGGCAGTATACTACTTATCACGATCTTTTACAAATTGAACGGGAGTAATATTTTATCTAGTAATGGTGTAAAACATTAAAACTATAAAGCTGTATCGAGGTCTGGGGTTTCGAATCGGTGATCTCTAATTCTCGTGCCAAGGCTTCAGAAAGAAGGGGTGGGGGTGCGTTGGGATAGGGTTGTGTGCATCTATATAAGCTCATCAAAAGACAATCTAAAAATCCAAGTACCTCAAGGAGCTAGGCAACGATCTCTCCAATCCAATGCAAAATACGAAGTGGCATGCACCGATTGTATCTCTTCCTCATTTAGAGAAGATCATCGCCCTCGACGCCGAAATATTCCACAAGTGCGCCATTGTCTGACAACTGCATCCCATCTAAAGCACTCACTAAAATAATAAATACTGGAGACAGAAAATTAGTGTATTAATATTCGGCATTAAATTACTGCATATCTCGACAAGTCAGAGTTGCTCATCATAGGTCATCTATTGGGACTTTATCTCTCTGTAGCAGTCCTTATATGTATTTCTTACTCGGGACTAGCTGGTATGTTAATGGCTTTGGTTGTTTCAGGACATACGCATGTGGCCGAGGCACTGAATGTGCCCATTCACATATTTTTCACGATGCCATGGACGTAAGTCTTGTGTCTGCATGTGGAGTCTTATCAGAAAATACATGCTCTCTCCTTGTAGTGTATTAATTTTCTCTCTTATTATGTGGTTAGGTGAGGATTCTTTCATTGCTTTGCAAAATGACATTTATGTTTTCCTACCAGGCCAACTAGTGAATTTCCACATCCTCTATCCCGTGTCAAGCAGTCGGCTGGCTATAGAGTGAGTTCATTAGATACTTAACATATATCTCATCATGTTTTTCTCTGTTTATGATTTTAATAGTCCCCCACAAAATGCAAACTTTATTTTTCTTCTTTGGTCCTGCCCCCCCCAATCTATAGGTTAATGGTGGTCTTTTTTGTGAATCCCGCAGCTATCATACCAAATTGTCGACTCTTTGATTTGGCTTGGAATACGAGACATGATAAACGATGTCAGGAAGAAAAAGCTGAAGCTACGGCCAGTCACATATCTCAGTGGTTCACAAGGCTCCGAATCTGATGTGCCACATGGGTATATATGGAGTCCGCACCTTGTACCCAAACCAAAAGGTGTTTGCCTATTTTACAATGCTGGTGAAAATTTAATTTTTTCATTATCTGAAGCAACTATATTATACTGCACATTGAAGCATTCTCAAAATATTTTCCTGGATATCTAAGACTGCCTAGGTTTTTTTTAGGAAGTATACGTGTACAACAAGCAAATGCATGATAACTTAACGAGGCGTACCTGAAGAGGGAGAACCGTAACCATCATTTTCATCTTCTTCAGTTAAGCCTTTATTGCAGACTACTTGGGTCTGCTACACAAATCCTCTTCTTCCATTTTCCCCTATCCAAGCACATTTTCTCTGATAGCACTTGTTGCTGCTAGAAAGTTGATAGGGAACTATGGCCTGGAATCATGATTTGCAAGATGGGAAAAGAGCGACTGTCTGGTGGGCTTCCAGCAGGGGAACTCTTCGATGCCTAAATCAAAGTACAGTTATAGGATAGAACTCCAAATAAGTTCGAAACATGGTGGTGTTTATGTGGGAATATTTGCCTACGTACTTGAGGGAGGCTCCTTTGTATAGGCATAGGTGTGGAATCCTAATAGAATTAGGAGTGACGGCTGTGCCTTGGGCTTGACCCTTAGGGATTACGTTAGAGTCCTTTCAAAACTCCATGTTATCCAAAAAGTAACTACCAATCTCGTAGTTGACCTAATTTGACTGGGAATGTGAGGTGTCATCTAATGATGGTCTGCAAGACAGAAAAAGAGTGACCGCGGGGTGGGGTTCTATGGGGGAACGCTGCAATGCCTAAATTGGAGCACAGCTACAGGATGGAACTCCGAATAAACCGGAAACATGGTGATGTTTGTGTGTGAAAAGTTGCCTACGTACATACATGGGGGATGCCCCTTTATATAAGCATACGTGTAGAACCCTAATAGAACTTAAGAGTGACGGCTGAGCCTTGGGCTTGATCCTTGGGGATCATGTTAGTGTTCTTTCAAAACCCTAACTCGTCCAGACAATCTTTTAGCTGACCAAATTTGGCTGGGAATGTCAGGTGTCATCCATTGATTGGGAGTTATTTTTACCTATATCAGCACTCATGTCTTTTCACACTACTCCCGTTGCTATTCTTGGTCTCCCTACTATGTCTTACTCTGTCGACTTACACAAAGCACCTTTTCTCATGAGGCATTTGGAAGCCTATGTTGGATGTGACCATTTTCAACCGATGTTCCCTCATCTTTTCCTTTATTGGTGCCCACCCCACCTTTCTATCCCTCCTTGCGTGGCCGGTCATCCAAGTAAGCATTCGCATTTCACTTGTACTCAAGTTATGTGTATGATGTTTCTTAGTTGCCCAATATGAACTATGGATTGCTGGCTTCACCGCCGTTTATGGCCAACAAATAGGAAATTAGGCGTCAAGACATAATTCTGTTATGCACCCGAAAGCATAATTTTTTGATAAATTCTGAAGGAGAGGTGCGCCTCATTAAGCAAAAAATAAATGCTCAACAAAACGTTGCTATCTTGGTAAAGGGAATATCCAATCCTTGAATAAATATATTATTCCTTTTTTTTTTAAGGTTACCAGTGTAAAGGACTTTTTTATACAAAGATATGAGGAAGGCACTAGAGGGCGCGCAACAAGCATACATCAGCATAACTAGAAGCCTATCAAGCACCGGTGCGGCAGTCTAGGAGAAGCACCGGCACCAGGTGCGTGTCGGGTGCGGCATGAGTGAGCATTGGGTGTGTGTCCGAAACTATTTTTTTTTTCAATTAATTTTCTAGATCTGGGTGCGGCTTGGACATGCACCCAAGGTTTTTTGGCCGAAGAGGAAGAAGAGAGAAGGAGAAGAGAAGAAATAACTCTGCCGGAGCGTCGAGGGACTTCTGGCAGGAGAGGTGGTCCGGCGAGGGATTTCTGGCAGGCGACGGACGGCTGTGTATAAGATAAGGAAATAGGGTTTTTATGAAACTTTATGTTTATTATGTTTAACTCCCAGCTCTATTGACAATATTTCAAAATTGCCCCACTACTTTTAAAAAAATAATAAAACTTTTACAAACTTTTCATACTTAGGGTAGGTTTGACACTCTTTTTTTGCCTCTTTTTTTTTTCAGTTTTAAAAATTGAAAAAAAAAGGAGCGTTTGGTAACCATTTTTTTTTCAATTTAAAAAACCAGTTTTTAAACTGAAGAGTAAAAAAAAAAACTCCAAAAACTGGGTTTTTTTTTTACCACCACCACCACCCTCCCACCATCGGCAGCCACCTCAGGCGACCACCGCCGGAGACTATCGGCCGCCGGCGACCACCGGCAGCCACCTCCGGCCGCCGGCGACCACTGCCAGAGACTGCCGGTTGCCAGCGACCACCGCCGGAGACTGCCGGCAGCCACCTTCGGCCGCCGGCCACCACCGCCGGTGACTGCCGGCAGCCACCTTTGGCCGTCGGCCACCACCACCACCACCGTCGACCACCGCTACGCCCCACCACCGCCACCGCAAACCACAAAAAAAAAAGTCAAAATAAAAAGGGTTACCAAACACCAAAAAAAAAAAACCTAAAAAAAAAAGGGGTTATCAAACACCCACTTGTTTTTATAAAAAAAAAAAATTTAAGTTGTCAAACGAACCCTTGGCTATGCACTTCCAATATTCTCAAGCAGCCCACCAAATTAACATAATATCTTATTGTTTGTCTAAAATAACATTAATTTTGTTATATACAAATAATATATGTTAATAAATTTTTGCCGTATCCCTGCCGCACTCATATCCTATTTTTTGTGAAAATGACATATCCGCGTATCCACTCTCGCATCTGCACCCACACCGGAATCCGTGCTTCTTAGCCAGAAACTAATGGTTGTATGTAAAAAAAGTCCTCTACGCTGGAGGGAGCACAACAAGCATACAATAGCATATCTAGAAAAAACCGGCATAATAGACGTCTTATAGTTGAAATTCATTTCTTTCCAGTTATACCTCTTCCAGTTGTTAAGTGGTTGGATCGTACATCTGGTACCTGCATGTGCGTTTTCGTGATCACTGTGTTTATGCCGACATTTTACATTTTTTGATTGATGCGTTAGGCATTCCATTTGCTTTCTCAAGACATCATGAGTAATAAGTGTACATGATTTAGGAGTTCCAAATACTTGTCTTTATGTTAATATCTTTTTCCCAGTTATTACGCAGTATAGTTTTGAATGCCATGTTTTTTTTGTTAATTTATTGTACAAGTGTGCTGCAAATTAGTGTGTTAAATTCTTTTTCTATTTACAGTGTCTAGTAACTTTGCCAGTTTCGAATTATGCATGCTATAAGGTCATCTAAGTTATACGCTTGATTTAATTTGATCTCATAAAATATTGATAATAGTTCACATACACTATTGTCAAAAGTCTGTATGATTTTAGAATTGCATTCATTTGTAGAACTCTTTATATGAGTACTTTGGGTACTTGTCCTGTCTAGTTGGAAATCCTAAAACACCATAAAGTAGCTCATACTGCAAAATATTCTGTTTCATTTTCTTATTGTTTTGAAATTCCGGTATATATATCTTACATATAAGTCTTTTTTTGCAGATTGGGGACCCAAGGTTGATGTGGTGGGGTTTTGCTTCCTTGATCTGGCTTCGAACTATGAACCTCCTGAATCACTTGTTAACTGGCTTAATGCTGGTACAAGGCCTATCTATATTGGCTTTGGCAGCCTCGTGAGTTTTTTTTTTTCAATGACATTGGAGATTCTCCTATTTGGATCGTTGCTATAATTTTTTTTGCCTACACGTATCTCTTATGTGTACCAAGATTTGATTAGGAGGGTTATGGCCAATTTGAGTTGAATGTTAATGTAGTTGAGAAGTGGGATAGTGGTTTTCCTCGCTGTTCAGATTGCTTTGTTGCGCACTTGTCTGCATGTCAGGGTTTTTGTCAGATACATCTTCCATTTCGCTGTCCAATTTTGAGCTAACACCGTGGCGTTGTACTTTTAGTTGATATAGATGAAGTTAGCTATCTAATTACTGCTTGATATTTCCATTTTGCTGTCTAATGCGAATATCGCTCTTTATTAGTAACACGTGCTGTAATACGACATTCTGGTGCACTATTTGCCTATTTACCATGTTCATTCTTGATAAGGATAAGATATATTCTACATTGACTCTTGACTGTCATCTTCCTTCTAAGCCCGTTCAAGAGCCGGAGAAGATGACTCAAATAATTGTTCAAGCTCTAGAAATAACTGGACAAAGGGGTATTATTAACAAAGGTTGGGGTGGCCTAGGTGACTGTAAGTTTTTGGCTCCCTCTTTGATTTGCAGTGCGGTTTCTGTAATGTAATTTCATACTTTATCATAGATCTAGTATTGTTCATCCTGTGTGATGTCCATTGATTTAGCTTTACTTCTTTATTTCCCAGTGGCAGAACCAAAGGACTTCATATACTCATTGGATAACATCCCCCACGACTGGCTCTTCTTACAATGTGCAGCTGTGGTTAGGCTTCATTATTTTTGTTCCAAAACATTATCATAGAGACACTTTTGCATGCTTCTATCATAAACATCTTTGAATAGGTTTTTGGGGAGCTACTGTGTGCATGGTTTATGTGAGGCTGCTGTTTCATCCTTGTCAGATTCGTTGTAAAAAGATACCTGCTTCCCCTAGGACCTAATATGAGGAAATTAAGTCGTTTCGGACCAGTCTAGTTAAATTGCTGAAGAAATAGATAGAACGACCCTCCCCGTATTTTAATGGACACATTTTCCTCTTTGTCAGCTTTAATATAAACCATTCCTGACGGTGCAAAAATTGGAAAGAGAACCATACAATACATATGATTATTAATACTCTTGCTAATAATTTTATGCAAAGTCCTTTCTATCACTCATTTAATCCAGAAAGCCCCTGCATACATCCAATTGCGGAATCGAGCTGGTGGTAGGGATTTATAAGCATGTTTTCTAATCATGATGAGTAATATATCAGAACCCTTAACATGGAGAAGGATCATCTTGATCTGATCTTGTCCAGCAAGTCATCTTGTTTTAAACATCCAAGTATTTGGGCAAACTGTTTAGTTTGATACACGACGTGCATGCTTCCTTAGTTTTGCATTCCACCTTCGTTTCATGATATGCCCTCCAAGTTCTTATTTCTTATGGTTATATTCTTTTGCTATGTACTTTTAGGTGCACCATGGGGGTGCTGGAACAACTGCTGCTGGTCTTAAAGCTGCGGTACTTGCTTACAGCCTTACATCCAGTTGTTACTTTTCTAGTTCTTCCATTTGATTCTGATTTTGATTAAATGCTTATTTTAATTGCTATTGCAATGCAGTGTCCAACTACCATAGTGCCTTTCTTTGGTGACCAACCTTTTTGGGGAGAACGAGTGCATGCTAGAGGAGTAGGTCCTGCACCCATACCGGTTGACGAGTTTTCGCTTCCCAAGTTGGTTGAAGCAATTAAATACATGCTAGATCCGACGGTAAACTCCAATTCCCTTATAAATAATGAATTGTAAGTACTACCTGGGCATTTAAATTCAATTCTAAGTTGCACCCTGGTCAAGTAAGATGTATAAACTGCGACTGTGTAAATGGAGCCAATTTTGCTACTAGCAAATAAATTCTGATCCCAATCTGATTGAAGCAATCAATACATGCTCTTCTTGTGTATGCATGGTTGCGCATGTTGTATCATGCTTTTGGACTATCCAGGAGACTTAGAACAATGGAGGGGAAGGGGGGTAGAGATCCAATTTGTCATGGGCTTCACTTTTCGAAATAATGCAGGTGAAGGAGCGGGCAGTCGAACTGGCAAAGGCCATGGAGAATGAAGACGGGGTTACAGGAGCAGTAAAAGCCTTCCTTAAACATCTTCCTCGCAGAAAGCCCGACCCTGAACCTGCACCAGCGCCTTCAAGTTTAATCTCTTCTGTACGTAGATGTTTCGGCTGTTCCTAGATTTCTAAGTTGAAAAAAATCTGTCCTTTCCTGCATGTGTTCTTCATTAGCTACATTTCGATTTTGTAATTACGAGAGGGTCAGAGGTTATAGTGCTTTGTCCTAACAAGTTTCTTCCTTCATAATTCTTGCCCTCTCCCGGCCCATAGGATGTATCTACAGTTATCCATGTTGCTCAATTATTCATTTATTGCAAGAAATATTCTTTTCCGTGGACTTTTTCTTGGTTTTTGCGCTGTTTACATCAAACCTGGTATTAACTCGCTTGTTTTCTTTGACTTTCTGATGGTTCCATGGAAAGATGGCCATAGCTTCTTCTGATGTCTTTTTTCTGAAGGATAATGGGCAAGTACTGGCCAATTCCGTACTGTTAAGGTGTCAAGACATGAAATTTGCTCCCTATTTCCAAGAATGAAGAACCCCTCACTATTATTGCTTTACTGATGGGGTGTTTTAAGTTGCAGGATGGTGAAGTTTTAGGTCCTAGTTTACCATTTTATCTTTGTTAAATGAGAGGAAAGAAGATTTCTTTCCTTTTCTTTTCTCTCATTCCGAATGTATGTATTGAATTCTTGTGAGGCAGCAGAAGGGCATGGGGAACTGACACACAGTTATACTTGTGATCGAAAGTGGTGTTGTTTAGAGGGCTTGATGTCTGCCGCGTGTAGGTAAGAACATGGACATGAATAACAGCATTGGTTGCTCTTATTGGAAACATGACGTGAAGCCTCAGAACATGCAACTGGACAGGTGCGTGGTGACAAAAATTTGCATGGACTGGCGGTGGAGCTGTCAGATGAATAATGAAATGAAAATACAGTGTGGAACTAGTTGGTGTTAGTCCCATAACTATTTATTGTGAAGCAGCAGTGCGGCCATTTTGCAAACACATAGTGAAGCCTTTTGATTTATGATGGCAACCGCCATTCTGACCAGTGGGGAACGGTCTTTAGCTTTCGACTTCAGCCCAATTCTTCCGCATTGGCCATAAGATGTGGTGATCAAGGTCAGTTTCTCCCACAATCCCCATCCCTACTGACTTGGCACGAACAGAATTTGGTTGTGCCATTCTAATTTTGGAAAATCAGTGATGATGCAAGAGAAGTATAAAGTATTAGTGTTGGCGTTTATGGAGTCCAAAGAGCAAATAAATGTTAATAATGAAGTCATACTTGTCACTAAAGAGTTACGGTTGTAGTGCATTCTTTTCTTCTCAATCTCAGCTTATGGAGCGGATTTTCTGCAGTTCCAAAAGGAATTACAAAGATGAATTTTACTTCAAAAAAAAGAAAAGAAAAAGAACAAAGCTAACAGATGCATTGAATGTCTAGAAGCGGACGAAACCTTAGCAACGAATGCGAAACTTCTGCGATGAAATCTTCAACTAACTAGTCCAAGTAATTTTCCTTTTGGGTCTTTCCTTGGGCTAGGTACCCTATCTTGTGCACGTACATATATATAGTTAGAATTCAAAAGAGCAACCTTGATTGCAGCCTGCAAGAGGGTTCAGAGAGCTGGTTTCTCATGGGACAAATGTGGCCTAGCTAGCACAGGCCCGCACTCGTCACTTGCCTCATAAATAGCTAATGGAGGTGTGTTTAAAACGCCTGCAGCAGGACACCCCAAGTGCCCATGAAACTTGATCAACTGTCAGACAGAAACCAAGTGAAGGAGGAGGGTAAGGAAAAACGAAGCAGATTCCATTTCCCAATCCGTGCTAGCTGCTGCATTCATCTCTGATCTCTCTTAACCCCCAATCACTTTTTTTGGCCATCTGCCTGCAGAACGTACTGGAGGATACTTCTCTTTCCCTCCCGCCTGTACACTTATCCCCCTCTTATCTCTTCTGTTCCCAAAGCCCATACTTCACATTTCCCAACTCTTCCAAGACAACCTGTGCTTTCTCTCTGAACTCTCTCTTCTTACCCTCTCTTCTCCGGTTCATATATAGGCCGAAGTTCGAAGTCTCTGTATTTTGGTTCCTTCTGTTCGTTTCCTCTGCCATTCTGTTCGGCCACTTCTTCACCTCCTCCTCTTCAAGGTTTGTTTGCTCTTTCCATACTCACTTAACTTCGTAAAGAACATCTCTTTGTGATACTTCCACGTGAATCTTTCTTTCAATGGTTTGATTTTAGACCAACATGTTCAGGAAACATCGAAAATGGGATGATTTTGGAAAGACTACGCTTCTTTCTTCTACCCCTTTCTGATAAATTTCTTTGGCTTATCTTACTGCTCTACAAAAGAAATTTGCAAATGAAGGTCTTTGGTTGACTTTCTGATTTTCTGCTTCCTTACCCAAAAAGGAAAGTTCTGTACGTGAGTTTCAAAAAAGACCTTTGTGTAAAAAGTTCTACCGGATTCTTTTGTTTCAGAACATTTTTCTAAAAGGGTTTCGTTGTGCTAGAAAGAATTTGCTTTGTACTAGACTTTAACATCTCTTCTGGTTTTTGGTTTTAGAAATGGAAGGTGGGAGTGTAGCACATGTCGGAGCTACTGATGGCGATGATCATTCGACCACAACAAGATCGTTCCCTTGCCTGTTTTGTTCAAGAAGGTTTCATAGCTCACAGGCACTGGGAGGCCACCAGAATGCTCACAAGAAGGAAAGAACCGCCGCTAGAAAGGCCAAAAGGGCCTGTCAAGGCAACTTCACTTCACTCCAACAATCGCCGCTAATGTTTAGCCCCAACCATCATCAAGTTGGTCTTCTCAATCCTTCGGTCTACATTAGTGCTCACGCAGCTAGCCTTTGCCCCCAATTCCCAGGTCCACAAATCTTGAACAAGTTTGGGTCAAATGGTGCACCTCGGCTCGACAACCTCATGATTTATCGAGGGAATTACCCGAGTAATCCGTATAAATGTGTAGAGGATGAACAGAGTTTCTTGAACTGGCAAGGGAGCATATGCAGCGGCTTTAACGAAGATTCGTCGCCACATATAGCTCTAGGAGATACGAATAATGGCAAGGAGGGAACTAATGATAGGAATAATGAACAAAAGCTTGATCTTTCACTCCATTTATAGATAGAGGATTTGTTGAGCCAGAGAAGCAAAAGTAGATTTTTCTCCTACTTTTGATTATCATCTTTGGTTCTGGTTTTATGTACGTGGAATAAAGATAGCCCATGACTTTTAGTGACACTTTTTTTTTTAATTTTATGTACTACTTTTCAAAACGTTCCCCCTCCTATTCCATCTAAGAAAGCAAGCGAAGCCAAAAAAAGGTATTTTGGTTAATGACGTTAGCTCAATGCGAAAAACACTGCTAATAGTCAATGATATATTCCATGTCTTAAAAAGTTGTACTTCTTGTCAAACGGTGTTTTAAAGAGTTACATATCCCTATAGAAATTCATAAACGAATCAGAAATTAGCAATAGTAGTCTTCCCATGATCCGACCATCTCAATTGAAGAAACCACCTCCTCAATAGCTAATGTCAATCCTCCATGCTTTTCCGGACTTTACATTCTGTAAGATATCTACATAAAGCAGTAATACACCAAAAATCATTAGTGAGTAAAGGAGGGCCACTAGGGCCAGACCATAAACTAATATATCGCTTCAAAATAAACAACAGTGGTCGTTCTTACTTTAGTTTTGACTGCGCTTCTCAAACATTAGGAATTCTGGCGCTTGCGATGATTTAGTTGGTATTTCCTTCAATATCTCTGGTTGTAAAAGAATCTCTAGGATTATCGAATGTAGAGCATTTCACTCCCACATGAGAAAACGGACATGCTAAAATTGGGCATGAAGTTGCCAATCCCTCATGAAACACGAGTTGGTCACACAAAATTCTTTTTCACCATTTCCATTACTCTTGAAAACCCATCAGATCCTCATTAGGGCGGCCCTCTTCAAAGCCCATGAGCAGATGGACAACGAGCCTATCCCGATACAAGGAGTGAACGATTACAAGTAGCTTTCATGTAAAAGCCAAAAAGGAAAAAAAAAAAAAAAGTAGCTTTCATGCAAAACTTTGTTTTATTCCTCACAATTTACCCGACAAAAGACTCAAAAAAAGGAAAAAAAAAGGCATTTCAAAATAAATAATACATTTTGAAATTGTGGCTGAAAAGTTTGCTAAATCTAAATTTGTGAAATAGCTAACTAAACAATTTTCTCTTGGTCTCATATGGATTGCAAAATAAACAATTTTCTCTTGTGATATGCCAAATAAATGAACAAAGCCATTTTGTAACTGCAAAGGCCCAAATTAAGAATGCACATATTCATTTATTTTATATCATTAGAATTGTTTTTCATACTCAATCTCTATATAATCAAAACTAGTTTTGCCAAATTATTTTTCACCCTTCATCTTTTAGAGCTGATGAATCCTAAATTCCTTGCTTCTAACTCCTTGACTGGAATCAGCATGTCCGCATTAAGATGTAGATGATTGAATGGATCAATGCCCCTGTCAACTGATTTCTTTGAAGTAGGCAATACAACAGTATCCTTCATGAAGGTGTATTAAATTGGTCAAGGAACTCATCCGGATATCTTCAAGGTTTAGTGCCCGTGGCTGCATCTCCGGCTTTTAAGCTTAAAGAACTCAACTACAACCCTCCCAGCTTCACCAACTTTCTTGCATCACACAACAAACTTTCATTGTAACACCAACCATCTCCCATGATGGCATTAGGAGGAATATTGTTCCCATTACCCCTTGCCAAAATGTACATATATTCAAGCGATCGGGTTTAGTAATTGCATAGGAAGAGACGAGTAGTTTTCAGAATTTCTTTTGAATGATTTGCGTTGAGGACTTGCATGTCTTAACAAGAAGTAATCAACATACTTGCCACTCATTCGACCAACTCTGGAAGTAGAGAAAGAGTTGTGATTTGTGCTGAAGTTCGTACTATCGGGCTCAACAAGCAAAAGTAGATTTTCTAGAACTTTTTATTACAATCTTTAAATGTACCTGACATAATACAATATACAAGAACTTTTGGTGAGTTTCTTTATTAATCTTATGAACTATCTCCCATTCCATCTAAAAAGATAAACGAAACCGAACAAAATTTTCTTGTTAACAAGGATGGAAAATAATGATTCTCACCATGTCCAAAATATTTCCGCTTTTTAGCACACTAATTGAAAGAGTTTGCCAACTCAACAAGCATCAAACAATTCTGTTTATACCCGTAGAAATTCAAATAGAATACCGATATAATTAAGACTAGCCTTGTTGACACCCCCTTAACAGCTAAAGGTAATGGTTTGTTGCTTCGCAGGATTGTGCGTTCTGCAAATTTTATGTGTGCAATAGTAACAAACCAAATATCATTAGCCACTACAAAAATGCCATTAGGCCACCCATAATAATTGATTCAATTTGAAACAAACATTGGTGGTTGTTCTTACTTTAGTTTTCTCTGCACTTCTCAAGCATTACCGCTCTGCTAACATGGACAAATTATCAGATCTATAGATCTAGTTGGTAGTTCCTCCAATATCTCATTGGTTCAAAAAAAAACATCTTAAGAGTCTGAATGCGGCGGAGAGTTTTACTTTCATGCCTCATGGAAAAATTGGGCACCTTTATAGCTAGAACACACATAAACCATAAAGTTGCCAGGGTTCCTCATGAAACACAAGTTGGTCACACAAATTTCATTTTTTTGCAATGGAGGAAGGGAGAGACGTATAAGGGAGGATTATAGTAACAAAATTTGTGATATATTGGCGATATTCGCGAATTTATCGCGATAAAATTGCTAGAAAGTCTTAATCGTGAATTTATTGCACTTATTTGCGGGATTAGCGAATATCTCAAGAATATCGCGAGATTGACGAATTTATCGTGATATCTCCCGAATATGTCGCGAGTTGAGGTTCCTCGTCCTTTTTCTTGAAAAAGGAAAGAAGCAAGGCTTCCTCCGGGACTTGAACCTGGGTAATTCTTGTTATCACAATTTTGTGGCGTCACACCACCCCACGATTGTTGCTTAATTTAAACAAAAGTAAATACATATTCTAGTAAGTAACACATAATTATAAAACACTAGCCATACATTCTCTCTCATTTTTTTTATCGATCACAAAAAGAATGGAAGATTTCTTATATATATATATATATATTATTTCAGTTACATACTTTACAAAATTTCATACACTTAAATCATTATAAACTGAACGATTCGTTACCGAATTATTACCGATTTACGGTATGATTTTTTTTGTTCCACCGAATTATTACCGATTCAATGACAAAATTCTCTGAAGAATTTTCGAATTCTAGATTATTACCACATACCAAATAATTCCCGAATATCGAATTTGTTAATATGGGGAGGATTTACCTTTTCCCTAGTTCCATTGCTCTTGAAAACCCATCAGATCCTCATTGGCCCGGCCCACTTCAAAGCCCATCAGCAGATTGACAACGAGCCTATTCCCGAGACAAGGAGTGAACGATTACAAGTACATTTCAAGCATATGTTTTCATTTCCTTTTTCTTTTCGCAATTCACCCAAAAAGAAGTCCAAAAAAAAAACAGCTTTAAGCAAACTATTATTATTATTATTATTATTTTCTCCTCCTCATTCTTTCAGTTTTCTGACCTTTCTTTGGATGTAGTCCAGAGGTATAACAAGACCTTAATTTTGTAAGGCCCATTGGATCAACCCAACGCATTTTAAAAGTCCAAAAAAGAAATAAGGCTCGAAGCAATTCACACTTTCTCTAGTGAATTAATGATTAGTTTTATGTTTATCGTTGGTTTTTTTTAAGTAAAAGAATTGCATTCATAATAAAAATTACAAAGTTTTCCAGTTGCCAAAATGCAAAACTAAATCCAAATGGGTAAAGCTGTTAGGAGTCCTGAATTCTTGTAGCCAAAAAACGAAGTGAACATGTTAGTAATTACTTGAGTACTTAGTTTTTTGGGAAAATTGCGTAAAATACCCCTGTGGTTTGGGGTTGTTGCAAAAAAACCCCTCGAGTTACAAAAGTTGCAAAAGAACACCTAAGATTGTAAAAGTGTTGCACCGTAAAAATTCCATTACAGAATGGTGAAAAAGGCTAAATTGCCCTTCTATATAAATGAGAATGGCACCCTTTCTTCTCCAGAATGGCCAATTTTCCTCTTCCTTCTTCACTAGATCGCTTAGTGGATCGATGGCGGGCTCGCGGCAGCGCAAGTGGGAATCGCAGATTGCGGTGCAAGTGGCGGAGCAAACGATGGCACTAGCGGAGTAAACAATGGGTCACGAGTATCTTGTTTACCCGAATTGCACAATCTTAGTCTAGGGTTTCAATCGCAGATTGCGATTTGAAACCCTAGATCTGAGATTGTGCGATTAGGGTTCAAATTGTTGTGGCCGCAGCGGGATTAGGGTTCGATTTAAGTTTTGGGGTTCAATTAGGGTTCGATCTAAGTTTGGGGGTTCGATTAGGGTTTGAGTTGTTGTGCGATTGGTTTGGGTTTGATGGCTATGGCAGCGATTAGGGTTCGATTGGTTTGGTTTGGGTTAGATGGTTCGATCGGCGATTGGTTTGGGCTCGATTTAAGTTTGGGGGTTCAGCGGGATTAGGGTTCGATTGGTTTGGTTTGGGTTTGATGGTTCGATCGGCGATTGGTTTGGGCTCGATTTAAGTTTGGGGGTTCAGCGGGATTAGGGTTCAATTGGTTTGGTTTGGGTGTGATGGTTCGATCGGCCGCTAGGCGCATAAGACTAGGGTGGTGGCGACGGCACCGACGCCGGTTGTGGGTGGCGCAGGTGGTAGATGGGTGGTGGTTCAGCTCCTCCTCCCCTCCTCTCCCCTTCCCTGGTCCCCTGCCTTTCCCCCTTCCCTTCTCCTACCTTTCCCCGTTGTTTTCTTGCGCCGGCCCTAATTAGGGCTCGGCTGCAAAAGAGGTATTCAGGGGCAAAAACGGGTTTCCAACAATTATTTAGCAGTGGCACTTGCTCTCCAGGCGCGTTTACCACAAACGCGGTTAAAACAAACGGTTTTATTGACGGTTGTAACACTTTTACAATCCTAGGTGTTCTTTTGCAACTTTTGTAACTCGAGGGGTTTTTTTGCAACAACCTCAAACCACATGGGTATTTTACGCAATTTTCCCTAGTTTTTTTTATGCCTTCTTCCTTCTTATAATAGTGAAAAAGTTCTATTGTAAGTTGTGAATATATGTGCTCTTTAAATTCTTAGACAAATTCATATGATTGTGTACTCTTCCAAATATTTATTCAAAATTTTAACCTTCTGATGAGTTGACAATTATAGTTCATGCATTTAAACCCAGAGAATCCTATAGTTCTAGAGTACATGATTCACCATCTTCCGTGTTACTTGAGAGACTTAATTTGGGACATTAGTTTGGCATTATCATTCGCCTTCTATTAGGTCATGATAAGGAGATTTATTCGGGTGCAACACGTCTATATATATATATATATATATATATATATATATATATATATATATAATAATAATAATGAAGTAATTCTTATCCAACAAGGGCAATGAACCCATCAAAAAGATGGAAAAATTAAAAAAAAAAAAAAAAAGGGACGATGAACACCTGGATACACATGATTCGTTGGCAAGCAATCCTATACACGTGATAGCTGGCTTGGGAGAAGGGTCGACTAATTATTCGAAAAGGCCTTTCTAAAAGCGAATCCACAGTAATAGCAAATTTCGTGTCAGTTTTAGCGCAGTTATTAGTTAGTTTGATTGGAATCCCCCATTCCCCTATCATGCATTGATTTCATTCAAGGCCATGTTCTCTGTGAAGCTAATCTTTTCGATCATGCTCTTCCTCGTTAATTGATCATATATATATATATATATATATATATATATATATATATACCATCTCACAAAAATTATTCATTTTTTAAATTAAGTAATATTTTTTTAGATATTTTTTTATATTTACCTTTTTACACTTTCTTTTATTCAATTTCTCTTTCCACATTTAACTCTCCACCAACTTATAATCTCTCTCTCTGCTCCACTTTCTTATATTTTTATTCTATTTTTTCTTCCATATTTAATATTCCATAAACCAATTTTCTCTCTCCTACCTTACTCTCTTCCCCCCCCCCCCCTAAAGGATAAAATGAAAAATACACAGTGCCAAGTCGAATGCGATCGATTTATGTGGGACGAACGGAGAAAAATAATAGAAGAACAATTAACGAATGTTATTGTTCTGTATATAGTAAAGTTAAAGTTGAGAGAAAATTTATGTTCTCTTTCTTACTTGATATGTTTATTATTTTGACATTTAAAGTTCAACCAATCAAATGATTCCACGTTTTCTCTCGTCATCCATGTTATCATCTCCCACTTAAAAATTTTGATTAATAGGTTTGCAGTCCCTAAAATTTTGTCAAAACTCCTTCCCTCTTTCTCAATTATAAGTTTATGTCTCACCCTCTAATCTTAAATCTTTCTCACTTATTACACAAATCCAATATTTGAATCTCTCCCTTTTTTTTAATTTCATTATAAGCAATACATATTTAATCTTATTCTCATTGTATTGTCTATAATTTTTGTATATCTCTCGTTCTCTTCTTAGAGTCTTTGATTAATACAAATTTCAGCACACGAGTTAATCGTATCACTGGTATTTCTATTCAAAAGATATTATTCCTAGTTTCCTATCACTTTATATGTTATTTCACTACTTCATTTCTTACTAAAAAACTATCAGTTGTTACTAAAGTTCATTTTTTTAACACAAAAAATGGTAAAAAAATCATATAAAAGGGTAGAATTTATGTTTTTATTAGTATTCTAGTACTTACCCCTTTTGTCATCACCATTAAATATAAGAGGACGAGTTTTTTTAATTTGAATATTATTAGTTGTAGCTCGCGCATGCATCGCACCAAGTCAAGACCAGTCATTAATCATTCGTTACATAGAGAAAGAGGGAGAGAGTTGGGATTTGGCTGGGTGGTAAAGTGGCATTAAAACTTGCTTCCTTCCATATACCCCGTTCTTCAAGAGCAATATGGTCAATTACGTGATTATAATGAAACAAGACAACAAGAGACAAGAGAAGTGGTGTATTAATGGCAAAATTAGTGGCGTTAATGCCGCACATTAACCGACGATGATATGGCCAGGTAATGTGAACGTCTCATTCGGTGTGTTTTAGATATCTCCAGTCAGTGCCAGCAGCCCTAACATCAGGATCCCTAGTTGTTCCACCAACTCTGGTTACCACTTAAATGCAAGTCCACGCCTGAATAATTAGCTGTGAAGACCACAAAACCCATGTTTTAGGGTCACTAAACCCTCACTAGCCTCGTTAAGATAGAGCAACTGAAGCCTCTTGCTCCAGTGACAAACCTACCACCAAGCATTCTTCTTGACATCACATCACCGAAGTGTGGTGTCCAATCTTGGTTTCCACCCGCATGGTCGAAGAATTTTCGGTTCTGTGTCGAAACGCTCTTTTTCCAGTTTGTTGGATTCTTCGTTTGTCTTTGAACGTTTGCCGACAGTAATATCTTATGAACTAAAAAATACTCCTTTCCTAAGAAAACAAAGAAAAGAAAGAAGAAACAAAAGCAATAACGAGCAGCAAAAACATACACGTGTCATTTCTTGTTAAGTACACTTCTTCCTAGTTCATTAATGGAAGAGAAGGGAATTGACGTGCATCTCTGGGAGATAATGTTGCTTCGATATAGTTGTTTCGATTAATAATGCTGATCGATAGGGTGTAGTGCTTAAAAAATCAGCTGCTCCTACAACAAAATGGTCCAGAAAGTAGCTAAACCCTATTGTTGTAGCATTGCCATTATGAAGTGCTCCTAAGTTACATAAATAAATGAGAAATAGATTGCAGGTTCTTTTCTTTGCCAAGCTTTTCTTCTCACTTGTCTTACTGTGCTTTAAATGTGAATGTCATTATGATTTTCACTACTTTAATCATCATATTTGAAGTCAATATCCAGATACGGAGACCCCATCTGACCTGTCTCCTGAATCATTGATATATTGCGCATTTATTCTCAATACTCCTCCTACTAAATAGTGAATTTATGCCAGATTATGGCCATTCAATTTCCACTTTAAAAGAAAAAAAATCGGTCATGAAAAAGATATTTCTTATGAATTCTTGCATATTTCATACTTTGTTCATAGAATAGATATAGGTTAGAACAAAGATTGCTCTCAGTTTGGAAAAGTGATTAAAGAAGATATTTGTAAAAGAATGAACTGATAACCAAATCTGTACCAACAGCGTCTGTAAATGAGATCTCCAAAATTTAAAGTTGAATCCATTCCTACATTTTGAATATTCAGATTGGCCCATTTGGTCCCCAAGAGACCTTCGCAGCCCCGTGTTAAGAGATGTCTCAAGATTTTTTTCTTTTTTCTTTTTAAAGAAAAGAAAATTGTTCTTGTATCATTTTTCTGCAAAAAAAGGGCTGAAATTCTCTACCGGCAAAAATTATTCTCTAAAAATAAAATTTCTGACAGCTTTAAAGGGTAATGCCTTATAAATTATCCATAAAGAAAAAAGATATGTCGGCAGTCAGGCATGGTAGATCAAACATCTATGCCGCCTACCAGAAGTTTACGGAAACTGGCAACGTGATATTGTTTTCTTAATCAGTACAATAATTTTCTTTTATTAGATGTACGTAGAGTGATCATTTTACCTTAGACCCCTATAAATTTTAATGTTCGTACATTGACCTTAGGACGGTAGATTAGATTCATCTGTATGGCATTTCTTCCGCTTTAACATCAGTCTTAAAAAGTGTTGTAACAAAGGATAAAATAGAATATTTCTAAGAATTCGTATCAACACAGTTAATCAGCAACTAAACTAAACTAAACTATACCGTTGTTCGCCTAGTCTAACACTCTAAGCATCAATTGGGATTACGCAGCTGCCCATGTGAAAATTATTAGGGTTCTTGAATCGAGTTAAGGAGCCAGATTCCCTCCCACATGCGACCTCACGAAACCTGCTCAGGAAGAAGAATCCCTAATTTTTAAATAGGCAAAAGTTCTAATAAAATAAACAGATAGGAGAAATAACAAATTTCTTCGACAGCGTAGGTGGCAACTCATAAATGGTTAGAGTTTTATTTGGATTACCTTTTGCTCGTTCTTCTTATCACATCTTTAAAAAGATGCAATTTAAAGAAAGAGGAATACATGTGAAACTTTCTCCAGTTACCGTTATTGAGACAAAATGAAAAAATATATATATAAAAATATGCAATGTTGTCTAAATATCATTTTTCAACACATTTTCGAAGTCAAAATATTAAATTCATAATGTGTTTACAGAAAGTGTCCTCACATAAATAACTTTTGTGTTTTTGAAAACTCAATATAACTGTGATAAAAATAAAAAATAAAAACAAGATTTTGTTGGAAATGTGTAGAACTTTTCTTTTTATCTACGTCGTTGGAGAATCGGAGAGGCAAACCTTGCAACTCATTGGCCAACTTAGATTGAGCCTCACATTCGAAAATAGGTTGTTGATGCACCGAGATATAAATTATAAAAGATCGAGTGCCACTCTACATATATATGGTATTGTAAAACTTGGATCCAAAATTCGAAATAGAGGATGAATGTACGCAATACATGATTTGATCTGACTATGTCCCCATCAAAATTTATTGTTAGAGTTTATTTTGAGAGATACTTCTTGTGTAACCAAATATATGCGCAAACGCTGAAAATTAAAGGAGTTAACCTTTGGAAAACAAAGGTTCCCTAAAAAAAAGTTAGGTTGATGTCAATGATGGATAAGGCTTGACAACATGGGTTAGGCTACTTAATGCTGAGGAACGAATGATGTTAGTGCCAAAAGTCTAAACCATGGCATCTGCTAATGTTATGTTATGTTAGGTTTGACAAACTAAACCGAAGTTGGCGTGAAGAGTCAAAATAGAATCAGCTAAGTTTAGGTCTATTTCAACTACTGGAGAATGCTTTTCACAGTAAGACTCGCTAGATTGATGAGCAACTAAAGATAGTTCTGATCATCTTCTGATTTGCTTTGAAAATGATGTTAGGAGTGGAACCATGTGGTTGAAGCACTGAACCCCATTGTGCTCTCTTTGTCAAATGTAACTTCACAAATTCAGTCACTTCTCAACTTTGCTGGCTGATCAGAGCGAGGGAAATCACAGCTTTTGACCTCTTGTGATTGGTTCAAAAACCAGTAAATTGAATCACCCAAACGAGATGGTGGGAGGTGGTTGTTCTTGGTGGTTTGAAGCCCACAATGAGCCGCTGGAATAATTTCTCCGATTTTTCTTTTTCAGCAATAAGGTGGGTTCTTCGGTACTTACAAAACCATGATATAGATTGTCCAAAAAGAAAAATCTAAATTTAGAACAAAGGCTAGCAAGTGCCCACCAAAACCTATGTGATCGCCTCGCCACTAGGTTAACCTTCTTTCATTTGGAATTCAATGGAGAAACTTTCTTCCTTTTCGGATGCAACAACAACAAACATTGACGTTTAGGCGGTCATGAGATAGTTCAACGAATTGTCACAAAAAGTACAAAGTCCTCGTTATTCATCACATTTTTTATGGCAGACGATTATTTCTTGCAACTTTTATTAATTTAGAGACAGCAGAAGAAGCTCTGATTTAGGAACATGTGTTCTTTCGATGCCCACTCTCTGCATAGGCCTTCTAGTCCTTGCAGAGGAATTGAAGTTGGAAATAAATTCATTATGCATATTGCCAGTGGAATGGTTCTCTAGATTCTCACACTCATTCACGAGGGAAATACATGAATCATGCACTAGGTAAAACAATGGGTAATTTTAACACCAGAAAAGTTTAGCTAGTGATATAGCTAAAAATATCCCTCTAATTTACGGACGACACGTGGCAGTTATGACACGTAACCCATACTGACTCATTACTGATATGGCATTTACCATATCAATCACCGGGCAGAATCCTAAAGAGGCTCTGACTCTAGATTGACATGAGATCCTCTAAGATCCTAATTAGATTCTGATTAGAGTTGGTCAAAGCCCAGTCCTACTAGGGCTCCTCCTTCTACCACTATATAAAGGGGTCTGACCCCTCAGGTACAAACAAGTTCACACACAATCACACATTGTGTCTTACTGCTTCTTCAGAGTTCTACATTGTTAGCCATCTCTGACTTAAGCATCGGAGCGTTCCCCCGCCAGAACCCCACCCGGCGGTTACTCCGTGTTCTCTTTTGCAGGCCTGATTTCTGGTGTGGTTCCCGATCCAGTTTTTAGCTGCAACAGATTGGCGCCATCCGTGGGACCACTACAGGGAACATGGCCAATCATTCTTCTTTTAGCGACTCTTCACATAGTCGTTCTCCACACCGTCATGCCCGAACGAACAGCTCTCGTCGACTCAGTCGTGACCACCGATCGACACCTTCAAGTCATCATGCCAATTTTGCAGAAGATGCACACGTTAACGTCACATCTGTAACTCCCGAATCAGAAGGTAGACCTCGAAGAAATCACTCTCCGACGTCTACTCTGAAAAACGGGGACCTTCGTCATCGCCTGAACCGTAAGTTATTCAAAACACCCCATGCCGAACTTACAAAATAGATCCACGAGCTAAAAGATGTCGTGAACACTCTTCAACAAAAGCTCGACATGGCAGTGGCTCCTCCATCCACTTACCATTCTCATCTTGACCCCGGCGACCTTCGTCTTCGTCTCACATCCAGATCAAGTTACGACTGCAAATACCAATCAACGGCCGATCCAACTTACAATCACAAAGATAAAAGTGAAGATCACGTAACCAGGAGTGGATCATGCTACCGTCGCGATTCTTCAGTCGAAGACAGTACCAACTCCTCTCCCGCACAGGCCGCCGAAGCTGAGATACTTCGACGATCTATCCACCGAAAGAAGAAGCCTGAGTATCGTACCCGAGGACGAGACTCTTGGAAGGTTGCCCCTAGATATCATTATCCAGAACAATCTCCCCCGAGGGAAGAATCGGGATATCCGTTATCCGTTATCCGAGGCCATCGAGAAAGCAAAGTTGCCTCCCAATTTTCGAATGCCTCAATGTGACCTCTACGACAGGACTGGGGATCCAGGAGAACATGTTTACCAGTTTCAAACAAACATGCTACTCCTTTAGGTTTCAGACGCTGTCATGTGCAGAGCCTTTCCTACCACTCTAAGGAAAGCTGTACATGCATGGTTCAAATCTCTACAACCAAGGTCCATCTACTCCTTTGGCCAATTAGCGGATCTCTTTCAAAAGCACTTTGTAAGCAGTCGCTCCCGAAGGAAGAACTCGGCGAGTCTGCTAAACATTGTGCAAGAGAAAAACGAGTCTTTGGCATGTTTTCTCGGACGATTCAATGCAGCCACTTTGGAAATTGACAACTTGGATGAATCCGTGAAGTATACTGCATTCCTCCGAGGCCTTCGACCCACATCCAAGTTCGCTTTCTCTGTGAACAAAAGTCCTCCAGGTAATATGAAAGCTCTTCTTGAGAAGGCTAACAAATATATTCAAGCAGAAGAATACCTGGAGACACACAGGGACCGACGTGGAGAAGGGAAATCGGAACAGAAGAAACGATCTCGAGAAGTAACTCCCCCAGAAGGAAAGTCAGCAAAACGTCCTCAACGTGATGAACGACATCCAAAAGACACGTTTAATCTGACACCCCTCAATGCAAAACCGTCGCAAATTCTTCACGAGATCGAAGACAGCAAGGCTCTCCAGTGGCCAGATAGAATGAAATCCCGACCAAACAAGAGGAACAAAGATTTATGGTGTCACTTTCACAACGATCATGGCCACACAACTGACAACTGCGGGTCGCTCAAAAGAGCAATTGAGGCCCTTATCAAGCGTGGCCACTTGAGAAAGTTTGTAGCTCCTGGAGACGGAAGACAATAGACACCACCGGCCATGGAAGAAAGAGAAAATCGGGAAGAAAATACGGGTACGATCAACACTATATCCGGGGGAATAGCCGCAGGAGGTTCATCGGGTAAGGCTCGTAAAGCATACGTCAGAGAGGTGTGCGTAACAAGCCCGCCCCCGAATAAGAAGCTGAAAATGGTACCCGCAGCGACGATCACCTTTTCCGATGATGATTCGAAGGGCATAAAAACCCCCCACGATGACTCATTAGTCATCACCATTAAAGCTGGGAACTTTGATGTCAAGCGTGTCTTAATTGATAACGGAAGTTCCGCAGAAATATTATTCCACGATGCATTCAAGATGATGAATATTCCAACGGACCGTCTCTGAAAGATGGATACACCGTTTTATGGATTTTTCAATCATCCGATTGCAGCCGAAGGGATTATCGCACTCCCAGTTGCGATTGACACACCTCCGGCACAAGCCAACTTCATGCTTGATTTTGTGGTGGTAAAAGTCCCCTCAGCATACAATGCCATATTGGGATGACCAGCACTCAATCGGTTACAAGCGGTAGTGTCAACTTATCACCTTAAGATGAAGTTCCCCACGGAACACGGGATTGGAGAGGTGAAAGGAGACCAAACTACGGCTCGTCAGTGCTACGTGACTTCATGCCGATCGAAGAACAAATAAGCACTGATTATCGAAGACCTCCGGGAGGACACAAAGATGCAAAGAGGAGAACCTGTTGAAGATCTTGTGAGCATTGAAGTATATCTCGGAGAAGAAAATAAAACGGTTCGCATAGGCTCAAATCTTAAGGAAGACACCAAGCTCGAGCTGGTGAACCTATTGAGAACCTATGTGGATATTTTCGCATGGACATCGGTAGACATGCTAGGGATTGATCCCGAGATCATTACCCATAGGCTGAATGTCGACCCATCCAAAAAACCTGTTAAGCAGAAGAAGAGGACTTTTGCGCCAGAAAGACAGGAGAAGATTGAAGAAGAAGTAGTAGATAAACTCTTGACTGCAAAATTCATTGAAGAGATCTACTACCCGGATTGGATCGCCAACGTTGTCATGGTTCCTAAACCCGGAGACAGAGGGCGAATTTGTATTGATTACACTGACCTGAACAAAGCGTGTCCGAAGGATAGCTACCCGCTTCCAAGAATCGACCTTCTGATCGACGCTACTTCAGGCCACGAATTGCTTAGTTTCATGGATGCATATTCTGGTTATAACCAGATCATGATGCACGAGGACGATGTCCCAAAAACGTCGTTCATCACAGAAAGAGGGCTATATTGTTATAAAGTAATGCCCTTTGGACTTAAGAACGTCGGGGCAACCTACCAGCGCCTGGTGAACATGATCTTTCGAGACCTGATCGGAAAGAACATGGAGGTCTATGTTGACGATATGCTCGTAAAGAGTGTAAAGTCTGAATTTCATGTGGAAGACTTGAGAGAAACTTTTGACATCCTTCAAAAGTATAGAATGAAGCTGAACCCGCTCAAATGCGCTTTCGGAGTTGAATCAGGGAATTTTTTGGGGTTTATTGTTTTCTCAACGAGGAATCGAAGCAAACCCAGCTTTTAGCCAGATAATCTTCCTCTCGATTACTCAGCTCTTCAGCACGATGAGAAGCTTCTTGTGCCTCCTTAACAGCTTCCCTCTTCTGTTGAGCCTCATCTGCTGCCACCTGCCTCGCCATCTCAAAGCGAGAAAGCATTTCAGACCCACTGGCATACATCTGCGATAAAGATTGGGACGATCAGCAAAATGGAGTCTGAAAGTAAATACAAGAGAAAACTAAAAGAAAGAATCTCACCGTATACACAGCCTGAGCAAAGGAACATGCAAAGGTCTCGTGAGTTTGGTTCTGAAATATTTCCTTGTCCCGAGGAAGAACTCTGTGAACAATGTGTTGTTCTGAAATCTGACTATCTGGCATCCCAACATCATTGGAACGAAGAGTCCATCTGGGACAAAAGATGGGATCCTCTTCGACGAACACCTTCTCCACGATCTGCGGAGAGTGGTCGAGAGGGATAACCCTTGTCTTCTTTGGAGCAGGGGCAACTCTGTACTTGGCTGCTTTTCTCTCCTCTTCCCTTTGGCTTTCTGCAAGACACCAAGAAAACCTCCTTGCCGTGTTTTTCCACTTCCGCTGGCCATTTCTGTAAAGGAGTTGGCAATCAATACAAGAATACACATTGAAACAAAGACTGGAACCAAAAGCCTATTTAAAAGCACACCTAGAGACGCGCTCTCAGCAGGAAATGTGCTAGAGATAGTAGGCGCAGGAGGAGGGGTTACAGCTCCAGCTGGAACAAGAGTGCGAGGAATGATCCTTGCCCATTCTAGTTGTTGCTCTGATAAGGGTTCATCAATGGAAAGTCCGCCCTGAAGTTTGATGTGGCTAAGAATGTGTTTGGTAAGGTTGTTTGGAGCAGGCTTGCCAGGGTTCTCAAAATCCTTACAGTAAGGATTCCACTCTCTGTCAAACGGAAGCTTCCCTTTATCAGAACGGCCAACGAAGAAGTATCTGGAGTGCCAACCTTTATTTAACTTTGGCCCCCCTTTCAGAAGTCGTTGCCTACTGTGAATATAGTACCATCCTGGACAATTGGCAACCCCCTTGACGAAACAGATTTCAAAGAATACTTTCATAAAATCTGTTGGATCTGATTGATAGCCTGAAGTCTGAACCAGATAAATGAGCCCGACAAGCTTCCTCCAGCCATTAGGAACAAGCTGACCTGGGGCCATGTGGTAATGCTCGAAGAAATGAAGAGCAAAAGGGTGAAGAGGAAGTCTATATCCAGATCTCACTTGCTCTTCGTATATCCCAGTTTCATACTTCGTTCCATAGTTGGCTGGTTCTTGCAAGCCAGGAAGACGAGCATACCAGCCTACGGCAAGAGGATATTCCCGGACCAATTCCACCAAATCTTCGGTAGGCATTTTACTCGACTTCTCGTCTGCCGTATACCAAGGCCTAGGATTAGCCTCGTCTTCGGCTTGATCCTTAACATCGCCTAAGGCATTCTTGGCAGGCAAAGATGGGGATCATTGGGAGGTTGAAGGCTGGAGAGGTTGAGAAGATGAAGGGCGTAGTGGTTTTGAGGATAAAGGTCGGAGAAGCTGTGGACTTGAAGTCCCAACTTCACTACTTGAAGTTAAAACTCGACCTGATCTTAATGATGAACTACTGCTAATGACTATATCCTCTTCAGGAGATGAAACCGAGACTGAGGACTCGGACATATCTTCTAAACAAACTACAAAAACTTGAAATGCTGAACAGAAAGAGGAGATGAAGAGAGACTTACTTAAAGTAAAAAAACGCTTCCAAATGATTCGAGTGAGGTGAAAATGAAATGGAGATCTCCTTTTATAGAGAAAACCCCGAATAACCGTTTTTGGGGAATCGCAACGGTTCATCTACCACACACGTGTCACAGGCTGATGAGTAGAGAAACTTGAAATTCTCAATTCCAGCTCAAAGACATTAATGGAGAAGGAGACACGTGGAGGGAACCAAGGTAATGGCCGACAGGATCCTGTCCAAGCAGAATCGTGTCCGAACACTCTGCCCGAACAGAGTGACCGTGGCCGAACAGAATCCTGACCGAGCAGGATCATGTCCGAACACTCTTCCCGAACAGAGTGACCATAGCCAAACAGAATCCTTCCCGAGCAGAATCGTGTCCGAACACTCGGCCAGAGCAGAGTGACCGTGGCCGAGCAGAATTCTGTCAGAACAGAATCCCGTCCGAACACTCTGCCCGAGCAGAGTGACAAGGGCCGAGCAGAATTCTGTCCGAACAGAATCCCATCCGAACACTCTGTCCGAGCAGAGTGACAACGGCCGAGCATAATTCTGTCATAACATAATCCCATCCGAACACTCTGCCCGTACAGAGTGACGTGGCCGAACAGAATCTTGCCCGAGCAGAATCGTGTCCGAACACTCTGTCAGAGCAGAGTGACCGGGGCCGAGCAGAATTCTGTCGGAACAGAATCCCGTCCGAACACTCTGCCCGAGCAGAGTGACAACGGCCGAGCAGAATTCTGTCTGAACAGAATCCCGTCCGAACACTCTGTCCGAGCAGAGTGAACGTGGCAGAACAGAATCCTGCCCGAGCAGAATCGTGTCCGAACACTCTGTCCAAGCAGAGTGACCATGGCCGAACAGAATCCTGCCCGAGCAGAATCATGTCCAAACACTCTGCCAGAGCAGAGTGACCGTGGCCGAGCAGGATCCTGTCCGAACATAATCCCGTCCGAACACTCTGCCCGAGCAGAGTGACAACGGCTGAGCAGAATCCCGTCCGAACACTCTGCCCGAGCAGAGTGACAACGGCCGAGCAGAATTATGTCCGAACAGAATCATGCCCGAGCAGAATTCCACCCGAGCAGAACTCTGTCCGAACAGAATCATGCCCGAGCAGAACCATGTCTGAGCAGAGAACTCTTCAAATATTTGAAATGGGGGCAGACAGATCCGATCCTGCTTTTGGCATATTTCGCTATCACCAGTGGGAAAAGTGTGCTTCCACCCGCTTCAGTAAACGCTGGTAAAAGCAGGAGGCATATGATATAGCTAAAAATATCCCTCCAATTTACGGACGACGCGTGGCAGTTATGACACGTAATCCATACTGGCTCATGACTGATATGGCATTTACCATATCAATCATCGGGCAGAATCCTAAAGAGGCTCTGACTCTAGATTGACATGAGATCCTCTAAGATCCTAATTAGATTCTGATTAAAGTTGGTCAAAGCCCAGTCCTACTAGGGCTCCTCCTTCTACCACTATATAAAGGGGTCTGACGCCTCAGGTACAAACAAGTTCACACACAATCACACATTGTGTCTTACTGCTTCTTCAGAGTTCTGCATTGTTAGCCATCTCTGACTTAAGCATCGGAGCGTTCCCCCGCCGGAACCCCACCCGGCGGTTACTCCGTGTTCTCTTTTGCAGGCCTGATTTCTGGTGTGGTTCCCGATTCAATTTTTAGCTGCAACAGCTAGGAAGCAAGCTTATGAATGCATTCCACGCACATAGTTGTCACAAATTCTTTGTGTGGGCGCCTGGCGCAAGGATGCAAATGAGGATTATGTTATAAGCGTTGACCACACGATGGGCAGTGGTGACGTGTAATGCTGTAGCCTAATGCATTGAGTTTAGCACCAACTTAAGCATCACACAAATATTGCGGCCGCTATTGAAAAAAGGGTCTGACCTCTCATTTAGGCACAACCGGCTGTATCCCGTATCCGCATGAGAATGTCCTTGTATTCATGAGCCAGTGCTACATTTTTCTAATGGATGGCTCTCCCTGAGCCCAACACAACCAAAACCGTTCCTTTCTTTTTTTGTCTAGTAACAGAGCTTTTTCAAGTAAGAGCATGCCGAAACCTATTCCAAAGCATTTGGCCAAACAATCTGCCGCATTTTGGTTCCTTTGGATGGATGATTCAAAGTTTAAGCTACTGAGAGACCATAAATCACTCCGGTGGCAAGGCTAACCGAGAGAATTATGTTTACAACAAGGAAGAAACAAAATAAAAGATGATGGAAAGAGAGTGTCAAGTAGCAAAACCAGCTCCATGATTGGCGGTGAGTAGCCATGTGACTACAAATGTAAGGTGTGTTGGCATGGCCCCTCCCTTGCAACTTATTAAGAGTTAAAGAGCAACCACCAAGTCCTCATCAATCCCTTCAATTAATGCATTCATTCATACTCCTTTTTTCACTGGTCCAGAATATGGAATTAAGTTGTTCGGAAGTACGAAGCAAGGTCTCCTTCAATAAATTTGGGAGTTAAAATAAGTTTTGGAACTTAACAAGAGGTGTAATTAGGATAATTAACATGGGATCTCTCTCTCTCTCTATCTCTTTTGCCTTTTGTTTCAGTCAAGCCTGGAATGAAGATGGAATTGAAGTTGAAGTTTGGTTTATATGCAATTTTGTGGCAGTGGTATCTTGCCTGTTATTGTCCACTGACTTTTCAGCAATCAAAGAATGGATGAACAAAGCCCCCCTTTTGGGAGAGCCGAGGTGAGGAGTTGCACCTGCCAGTGATACTTAAATACGGAACGATAAAGTGGAAGTATCGGGTCTAGGGTTCTTACCATACCAAAGAGAAATAACGTGATTGTACCAACTTTAATTTGGTCCAAATGGTCCATAGCCTGAACCAAATGCTGATATTTTCTTTTTAATGTTGACTAATCTGGCTAACATTGAACTCGGTAAAAGAAATAGTTGAATAATTAAACATGAGAATATTTAGGAGTACACATTGAATTTCTTGATAGTAGATGCATAATCGATTTGTAATTATTTCAGAAGAAATGAAACAAAAGTTATGACAAAGTTAGGACACTTATGTACGAGGTCTACCAAATGCTAGATGCAGGCGTGCATAATAGATCAATATGAACATCACGAGCGTCCGTGATTGCACTTCCCATCCCTTAAAGAGATGCACAGTCATTCAGTTCCAATTCCGTTTCTTTTCTAAAAAGTACCTCTAATTTCTACCATAATTATTTTTATTAGCTAGTAGAGTCTCTTGATATTGACATCGTATTAAGAAGCTTTTTTTTTTTTTTTGAGCAACTGTAATCCAACCCTGATGATAGAAAAGTAAATTGGTATGGCGGGTAAGTTAGGTTTATTAACAGTAAAGTCATGGTCTTGTTGAGGGCTAATTCCTGTTTTACGTGATTATCCGAAACTGGGGCTCACCAAGTGATGTGAATTTCAGGTCACTTTCAGGATCCGAGCCTAAAGACGGCCATTTATGTTATGTTATGTACGTATATTCATAGCGACAAGTGTTTCTTACTAACAAAATAACTGCTTTTGCTTAGTTTTGGTTTGTGGGGTAAAAAATGCTTACTTTTGAACCCTAAAATGAAATGCAACTGAAGTTATTGTGAAGATGTTAGCATCACACTGTCCCACATTATAACCCAACTTAAAATTTTGATCGTATGAATTCGATACACTTTGCTTCTTCTGCTTGTACACATGATCTGTATCCGAGTGATAGTTAACACTAACTAATTTGGAGAGTGATGCTTACAATGAAAATTTTGGGAAAATGTTTAATTGCTTTTGAGCCCAAAAATGCAACATGATGATGTTAGATAAGGTTGTGCCAGGTTCTTGATGAAAATTGTTATCAAGAACTTTAGTTTTCAGACTCGTGCGACTTTGCCGACAATGTAAACTTAACGCTGCAAGATTAGTTTATGCCAGATCCGTGGGAGTCATAGTTTTTGGCACTTCGATGGTTTTGCCCCAATCTCAGGTGAACATTTTCAAATTTTAGGCCGAGACGTAGCTCTATGGACATAATGCTTTAATATCAGGTTTGCGTCAATTCCACAATAATAATCGTGATCCAGAACCCTAGTTTTTGGGTCTCAACATGGCTAAAATTTTAGGAGCAAATAAATTTCTTACTTGGTCAGCTTCACGATTTGTGCATGGTTAAGACTTGAGACTGAAGGTGGCGCCCTCAATGAAATATTGTTCTACCATAAACTTTCAAATGCCTAAAGAAATCAGACATTTGATGTGGAACTCAATGAGGGAAACTCAAATTAAAAAGCCAAAAAAATCAAGTAACACATCATAGCTTCTTAGCCATTTCATTGCTGCAGCAAATTGAATCAAATGAGTGACAGGGCGAAGGTGCAGAGGCTCAGAGTAGTCAATCTTTTCTCCGACTAAAGCGTGTGTACTCGACATTGAGGTGCTTCCTCCCGTACAGCATTAATGGGCATGTTGAAAAACAGAATGAGAGTACTGAAATAAGCTTATTCCGTTTAGGGCTTTCAATTTTTACCCACACTGGTCGGCAAGTCCCAACTTTGTTTTTTCTTTTCTTTTCCTTTTTTTTTTAATTGAGTTGCTTCGGGTCAAAGGTGTTTTGTTTAGGGTGACCATGATTAAAATTATGGTTAAATAGTAAATTTCAAAACCAGATCATAAATGTTATAAGGAATAATGCACTTTAGCCCGCCACCACCATTTGTTCATAGTTATCACTCATACGCCGGTAATTTGGACGTCTTCCGTCTATTGCGCGCACTTCTCATGAATGAAAATAAGTTTAGCACACATTTTTTAACATAAGAAGGCCAAATCACATTTTCTCCATGTAATAAAACTCGATTCACGATCCTGTCAAGTGCATTGGAGGGTTGACAATTCTTACGTCCATTACCAACAAACAGTTTTCCAAACACAGGTGCACCGAAGGGCTTCCTCGTCAACGTATACATAGACTTCGATCAACGCATACATAGACTTGCGTATACCTTGTTTTTTTGGGTATAACAGTAGAAATATGTGCTAAAACTATCAGCACTAAAGAAATGACACAAAATCATACAGTATACATATGTAAGTTGCACGAGATCGAAAATAAGTTCTTTTCTCGCTATAGACTCAGTTTTATTTTTCCACGCATTAGATGAGCGGATACCTTTTCTGTATCTGAAAAAGATGGAAAGATCGTAAAGAAACGAGTTTATTGTTATGCAGGGGCAAGCAAGTGCCAAACGGGTTAAATGATGCACTCCTTTGGTCGGATTTCGGCTAAATCCAGTACCCTTTTGTTCGGAGTAATTAAAGTAATTGTTATTGTTATGCCAGAAATTAATATTTCAATACTAGTAGGGAGAAGAATAATGAGGCTTAAATTGGTAAATGGTAGAAAATACATAGATAAAAAAATGTGTAAACCAAGCATTAAGACATTAGGTTTGAAGCCAAGTCACGAGAATCTTTTAAAGTAATCAAAATTTTAGCTCTCGTTCCTACTTTTAGCTGGCTTGCTTACTCTTAACAAAATAATATTCTAACTTTATGTTAAGAGTTAGAATATTAACGGTAAAGTTATGATAGAGTTTGGACATCAAACCGGAATTCGGAAATGCATGTTATCGGGTACGGACATCAAACCGGAATAACCGGTGCCATCCTGGGCTGTGAAGGCCCGTATATACGGGGAAGTACCTCCCTGGTTGAACAGACACGCGTCGACTTAAATTTCTCTCTAATCCAGACATCCATGTACGTCTCCCCATAAAACTGCAGCTCTGGCCTAAACATGTTCACGTGGCCCCCTCCCGCCGCGAGTACGACCCTCACACTCGCCCCTGAGAACCAGTTCCCCGAACCGGCCGCTGACGTGGATGCTCGGCACGTGAGCAACCGACGCTGCTGGCACGTGAGAGAGACCCCGGTGGTAGAAAAAGAGGAATTTCTTAAGGCGAATCCGTTAGTGGCAGTTAGTTGGGTGCGTGGTTAAAGCTAGTTAAGTCACGAGTGGGGGATAATTAGGGCGGTAATTAACCATGGTTAGGTTGGAGGGCGAAGCGAACATGGAGTAATGGAGTGGCGGACTTGTGCCCTTTGCTTAGTTATTCTGGGGTCTATAAATGGGACTGCTAGTTTGATGCTTTTATTCGACTCCATCTCTCGTCACTTGCTCTGTTCCTCTCTCTGTCCATATCGTTGTAGAGAGAGAGAGAGAGAGAGAGAGAGAACCCCGCCATATATATTCAATTGGTTCACTGTGATCTAACAAATTCTAGAGAAAGAAGCAGAAAAAGCTAGATTGAGAGAGTTGAAGCAGCAATGGCGGTCTCTCTGAGATTCATCGCCATATGTTCATTGCTCGTGGTAATGCTCTTCGTTTGTGTGAAGGCTGACGAGCTTAAAAACTCCAGGTATACCAGCTTCTTCTCCACTAATGAATCGATGCAATGCGAAGCTTCATGGCGTGTATTTGGAGTTTCTGTTTTTCTCAAAATGTGTGAAACAGATTCGAAAAATGAACCGCTGCATTTGTTTGTGCGTGTGTGGTACTCTGTTTCATCCTTTATTTTCTGTTTATTGCGATTGCCGCAGCTTTGAGATTAGCAGCGTCAGGTGCTTTATAGCCAACCGCGTTTGTTGCGTAATTGCCTTTCTTATTCGATGCAAGACTGGCTTTTACGTTGAGCGACTTCGATGTTTCTGATGGATGTATGTTTTTGTGATTCTTAGTGCCGAAGAAAAGCAATTGGAGAGCTTAAACAACTCGACGATGGCGGATAGGTAAGTGACAAACACTTCTTGTATCTATACCAATCTCTCGCATGCATTCGGTCTGTGCAATCCTACCGTTTCCCGACGGACGCCTGCGTACGTGACAACTGCATACAATCTTAGCCGTTGAGATTAGATCTGGAGATCTGGATCGTTTATTTGGTTACGGCATTTATTTTTCATCCTCCGGTCTTCTCCTTTCTGTCCTCGAGAAAAAGTTCACTACTGGTCAATATTACTTAATAGACTAATTATTAACAACTTTACAAGAGGCATGAGCGATCAATATTACTTTCCTCCTTTTAGTTATTTATCACTTTTTCTCTATCAATGTGTCGCCAAAACTGAGAATTCAACATAATTTGAATCCATTACAGGCATTGCTCTTTCAAGTGCTTCCAATTCCTTGAAGATCTCCAAAGTGATATGCTCAGAAGTTATTCTAGAAAGAAATACAGTCAATATAAACAAATACATTATGAACTTCCTTGGACTGTATGCTTGTCATTATACACAATTCAGAAATAAAATAGTGACTTTAAAGTTACCAAATGTTGAATTTTCATGGTTGAATCAAGGAGATACGGTAATGTAAATTTCAGGTCAAATGAAGTCAAGCATGAGCATGCCGTGGACAATCCAGATATGGTCGCTTCGATGGTTGATATGTGAGTCTCCCTCTATCTACATGCATATATTATCCGTCTTCCAGCCTCTGAATAATTAAACGGTTTTGCGTAACTATCATTCATTCTCTCCCCTGGGGATCATGTGCTTCATTTAATGACCTTACGGGAAGATGGAGCAATATGTGAAGTGGGCTCACATGATCAGTACATTACCACAAAAACAAAGGTTGTGTGCACCATTAATTATGAAGTATTTAGTCACCAACCGTACTCTCAATGGGCTTGTCGTAATATAACAACCGTACGTTAGTCCAAGCTATGCTGTTCCTTTTAAATTGCTATTTTACAAATTGACTGTCATACAAATAATCTTTAGTTCGTGCACATAGCAAGATGGTTTTAGACGGTATGAAAATACTTGACTTATAACTCGTACCATTTGAAACAAATAAAAGACCTAGGATAAAAAATTAGGAACTACGTATAAATCCGTTCACATGTTCTTTTACCTTCCCTCTTATGGTTTTGAACTCTTCTGCTTCCCTCTTACGCTTTTGAACTTGGAGGCACATTTTTTCTTTCGCTCTTTCAACGAAAAATTGTTACTAAAAGCACATATAAGTGGAGCAAAAATAGTGACGGTTATCTTGGTTAATTTACTTTACATTGATGATGACTTTAAAATACTGGCAATCAAGGGACCCATGTTCTTCTAATATTGTTTTATATCTCTTTTCCATTTCGTCTTGTTGCCAACCCAACCCACATGTCCCTGTTGAGAGATCCGCACGGACCGCACTTCACGCTTTTATTTTATCGTTGTTATTTTCCCTTATTCGTTATTCGCATCATTAAGCCTAAATATGCGTATACTGAAAGTTGTTTTCAGGAAGAATTTCATCCTTTTAAGACACTCAGGAATCAATCACTGGTATACTGAAATCTGGTGTGAAAAGACTAACTTAGGACTTTGCTTGGAGTTGTGTTTTTAGTCTCGAATTTTTTACAAAGTGCAAGAGTGAACGACGTTTTTCATTCAAATTCTTTCCCTTGTTCATGTTTTCAGCAGTTGGTACTCTTGAATTATCTACACCTAATATGTATTAGCTTGGTCCCGTATCACGCTGTCTCTTAGTGAGGTTACCTCGTTCCTCTCTGAACAGAATAGGATCTGTCAGGTAAAAAAATTTAATTGCAATGATTTTGCACCAATGACATTATGCCTTGTTGCTATTCAGTATTCCCCACCAGTCGGGTAGGCCACTTTAAATTTTGTTCCTTTTCCAAACCCAGGCTGGCAAAGGTCCAAAAAGATCAGATCTGGGCTCATTCCGGCAGTCTCTCGTGGACATGTTTAGCTAAACCAGCGGTGGCCTAACTGACACAGTCATACCTTATTAAATGGCATATGGTCTCTCACCGACACCGTAGGAATTATTAAATTGTCGCCCAACTTATGCATTTATTTCATACAAGAAAGTCTGGGAAAAAATATGATTTTGTTTCCGTATGGTCCGTATTCATCCATCCGTATTCTCACTTTATATCAAGTCACTTCGCCTCATAAATGTTCTGGCCACAGCATTTCCTGAACTATCTAAAAGTAGGTAGCATGGCTATGTCTACTTTAAACATCTTCATTCACTTGCCCATTACTATTCAGACCCTAATATCTAAACTCAAAATGGTACGATGAAATTAGAAATAATGCATTTACTTTTCAATTGTGTGGATCAAAATGTGCTACATTATTCGATCAATACTTGAGATAAAATTTTGAGTAGAGTAGCATTATTTATCAGTCTTATTGTAGATTATATGTTCATTATGAAGAAAATAAACAACTGAAATTGTAATTTTTAGGAGCATTCGCAACAACACAGAAAGGAGGAAGTTGGGCTTTTTCTCGTGCGGAACGGGAAATCCAATTGATGATTGTTGGCGCTGCGACCGCAATTGGATGCGCCGACGCAAGCGCCTAGCTGACTGCTCCATAGGCTTTGGACGCAATGCCATTGGTGGCCGAGATGGCAGATACTATGTTGTCTCGGACCCGAATGATGACGACCCTGTAAACCCTCGACCAGGCACCCTCCGTCATGCTGTCATCCAGGACATCCCTCTATGGATTATCTTCAAACGGTCAATGGTTATCACGCTAAAGCAAGAGTTAATCATGAATAGCTTCAAGACAATCGATGCCCGTGGAGTGAATGTCCACATTGCATATGGGGCTTGCATCACAATCCAGTTTATCACCAACGTCATTATTCACGGTCTCCACATCCATGACTGCAAGCCAACTGGCAATGCCATGGTTCGAAGCTCGCCAAGTCACTTCGGCTGGAGAACAATGGCCGACGGGGATGGCATTTCCATTTTTGGGTCAAGTCACATTTGGGTTGACCACAATTCACTTGCTAACTGTGCCGATGGCCTAATCGATGCTATAATGGGATCCACTGCCATTACCATCTCGAACAATTACTTTACCCATCACAACGAGGTCATTATACTTTCCAATTCATCAGTAATATCATTTTACTTCAGTTCAACAAATTTTCGTATGCCAAGTCTGAATATACACTTGCATTCATAAATAGGTTATGCTACTGGGTCATAGCGACTCGTACGTACGGGATAAGAATATGCAGGTGACTATTGCCTATAACCATTTTGGGGAGGGTCTTATCCAGAGAATGCCAAGGTGACAACACAATACTCTGAATTACCACCTTTAACCTAGTGCGTTTGAAACTTGCTGATGATTTTGACTCGTTGCATCCAACTCGTCATGTACAGGTGCAGACATGGGTATTTCCATGTGGTAAACAATGACTATACACACTGGGAAATGTATGCTATTGGTGGCAGTGCCGATCCCACTATTAATAGCCAGGGTAACAGATATCTTGCCCCTTTCAACCCTTTTGCTAAGGAGGTATGTAAAAACGAACTGACAGTTATCTGTCATGTTAGTTTGCTCCGAGTGCGTGATTACTGACATATATGCGTCAATTTGGGCGTCTGCCATTGACAGGTGACCCACAGAGTTGAAACGGGCGGTTCATGGAAGACTTGGAATTGGAGATCAGAGGGAGACCTCATGCTGAATGGAGCTTACTTCATTCCTTCAGGGGCTGGAGCTGCAGGAAGCTATGCCAGGGCCTCAAGCTTAGGGGCCAAGTCTTCTTCCATGGTGGGCACTCTTACCTCTGGTGCTGGTGCTCTTTCATGTCGTAGGGGTTTGCAGTGCTAGACTTGGTGCTTAAGGGACAAAAAAGAAAGGAAAAAGGAACAAATTTATAGTTTTCCCTTCCCCTTGATTTGTTATAGCAGTACGTATAGTCATTCCACTATCTCTCATTCTCATTCAGCCTCTTCCTTGCATCTGTCCCCCATTGATTCTTGAAAAGTGTACACCGCTACTTTTCTTACAACGGTGTCATACCTATTCGATTGTGTCACTGTACCTGCTGTTCAACCTCGGCCTGCTTCAACTCGAAGAATTGGAATCCTTGGAGCAGGTTCAGAAGCGTTGTTCTTCAAATTAATCCCTTTGCTCCGTCATTATACTCCGTCTCTAGACCTCCATAATGGCAGAACTTCCTCTTGGGGTCATTGGGATCCAATGCCTCCCACTCTCTCAGCCCCACCAACCACCCCCACCCTCCGGCGCCTCCTCCCCACTTGAGTCACATCATATTTCAGAAAGAGAAAAAAGGAAAAATGAAGAACAAGAAAGGGCTTTCTTACTTTAGTTACTTGAACAATTTTCTTTTGCTATCTCGTGTAATTATGGTTTTCGTTTATTTTTCTGCCCTAGGCCGTTTGTGTAAGTAACACCTTCTCGTATCAGTTAATAGACCACTTTCATATCACAGCATATAAAATGATGTATCAAGCTTTTCCTTTATTATGCCTGTTGTATTCTGTTATCATCACGTGTTCATACTAATACCATACTGCTCGCATGTGATGAGCCGACCCCATGAGGCATGTTACACATCTCCCATCTACAAAACAAGTCACTTCCTTGCCAACCAGTGGGTGCCAATGGCCCATCCTCCATGCTGTGCATTGTACACTACATGTGAGTCCACGTCCAGATGAATAAAGCAGATCAATCTGGTGAGCTATTTTGACGCCTTCAAGTCGAGAATTATTTTGGTGTCTCCCCTTCACTTCCCCAGATATACCTTCGACATGCATGTATCGGTCTAGAACTAGACTGAAAGGTAGTTTAGCATAACCAAGTCCTGCAGCCAAACCCCCGACATGACACGCTAGTTCGAGCCCAGGTGCCAGTTGCACTGGCATAATTTTCCTATCTATCCATGACCTAGTGATTCTTAGGAAACGTAAAGCTGCTGGCGTTCCAGATGTAGCTATTGGCCACTCCCAGAAGATTAATCGGCTTGCTGCTGAACTGCGTCTAATACTACCTTTTATCTCGTACATACTTTATCCACAAGAAGTATAGATCATGGAAGATTTAGCAAATCTAGATCAGGGAAAGGCTTAAGTGTGGAGCAGGCAGTGATGAAACAGTAAAACATAGCCACGGGAACTGGAAAACATCGAGGAGCAAATGGGCCCAAACTTGCATAATATTAGATCTCAAAAAATTAGAGCAAGTATATCTGCTTGATCCAGGCATTCCTTCCACCAAAAGATGTTCCAACATCTCACAAGTCTTAAAAAGCCTAAAGTACCTCTTCACTTCTAGTAGTAGAGAACACAGCTTTAAAATCCTTTTCGTAAGTTTAGTAGCTAACAACTAAGTACGTATAATCCTGCGTGAAAAGATATCTATACAAGTGGGAGAATATATAGCTCGTGCACGAGTATACAAAGACCGTGATTCCATCAACCTGCCTAATATTGATCACAGTTTAATGCATAAAGTACGTCTATAAACATCATGCCTTATAATATTTCTCAGTCCCTACATGATGTTCTAACAAATATAGCTTTTGCAATACTAGGCTAGATTTCACCAAACATGGCCTTTCTCTTTCTTAAAAACATATCACAAAATTCTGCTTTCGAACTATAAGCTCCTTAAGAGAAAAAAGTAGGAGAGGAGGAAATAAAATACAAAAGGAAGCTATCATCATTCTCACTGCAGGCACCTTCTATAAGAGACACCATTAACGACTAAGATGAGTAAATAATTGATGAAAATTCTGAATGAGATTAAAAAGGGGTACCAATTTCACTTCTAGTTTCGGCAGGGCTGTACAAGGCAGACCTGTTCCTTGGTCTGTTCTCCTCTAACTGCTTCACAACTTCATCCATGGTGGGTCTGATTGAAGCCACTGGAGCACAGCAACCCATCGCAAGCTTCAGTGCCTGTACTAAGCCATCTTCCATTGGACTCCGTATCCCCTTCAAAACCTCCACATCAAAAACTTCCATTGTTGTTTCCTCCAACACCGCCACTTTTACTACTGAAGGCAAATCAACATAATCATTGCTCCTTCCATTTTTTCCGGGTTTCTTCCCTAACAAAATCTCCAGTAGCAGAATTCCGAATGCATAAACATCCGTCCTGGAATTGCATTTCTTCATCTTTTGAAGTTCTGGTGCTTTGCAACCATCAAGTTTTGCAAGTGCCACCAGATCATCAGCAACAGCTGGGATCATTATCTTGTCAAGTCCGAACTCGGTTAGTCTAGCCACAAAAAATTCATCAACAAGAACATTTCTTGATCTCACATTCCCATGAGTGATGGGCGTTTCAAGACCCGTATGAAGATATGCCAGTCCTCTTGCTATACCTAATGCGATCTTGTGTCGCCTAGCCCAATTCAACACTGGTTTGCCAGCCCTTGATTCTGAATCAACATGTGTAAATTACAAACAAGAGTTAAGATTTCTAATAACTAACCACCACTATTAATCTTAAAAATTCAAAAAGCATTAGAGTTAAGTCACAGATTTATAACCAAATTTTGCAATGGGGTATAATTGATGCAAGTTTAAAGAGCTCTATCCCGTTGGGAGCATATGTCACATCTAAGTCCACGTAAAACATGGGTCAAGATACTGGCAATCCTCCGTTGAACAGATGCTGCACAATTTGTTTCATTAGGGCTTTGCCCTCTCAAAAGCATTGGTCTGTGGGTCCTGCATAATCTACAATTCTGAAAAGGAGAACCCAGTTTAGACACAGTGTTTTCTGTTGCTGTAAAGAGATTGACCCTAATAAGTTCAGGGTGGACTGGGCATTATGGGTTCTGACTTCGGTTGACTTATCAAAAGGTTATGGCTTGTGGTGGTTATTAGCAAGGAAGAAGGAAGTTTGCAGGGTTCATTCCTTTTGCTAATGGGAAGGTGTGGGGAAGAGGAATCTAAAAAGGCTTTTCCATCTTGTGCGCTCTTGTTTTCTGATGAGGAGTTTATATGGAAACTGGTTCTGGAGGAAAGCTTTCATGACCGGACGTTAATGACCACTATGGGACATCTAGAGGGGCTCTATTCTGTTCATATTGTTCAAGGAAGGGGTTTGCAAGATTAGGTGACAGGGCTACTCCTAGGGACTTCATTTTAGCAGCTGCCAGCTAGAGATGTCGAGTCTCTCTCCCCAGGAAATCCAAATGCGGACTTCAGCTCCTCTAAAGATGTGTTTCCACCCTTTCTTTCTTGCGTAGGAAAAGGCAAGGCATGGTGTATTGACTGCAGACACTTTGAGGAAGCTGAAGAAGGTACATACCAGCTGGTGTTTTATGTGTACTGTAGTCGGTGGCTAAGGAGTTGCAGGGCATAGTTAAGCCTTTCATGCATTCAGCTATGGCCCTGGTGAACTTTTTGAGCTACTTGTCATTTTATAAGGAAAAACGCGACCTTGGAACTTTATTTGGTGCATTCGGTAAGAGAGGAACAAGTGAGCTTTTGAGGGTAATGATTCAGTGGTGACTAATGAGGCATTAGTTGCTCTTTTTGCTTACTCCTTTTCTGGGCTGAGGAAGCCATCTTACTTTGGGATGTCACTCAAGAATAGAGAGATTGTTGATACTGATTGTATACATTTCATCTGTAAAGGGGGTAGTACTCTTCTATGGGGCATTTTTGTGAACTAACCTTTTATTTAAAAGAGAAGAAGAAGAAGCACTCAATGTGCTTTGGGAAGCCAGATTGACAAATTAAATCAGGGGAGTATTTTGAAAACGATATAAGAGAAGTATACAAAGGGACGGAGGGACCAAATGTTGCCCCCTCTATAAACTGCTCTTCTACAGAACCCTAAAGAGAACGAAACTGAAACGAGCCTCTCAATTCCGCCCTTAGAGCTTCTTTACATATTTATGATCCTAAGATGAAACAGCAAGGGATATGTGACAAGGTTTCCCTCGTAAAAAGTACTGAGTAATCATATAGCTAGAAGTCAAGAAAACACTCTCAGATCCCATATTCAATCACAATGACCAAGTTCTCGGACCCTTTCCCCACATGTTGCGAAGCATGTAATCTGGGCATTATTATGTTCCTTTTTCACATGTACTGTTTTAACTCCACAGATTTGAAGCTCAATACTACCAGATTATACGTGTGTATGTACGAGCGTGTGTGTCTACTTTGGCTACTAAGTTGGCAAAAAATACGTGCATTAGAGCTCACTTACCATGTAAGAGATCATAGAGGCTTCTGTTGGGCAGATAGTCATAAATAAGAAGCTTCTCCCCTCTCTTCCCTTGATAAAAAGCTCTAAGTGGAATCAAATTCTCGTGTCGAACTCGGCCCAACTGCCTTATCATTGGCAAACAAGAACTCCTATCCTTGCAACTGCCCTCCCTTAATAACCTCAAAGCAATTGTTCCTCCATCAGCAAGCTTGGCCTTGTAAACGGTTCCATAACTTGTCTTCTCCGTAACTTGACCCGTCGCATTCAAAACATCCTCCAATGTTAAATGCTCACCGCCCTGAAACAAAACAAGCTTCCCTTCACCATCCCCAGTTTCAACATCCTCTTCTCCTTCTTCCAATTCCTCCTCGTCCTCTTCATCCCCATTCTTCCTCCTCTTCCCTTGCATATAACCAATCAACAATGAGGCCAAAACCACCACTCCCGTCATCAAACAGATCACAATACCCGCGATTGCACCCGAACTCAGCCCAGACTTCCCATTACAACCCCTCAAAGGTGGCCCACAAAGCCCAGGACTATTCCCCTCAAAAACCTCCACCCCAAATTTCGATGATCCCCCGAAATTAGGCAAAACCCCACTAAAATTGTTATGCGAAAGATTCAGTTTCTCTAAACTTAATTCAGCTATACCGATTGGAACCGAACCGGACAACATATTACTCCCAAAGTCAAGCTCTTTAAGCCCATGAAACCTTGTTATAAACTCCGGAATATTCCCAGAAAACGCATTATGCCCAAAATCAAGAAACTGTAAGTTCTTGCAAGTAGCATTAGGTAATGCAGGTTCAGGAAGTGACCCAGTGAGAAAATTACCGTGTAGTCGAAGCGAAATTAACCGGTCACAGAGGTTCCAGATCGACGTTGGTAGTGACCCATTGAGCAAATTGTTACCAAAATCCACTTCAGATAAAGAAGAGCTGTAGCCAAGCTCTAGAGGGATGTTTCCGAAAAGTGAGTTAACGGACAGGTAAAGTGACCGGAGGGTTGAAAGTTCTCCGAGCTCTCTAGGTAGGGTTCCGGCGAGGCCGGCCGACGGGAGTTGAATAGAGTAAAGATGGACAGATGGGTCTTCGTAGAGAGAAAGATTGGCCCATTGTGGAGAAGAGAGGTCAGTGCAGGTTAAAGGGGTGTTGTTACTAAAAACCCATTTTAGTCCCTGCCATTGACAGAGGGGTACGGTGGTGTTCCATGAAGATAAGAGCAGGTTCTCTGTTTTGCCTTGGAGGGTGGGCTTTATCTTTCCAAGCAGCAGCTCAACTTCGGAAGAAGAAGATGATAGGGGTAGAGTGGTAAATGAGGTCGTGAAGATGACAAGGAATGTAGTGTAGAGAGAGTTAAGCTTCAGGAGCGCCATGAGAGAAACCAGTTTGTGTGTGTGTGTGTGTGTGTGTGTGTGTGTGGGCGTGAGAGAGAGAGAGAGAGAGGGAAAGTGAGAAACTGAGAATGTAGCTGTTGGGAAGCTCTTTTGAGGTTTTCTTTTCGGGAAAGCTGACAGAGTGTTGACTGTCTTTGGTTCAAAAGTCTACTAAGCCAACGGTTGTGATTTCGTGTATGATGAAACCCAACGGCTCGATTGAGGAAGATGAACTCCTTAGAAGGCATACGATGTTTGTGATGCATGAATGTAAGTCCTGTGTATTTATAGTCTCTCTGCACGCTCTACCTTTGGAAGGGAAGATTTCTCTTTTTCTAATGGACTCCGTTGCTTTCTTTGAGAAAGTAGAAGCTGCTCTGCAAAAAGGCCACCAGGTGTTGTCTATTCAAGTAGGAGTTAAACAGGAGGGTGTGCACAGGAGAGATAATGCTCCACCTTATCGTGGCCCTACACGTGTCAATTAGGTGAAGATAAGATGTTGGAATTGGGGCTGGGTTTTGAGAAAGAAGGACAACACCTTTTTTTTTTTTTCAGTTTAAAAAAAATTAAATAATAATTTAATTATTTTTTTACAAAAAAAAATGGATGTTTCATAATCCAATTTTTATTTTGAGTTTTTTTTTTTGTGTTTGATAACCCAGTTTTTTATTTTAAATTTTTTTGTGGTGGTTTGCAGTAACAGTGGTGGGGCGTGGCGGTGGCTGTTGGATGTGGTCTCCGGAGGCGGCCGCCGGGGTTGGGAGGGTGATAGTGGTCTAAAAAAAACCAAAATAAAAACTGAAACTCATTTTTGGAGTTTTAAAAACGGTCTTGATTTAAAAACTGTCTCGATAGGGTAGAAAGGCTCTCTCGATAGTCCTTGAACATTTTACATTTTTTTAAACTGAAGAAAAAAATGGTTACGAAACGCGTTTATTTTTTTCAGTTTTTATAACTGAAAAAAAAGTCCGGTCAAACGAGACCTAAGGTTTAGGTGCTATTCACATGAGAAGGGTTCCATTTTCATAGCCAGTCACATTGTTGAGATCATAATACCACAATCATTTTCTTAGGAGTAAACATAAAAAATCGGTAAAATTGATTTAAGCGGCAAGTAACCATTAAAAATGTTGATCCGGTGTCCAACTCAAAGCATGCTCGAGAGTAGAAGAAACTCACCAGATATAAGAATCAATCTCAAATTCTATGTATTGCCGCTGTGAGACTTGACACCCGCCCTCACGTGAAGCGTGAAAATAAGATGTGCTCCTCTTGAACAAGAGGTGGTCCTGTTAGATCGAATGGGGCAGAAGAGGTCTAGCTCTGATACCATGTTGAACCTGATATCCAACCCAAAAGCATGCTCAAGAGTAGGAGAAGTCCATTAGATATAAGAATCAATCTTAAACCCCATATATTTTTTATGTGCAACTTGACAGAAACGTTAGCGTAATATTGGTCGATTCGGTTGTGGATTCAACTTCTAGGCCAGACCAACTAAACTATGTTCACCCCATTGTTGTTCCAATAATACATTCAACAACGTTGACAAAACATATGAACTAGACTAAAGAACAAAATAGACATTAAGATCCAATAGAGTTTTGTGCAATATTCTATGTGATTAATAACATAGCATGCACCTTCACGAGCACCTTGTCGTGCGGATTAGAATGATCCAACGTGAGCACGTGTTGATCGTTGCATGCTAACACTCCCTAAACGATGGCTTTGATACTGGGTGGCGGAAGAGCAATTGCTTTCACTGCAGCATTACCCTCAACCGCCATCACAAACCGCTGCCATGATAACTTGGCTTTTTCTCGAAGAGCGCCTGTGGATATTTGTAGTGTTCCCCCAGTTGAATTCTTGAGAGACATCTCTCAAGAATTCAAGTATCCGAATGAATTGGGGAGGAAATGCCTAACTAAACGAACATGAACAAGTCCACCTCAATTCAGACATGCAGTAGAGGTGAATGGCTTCAAGAAACCAAAGGCTTAGGCTCTGTTTGATTTCATTTTCGTTTTCAGTTTTTTCTCCAGTTTTGTAAATTGAAAAAAAAACGCGTTTGACACATAATTTTCATTTTTTTTTCTTCAGTTTTGAAAATCAGTTTTTTAAACATAACTATTTTTTAAAACTCTCATTTAGAAATTTTGAGTTTTAATTTTTATTTTGAGATCACAACCACCACCACCCATCACCACAGCCACCGCCGGCGGCCACACCCGTCCACTGGCAGCCACTGCCGACGATAGCCGCCGACGGGCCACCCCGCTTGCCACCGTTACGCCCCACCACTGCCAGCGCAAACCACCACCAAAGAAAAAAAACTCAAAATAAAATGGGGTAATCAAACACCCAAAAGAAAACATTCAAAATAAAAAATTGGGTAATCAAACACTCATTTATTTTTGTAAAAAATAAAAACTAAATTGGTTTTACTTATTTTTTTTAAAGAAAATTAAAATTAGAAGTAGTTTCAAATAGTACCTTAGTTACCAGCTTTATCTTTGACTTTGTGATCGTTTTCATGATATCCTTCTACCATACAACCCCCAAAATCATATGGTAAAAGCTGATGATGGAGCCATACATCTTCTGATAGCCAACACCCGAAATCTGCAATCTCTTTGCGTTCACATGTATGCAACTGCAGTAGTTGCTATAAAAAAAATCCTAGTAACAAGTTACAATCAACAAATCCTAAACCAAAATCATTCTCACCTGAAAGATTTTGACCCCAACCATGGTTATATCTAAGTTGAGGCTAGTGACGATTAACTGTCACTGAATGTATTCAGCGACACATTTTAACGCTTTTTTGGCATTATGGATTATATAATCACCGACAATTAGCATTGCCAAAACTACAACCATGTTTTTGGCAATTTTTTTTTCCTTTTCTTACCCTAAGCTATTGTGATTTATCATTCAAGAACAAAACCCTAATTCTTCGTAAAGCATCAAAATTTGTACACATACAAAACTTTAGGTCACCCTAACCTATTGTAACCGTGCACATCTTACTCAAACTCCACAATGGCATAACAGTCTCAATTTGCATACATCGGAACATATTTTAATTTATACAGTACATATTAAGAGAGAGAGAGAGAGAGAGAGAGAGAGAGAGAGAGCACATTAGTAGACGGTCACAGAGATAAAGAAATACCTTGCCGATCGGTCTTCAATGTTTAAGAGTTAACCAAATAAGAAGTGGAGTGACAAAAGACATAGGCTTTGAACGAAGGATATCATTGATAGTTACGGGATTTCTTAGAAAATATTGAGCAAGTTTCATTACTAGGACAAATTAAAGGATTTTAGTGACTTAACCAATAAGTAGTTGACACCAACGTTGCTATCTAATAATCTTTCATTTTAAGAGTTGTATAGTAGAAAACATGTTGTTGGACTTTTGGGCGTCCAATGTGCTATTTAATCTTTAGTATTCAAGAAAAAGTGGTTCAAGAACTAAAATAGTATTAATCTTTCACTCTTTAAAGATTACGAAATGTAACCACGAAGTGAAATTTAGGGGCCAAATGAGCGCTTTCCAAATTTGTCAATTTAGAGTTTGAACTAACTAACGGCGCTCTTTCACTATCATAAATCTAAGCGCCTCCCTCACAACCATGCACATATTAGGCCCCTACAAATGCCCTAGGGACCTAATCAGATGTTTGAGATGCATGTTGCTTTCCAATCTGTTACTGCTTACTTTCGTGTGCCTAATTTTCCTACAAAAAGTAATTTGCTTCTAATGTTGCAAAATAGCACAGAGGTTACGGTTGTAGATTCAAAATTATGACAGCCATCTTGTCACACCACAAGGAAATAGTTCCTTATGATGAACTTCAAATGACAGGGGCGCATGCCAATCTTGGACAGCCTTTTCCTTTTAAAATTGTGTCTCAGCCCAGTACGCCCACAATGATGATATGCTCTTGGGCATGCAATCTTTTATCGGTGATTTTATATCCTATTCTTCACTGCCCTCTTTCCAATCAGAAATCATTAATTGGCACTTTATTAGAGCACTACGAGCCTACTATGGTTTTGCATGCATCAAAACCATGCACCGATATCTTTGAATGCAAGATGCCAATTAGCCAACATTTTCTTCCTTTTGTTGCAAAGGCCATGTATTCATTACTTACTTGGGTAAATTACATGTGGTGGTTTGTCATAAACTACACACGACTCTTAGTATTTTTTCTTATTACACCAAGTTACACATTTTCTTTATATTTTTCAATTATTAGAGTTAATAAAATAGATGAAAAGACTCTGATACTCCTCATAAAGAAATAAATTTATTCCCTCCCCTCCTCTCTCTCTCACACGCGCGGGCGCACACACACCCCTGGTGAACCACCAATAACATTTCTGCCAACCCCCAGGCCTACGCGAGCAATGTTGTTGACGGTTCACAAGGGGGTGTAACCGGTCATCGAGGTGGGCAACATTGTGGTGGTGCTAGATCTGTTGGTGACGGTGGTAAGTATCTTGTGGGCAGTGTGTTTGTGCGTGTGTGAGAGTGACAGAGAGAGGGGGGGGGGGGGCAATGGGCATTGTACCCTGGAGTCGTCGGCGGTAGCTGAAGAAGGAAAGACATCTTAAAGGGCAATTTTGGTATATCGAAAAATATCATGTGGTGACCTAACTTTTATTCACCGATACTTAATGGAATAGAGTTTTGTGTAAATATACTATAAATCACAGGAAACAGAGTGTAATAAAAAAATTCGTAAAAATCGCATAATTTATAACAAATCTCAAGAATGTAATTTACCCTAATTACTTTGAATTAGTCGAGAAGAGGTTGTTCATCTCCCCTTGATTTTCCTCCTGGCACACATATCTTTGTTATCGATGAGTGCCCTCTTTGAATGGCTTTGAATTTCTTGTTCTGCACTCAAGTGTGGATCTTTGTCGTGTCTTCTCTTTTGCTATGTTCAGTCGTTTGTTTGTTCCTCGTACTCTTACATTAGGTTCTTGTCATTCCCAAAGCTTCAATAAAATCCTTCAATCCAGTGGCCTTTCAGCGTTGTCATCTTCAAGATGCCTCCCCATATCCACTTGGCTCTGGATTGCCTCTTCGTAGTTGGTACCCCCCCATGTCACGTGTTTATCATGGATGACAGTGACCGGTCATAGAAGAGTTTTCGCTTAATCAACTTTGCATTTTTATCTTTGGTATTTAATTATCTACTTATATTGGGCCAAAACAGTGTAAGAATCCGGGGCGGAATCATAATTTTTTTTTCGGGAGGGGGGCAAAAATTATATCGAATTCATCAAAATTTTTATTAAAATAATATTAAAAACAAAGTGCACTTATAAAGCGTACAAAAAGTATTATTAACATATTAAACTAAAATATACATGTTAACATATTATCACAGTAAACTAAAATTTACTTATTAAACTAAAATTAAAGTATTATCTCATAGAGTCACAACAACTGATGAGGAGTTATAATAAGCAGTTGGAGCCACCAATGCAGGTGTTAGTCTAAACCTCCATGTGCCTGCATTAATTTGATAAAAAGAGAGAAAAAAAATGAGAAATTAAAATATTTTCATTGCCTTAATATTTCACTTTTGTTGCTAATATTATTACTATTTTTTCCTTAATTAGTACTTCTAAACGTGCTTATGTTCCTACAAAATTGCCTGCAATAAGGTGCTTATTTAGAGTTATTTTTTCTTGTGAACTCCACTTTTGTCGCCAATCACCATAATGATTATATAGTGATAACAGTGAAGCCAGGGTAGCTAAAAATGAAGCTCAAATAACTTCACCTTTACTTTAATATTTAATTTTTGTTTTCACATACCATTAGGAATTTCTTTGTTTAGGGTTTTTATTAGGTTTGCTGCCTAATAAGTCAATTCTATTGATGTGGTAAACTGCTAAAAGGTTGTGAAATTATAATGTCTTGCTTACTGAAGGGTTGTCGGTAGCGGGTTGTCTTACAATTTGCATCTTAGTCGGTTAATCTTAATTTTATTTTTGAGAGTTGTTTTTTCAATTTGCACCATTAATTTTATTGGAACAGTAATAATCAATTAACAATATTCCCTGTCTGCAACCGTAATTAATTTTAGTCGGCAACAGACAACAGTAATAAATTAATAATCAATTAGCATGATCAAGATAGAGTCTCAGATAAGCGATAAAATTAACAATAATTTATAAGACAGTGTACAAAAAGTTATATACCAAATACTCCACCGTCTCCACGTCTCCACAAGCAGAACTGCAGAAACCAGCAGCCCCAACAGGTCTAGCAGCCAGCGCCCAACAGGGATTGTCGGCGCGGCGTCAAGCACTGCAGCAGGTCAAGCAGCTAGCCTGAGCGGCTTTAGTTGCGGTCGCCAGTAGGGTGAGGCCGTGAAGGGCCAGATCTGGCGACTGGTCGCCGGTCGGACAGAATAGCCGACAGTCGAAGTCTCATCGGTGCGGTCGACCATTCTTCAAGAGTTCAAGATCTAGTCGTCCCCTTGTCGAAGATCTACTATCTGAAGGTGTCGAGGTGGGTTCAAATCGCGTCGCGGACTCGCGGGATCTAGTCGTCGATCGCCGGTCGGAGTAGATTAGTTCTCTGTCCACTAGTGAGAGAGAGAGTGTGCCGATTGTGGGGATTGGGGAACGGCGTCTCGGGGAACGGGGTCAGTACAATTCCCGAAAACCAATTTTTTTTCCAGAAGTCAGGGGGTGCTTCAGCCCCCCCCCCCCTGTCACCACGTAGGGTCCGCCCCTGGTAAGAATCCAATTTTGGATGTTTGATATGTTACGTTAATAAGTACTCATTAAAAAAAATTTCAAAATTTTTTAAAAGTAGTTTGTTTGACAAGTCAATTTATGGTAAAAATATGACGTACTTTTACATTTACAAGATTCATCATAAGAATCTGTAAAAAATTAAACCAAAAAAATAAATAAAAATTTAATTGTGAAGAATAATTGATTAAAAGGTTGCAAAAATCTTCTTGATTTGAAAAGAGGCTAGCCCAACGAATCTAGAATGGACGATCCCATGGAATGACAGCCATATAATTTACATCACAAGAAAATGCTATATGATGAACTTCACAGCGCATGCCAATCCTGGAAATCTTTTCCTTTTATATTTGGTTTCAACCAAATTAGTCTCAACCAAAGTCCCGCCCAGTCAGTCCAATATGATGATATGTTACCCTTTAAAGCACCACTGCTGACCGCATATCCTTTTGATCACTTGTACAATCATTAACTGGCCCTACATCCTGTAGCGATTTTGACGCATCGCTACAAATGTGTAGCCATAAATTTTTTAAGTGGTTTGGGAACGATGAACTCGATTATTTGAGACCGTTGAATGTATTTTTATAAGAACTCATGTCTCTCTTGACTCCTTTTGTCCCATCCTTCTGTCCCAATACTATTGGCGGCAACCTTGCTTGGTCTCAATAATTTGACTTTTGCACGAAATTGAAGACATGACTTTTGATTCAACATTTTTAAATACTAGTCCAATAATTCGAGCTAAGCTTGAGCCGGTTTATAAAATACAGTATAACATAAGGTCTTAAATTGTGTATTAATATGTATCACATATCGTGAGATAAAAAAGACAGTAACATTATTTTAAAAAAATATCTTATTTGGTTGTAAAAAAATAGATACTGATATAATAGAGTTGCTTAATACTTGTCTTTTTTAAGTTTTTACTTTAAGTTGTCAAGTAATATTTCAAATGAATATTGCCATAGCACTTATAGTAGTAGAATATTCATGTTAGTACTATATATAGCTAAATAACGAACATGATTGTAGTTGAAATTAAAAAGTTGGGAGATTATGACGTTTATCTTTTGAATTATGGATATTACATATGAGTATAATTCTTTAACTTCAAAAGTTTTTGAGGTGTTACGTGTTTTTTGAATAATATTTTCTATATATCTTTTTGAAATTTTTTTATGAAATGCATGTGTGAGGACATTCAACCGACAAAAATATGTCATTTTTTTAGTACTTTTGAGGTATTAATAGTAAAAAATAATACATGATTGGTAAGTACATTGATAAAGTAGAGTTTAAAAGAGGGATAACTTTAAAAAGTTGATTTTGCTGTCCACATATTGTAGGCTTACAATTTGGCATAAAATTATAGTTCTTACATCTAATAAATGCCTTTAATAGTATTTTTCAATAGATACTTATTTAATCCGATAATGTACCTTTTGTATACCAACTTTTATTGGGTTATTCTTATCAGAGAATATATAATAATTTTTACATTCATATTAGAGAATAACTCCTAGTAAGTTCGTTGAATCGGGTAAAGTTTTAGAATATTTAGAGTAAGTTTTTTAATTTTTTAAGGCTTAGTAATATGAAAATTAACTTATCAACAGATAAGAACCCATCTAAGATAATATTCTCAATTGTAGTATCATTTTTTTTCTTTTAATTATAGTATGTTATTTTTATTTTAAAAATATCTGAATTTTTTGTACTCATATTAGAGAGTGATTTTACAGATACAATAGTCAAAATCAAGTTTTAATAAGTTTGTTCATGAACCAGTTAGAGTTTTATAATGTTTAGAATTACTTTTTCAATTATATAAGACTTAGTAATACAAAAATTAATTTATCGAGAAATTAAAATCCCGTTCAAGAAAATATTTCTCAAATATAACATAATTCTCAAATATAGTATCAGTATTATTTTTTTCTCTTTTTAAATCTAGTATGCTATTTTCGTTTTTAAGATATAAGAAGTTTTATATTCATATTATAGAGTGATTTTAAGGATACATTAAGTCCTAATAAGTTAGATCATAAATCAGTTATAATTTTAGAATATTTAGAATTAGTTTTTCAATTATATAAGGCTTAGTAATATAAAAATTAATTTATCAAGAAATAAGGACCCCATCCAAAATAATATTCACAATCGTAGTATCATTTATTTCTCTTCTAAATTTAGTTACTTATTTTCATTTTTAAGATATATGAATTTTGTATTTATATAGGAGATTGGTTTTAAGGTACAATAGTCAAAATTAAGTCCTAATAAGTTAGATCATGAATCAGTTAAAGTTTTAGAACATTTAGAATTAGTTTTTCAATTGTATAAGGCTAAGTAATATAGAAATTAACTTATCAAGAAATAAGAACTCATCCAAAATAATATTCTCAATCTTAGCATCATTTTTTTCTCTCTAAATTTAGTTAGTTATTTTCATTTTTAAAATATATCAATTTTATATTCATATTAGAGTGTAGTTTTAAGGATACAATGGTCAAAATTAAGTCCTAATATGTTAGTTCATGAATGTTTTTGAACTTTTAGAGTTAGTTTTTCAATTATATAAGGCTTAGTAATATGAAAATTAACTTATCAAAAAATAAAAATCTCATCCAAGATAATATTCTCAATCATAGAATTATTTTTTTCTCTTCTAAATTTAGCCAGTTATTTTCATTTTTAAGATATATGAATTTTATATTCATATTAGATAGTAGTTTTAAGAAATAATTAAAATTAAATCATAATAAGTTAGTTCACCAATTCGTTAGAAGTTTAGAATGTACATAATGTATTTTTCAATTGTATAAGGCTTAGTAACATGAAAATTAACTTATTAAGAAATAAGAACCCAATTCAAGATAATATTTTGAATTGTAGTATTATTTTTTTTTCTCTTCTAAATCTAGTATGTTATTTTTGTTTTTATGATATGTGAATTTTTATATGCATATTAGAGAGTAATTTTTAAGGATATAATAATCTTAATAAGTTAGTTCATCAAACAATTAGAGTTTTAAAACATTTAGAATTAGTTTTTCCATTATATTAGACTTAATAATATGAAAATAAAGTTATCAAGTAATAAGAACCCAACCCAAGATAATATTTTCAATTGTAGCATATTTTTTTCTTTCTCTTCTAAGTCTAGTATGTTATTTTCGTTTTTAAGATATATGAATTTTTATATTCATATTAAAGAGTGATTTTAAGTATATTATAGTCAAAATTAAGTCCTAATAAGTTAGTTCATTAATCAGTTAGAGTTTTAGAATTTTTAGAATTTGTGTTTCAATTATATAAGACTTAGTAATATGAAAATTAACTTATCAAAAAATATTAAGTCCTAATAAGTTAGATCATGAATCAGTTAGAGTTTTAGAACATTTAGAATTAGTTTTTTTAATTTTTTAAGGTATAGCAATATGAAATTAATTTATCAAGAAATAAGGACCCCATTCAAAATAATATTCTCAAACGTAGTATCATTTTTTTCTCTTCTAAATTTAGTTAGTTATTTTCATTTTTAAGATATATGAATTTTATATTCATATTAGGGAGTGATTTTAAGGATACAATAGTCAAAATTAAGTACGAATATGTTAGTTCATGAATTAGTTAGAGTTTTTGAACGATTAGAGTTAGTTTTTCAATTATATAAGGCTTAGTAATAAGAAAATTAACTTATCAAAAAATAAGAATCTCATCCAAGATAATATTCTCAATCGGAGCATCATCTTCTTTCTCTTCTAAATTTAGTTAGTTATTTTTATTTTTAAGATATATGAATTTTATATTCATATTTGTTAGTGGTTTTAAGAAATAATTAAAATTAAATCGTAATAAGTTAGTTCATCAATTCATTAGAAGTTTAGAACATACATAATTTATTTTTTAATTATATAAGGCTTAGTAAAATGAGAATTAACTTATCGAGAAATAAGAATCCAATTCAAGATAATATTTTTAATTGTAACATCATTTTCTTTCTCTTCTAAATCTAGTACGTTATTTTCATTTTTATGATATATGAATTTTTATATTCACATTAGAGAGTAATTTTAAGGATATAATAGTTCAAATTAAGTCCTAATAAATTAGTTCATCAAACAATTAGAGTTTTAGAATGTTTATGATTAGTTTTTCAATTATATTAGGCTTAGTAATATGAAAATTGATTTATCAAGTAATAAGAACCCTATTCAAGATAATAGTCTCAATTATAGCATCATTTTTTCTTTCTCCTTCAAGTCTGGTATGTTATTTTTGTTTCTAAGATATATGAAGTTTTATATTCATAGTAAAGAGTTGTTTTAATTATATAATAGTCAAGATTGAGTCATAGTAAGTTAGTTCATTAGTCAATTAGGGTTTTAGAACGTTTAGAATTAATTTTTCAATTATATAAGGTTTAGTAATATGAAAATTAACTTTTCTTAGGCAGTCTTGATTCTACGATAATGCACTTTGGGTAGAAGTCAAAGACTAGACACGCATCTCACAAGGGTAAGTAAAAAAAAACCTAAACCTATAAGTTTATTCTTTGATTATGAAAAACTTAGTAAGAGTAAATGATGTGGATAATATTTAAAACCTTTAATGACACTTATAATAGTTATAATTCTATTTCACATTGAAAACATAATGTGATGATGTGTTAAGTAAGAAGTCATATTTTTGTGATGATATATCGCATAAAGAAGCTCTCGCTTCGGTTATTATATATTATATAGATATATATTCATAACTAATGGTTCAGCAGGACCATACAATACTTACTCTAAATTTATCGCTACAAAGATACTTCAAGCGGAGAATTGCCTCTCATAGCCCAAAGTCCAACACGCAGTATGCATAATAGCCCAACAAACAAGGTCTCTCTGACTCGCCCAGCAGGTCACAATCCAAGAGCCTTTTATCCATGCCCCACCTGCCTTCTCTTTGTCTATGGGGCATTTGCCAAGTTCGTTTTTTTTTTTTTTTTCCTTTTTCTTGATGAAACCCTGGTTTACATACAGGAGAACACACATACGTGCACCATCTAGGATTAACGGCTTTGATACACTTTTTTTTCCCTCTGAAAACCTGCTCTAGATTCTCTTGGATGAAAAAAGGAAATTGACCCATGTCGAGCACTGCTGGTCATGTGATGGTGTAAACCAGATCAACCATTTTATTACGTGTTGGTCATTATTTTGGACTGAATTGCTTAGGATTGATTCAGTTTAAACAATAGGGTTATTACGTTCTTTTTAAAGGATTTCTGACATTTTTTGGGGAGAAAGCAGCGGTTGCTTGGAAGCAGGGAACCCACTGGGACCAAGATTAAATATACTTCACTTTGTCTCACTGATCTCTACTTTTGGGAAGCTACGGTCAATTTCCATTTGATTCAAATCGAATTATACTTCAGTAATGTTATGTCTTGCCGCCTTGAAGTTTTTTTGTTGTTCAGATCACATGTTAACTCTTACAGTCCTACTTGTAAGTGTTCTTTGATTTTGTGGGATTTAGAAGTATTTAGGAAAATATGCAAGTTTTAAACAAATATAAAAAACCCGGTCTCCGTTGGAGACATTGATAACTTCGTGGCACTTTTGCTTGCTTGCCATCTCGATTTTTTCACTACGAATCTAACAAGCTCCTGCAGTAAAAGGCATGTTAAGTAACTACGTTGGAATGTGGTAATCATTTCCCGTTGGTTGATCCTCTGCTTCTGCACAATAGGCGGATATATAAATCTAAGTATCAAGTCTTGTATGGTAGAATCACGACGACAGTAGATACCACCAAGTTTGCCTTGTGCTTGAGCTCTCTATATTCTGTGTCCCTGGCGCATATAGATGACTTGACGAAGGCTGTTTATGATTAGAATCAGGATGTTTATAAGTACCCAGCACCTGGCCATATTGGCAATCCCGTAAGAGTTTCCAACTTGGCTATCTTTACAGAAATCTTGTTTAACAAGATGGAGTTAGCCGAGAAGTTTGGAGTGACTGAATTTGTGAATCCTAAGGACCACGAGCGACTAGTTCAAGACAAGAGCTGTAATTTCTTCTACTTATTCCACTGGTCTAATGTATAGTTATAGGTATGTTAATAAATTGGGTCAGTGGACCCATTATCCTCCCACTAACAGATAATGTGTATTTGTTAGTCTGGATAATTACAGTTATTTAGAAGATATTTATCTCCTAAGTGTTTGAGATAAACACAATATTCATCTTATAGGTGTTTGACATAAATACATCTTTATCTCCTAAATGTTTGAGGTAAAGTCAGTCTATAATTGTATCTCTATATTAAGGTTAGAGATATCCCAATAAATTATAAGTCATAGCAATAAGTCACAGACAATAAGTCTATCTCTCTATAACACTCTCTCTAGAGCAATCACAAATAAGCTCTATAATTTGGTTCGTAGATGCAGAACTCGACTTTAGTAGCCGTTTTCATACCTGTGAAAAAGATCAAGCGTGTTGGAGGCCAGTAACAACAATGATCCATCGTCAGAATATTCGGTATGTTTTCAAACCCACTACGTGGTAGCGCATTAATTGTTATTCAACATTGGTATCAAAGCATGATTACTTATTGATTCGCCTTTGACATGCTAGAATAAATAATGTGCATGTTGTGATTTATTTCAGATACATGAATGAGATCCATTATTAAAGTTCAAAATTTTTTGAGCATGTTTTTCTAAAAAAATAATTATATGATTTTGTTCTCCTATGGTTGAGGATGAACTCCGTAAAATTTCATGATTATTAGATGCATAATTTGTAAGACGCGCCCACGCGCCCAAGCCAAGACGCGCCATCACGCGCCAGTCAAGCTGCGGACACGCACCCCATGCGCGCATGCTCCACACGAGCCTGATTGAGTCCAGAGGCTGCCCCACGTGCACGGCGGCGAGTGGAGGCGCGTGATGGCTGTTGTCGGCTGATTTTGAACCCACCGCCGGCGAGTGGAGCGTTTTCTTGGCTTCTGAATTTTTTATGTGGTGTTAAATTTACCTTTATAGCCTCTGTATGTGTTCTGTTTAATTTTAAAATAAATTTTTCTAAAGAAATTAGCTTTAAAATTTTATTTTATACACATAGAATTTTTCTTTAAATTTTAAAGGGTATATTGGGGGTAAATTTACTGTTTGTCATCTTCTAAAATTTTATCTCTCAATTTTTAGCTATTTGTGAGTATTTTTGTGCTACTTTTGTGGTCCTAAAAAAGTGAATAATGCGCAAATGTTATTTTTTACACTTCGTAGACAAAAATAAATATTTTTTTGGAGAGCTATATGACATAGATGAATTATGTTTTATTTATTTGCCTTGATTAGTGTTTGGTTTAAATATATTTTTTGTTGAGATGTATTTATTGGGTTTTTGGTAAGCCAACACTTTAAACCCAATTTCAAGGTCTTTACGCCCGTTTTCCTTAGAAGGAGAATGTGACCTATTCATCAATATAATTATCCTTTAACTTGTTATTTGAGCATGCTAGTTTTAGGTTAAATGGATGGATATTAGATTGACATTCTAAAGGAACTTATTTTTAATGTGTTTACTCTTGTTTTAAGAAATTTCTTTTGAGAATAATGTGTTGTGCAACATCTCCATTTGTTTTACTGGAGTAGTTTGTAGTAGGATTTTCAAAGATGTTGTATTCAATTATTTCCATGTATATTCCAGAAAGTCATGTACGGGGATGTAATTTCGCACGCACATTATTTAAGCCAGAATTTTCTTAGTATAAGTTATTAGAATGCCAATAGGATTCAATGGAGTCCTTGCACACTTTATTGCATGGTGTAATTTTATATTGTTCTAAATTATCATGTGGATGCTTTATTACATTGTAGCTTATATGATGAGATTTATTGCAAAAAATTACTTGAAAAATATTTTCCCAACTCACATACATAGGAGATGATTACAAGCTTAGCAAAATTTTGATTTCATGATAGGAAGAAGGATTATGTTTTTCATTTATTTTTTTTGAAATAAATCGAAGGATGTATAATTAATTTCTTTTTGTTTGCGCAAACTAATGTAGCGAATAAAATGGCCACCAAGAATGTTATAGTTGATCTTGTTAAGGGTGAGAAACTTAACGAAGATAATTATGACGTTTGGCACAAAAAGATGAAATTCATGCTAAACGAACAAGAGCTCGAGGAGCACTTTACCAAAGAGATGGTCGCGCCCACTGAGGGGCAAACCTTAAGAGACCACATTGCCTACCAGAAATGGAATCAGAAAGATCGTAGTGCGAACTACACCTTATTGAGCAGCTTGCAAAATGATCTAATCGGGCAGTATGATGAACTTCCAACTTGCAAAGCTTTATGAGATCAGCTCAAGTTCTCTTTTGGTGGAACCTCAACTACGCGGCTTCGTAGCCTGGTGATCAAGTTTGAGGTGTACACAAGAGACCCTAAGCATACCATGAGTGAACATCTAAGGGTGATGTCCAATATGATTGGTAAGCTGAGGGATGCTGGCCATGCGCTCATAAATGAGCAGCAAGTCAGAGTTGTCATAAGGTTCTTTCCTGCCTCATCGGCCAATATGAAACAGATATTGACCCACAGTAAAAACATCAATAACTTTTCTGATGTTTCACAGTATGTCATCCTTGAGGTTGAGACTCGAGATGCTGACAAGACCCTAACTTATGTCGCCCAAGAGGGATCGCGCAATGCAAATGGCAAGCGCGGAAGACAAAGTAAGAAAAGCGAGGCTAGCACTTCTGCGCCAAAAGAAGGGAAAATGAAGAAACGCAAGAGAGGAAAACGTGGTGGGAAAAATGACTTGTCTAAAGTCAAATGCTTCAACTGTCAACAAAAAGGACGCTTTGCTTGTGATTGCACTGAGCCGAAGAAGGTACTTCAGAATCTCTCTCTCAATTATATGTTTCTTCACATGTGATGGTTGCTCATTCCCAACCTGTGTGGTTTGTGGATACATGTGTAACAAAACATGTAGCACGTGATCAAGAGGGGTTCGTAGATTATCACCGGATTCTAGCGGGAAGCAAACATATCTTCATGGGAAACAATAGCTCTGAAGAGGTGCTAGGGTTGGTTCTTACCAGCTCAAGTTGCGCACTGGGCACAAATTGATTCTTGAGGATGTGCGATATGCACCCACTCTTCGGCTTAATATACTTTCAGTTACTGCTTTATTTGACAATGGTTTTTCCTTTATTTTTAGGGGTAATAAGTTGGACATCTTTTTGGATGATGTTTTATTCAGACATGATTTTTGCATTGATAGTCTTTTTCAATTGGATTTAATTGATTCTCAGTCCTCTTATTCTTATGTGGTGAATGATAATATTGTGATTGATTCTACCACCTGGCATGCAAGACTGGGCCACATAGGCCAAGATAGAATGACTCGTTTAGCTAGAGAAGGCCTTTTGGGCCTACTTACAAGAGTCAATCTACAAACATGTAAGGCTTGTTTGGCCGGTAAAGCATGCCGGAAGCCTTTTGGAAAGGCTGTGAGAACAACTCAACCACTTGAGCTAGTTCACTCTGACATATGTGGACTTATGAGTGTAAAGGCACGCCATGGCGCCTCTTATTTCCTTACACTGATAGACGATTATACACGATATGGTTGTGTATCTGATATCTCACCGCTATGAAGCTTTGGACTGTTTCAAACACTTTGTAGCAGAGGTTGAGAATCAGAAAGAGAAGAATTTAAAAACTTTTCCCATTGACAGGGGACGCGAATATTTGTCAGATCACTTCAAAAAGTTTTGTGAGGAAAAAGGGATATGCAGACAACTTACTATTCTTAATACTCCACAACAAAATGGTGTTGCGGAAAGAAGGAATAGAACATTGTTAGACATGGTTAGGTCTATGATGGCGTAAGCACACCTTCCAATATCTTTTTGGGGATGCCCTTTTGACTGCAACCTATATACTTAATCTTGTGCCTTCACAGTTAATCAAATCCACCCCTTATGAGCTTTGGAATTGCCAAAAGCCAAATTTGGATAACTTGCGCCCATGGGGCTCTGCAGGTTATGTCCACAGTACTTCTCATAAGTATGGGAAACTAGGGCCTAGAGCTAAAAAGAGTATCTTTTTTAGGTATTCTGAAAACTCTAAAGGTTATGTGATGTATGGTGAACATCTAAATGGTGGAAAGACTGAAAATAGAGTCTCGTGATGTCAATTTCATAGAGAGTAATTTTCCTAGCATTGGAGACGCAAGTAAGAATCTTGACCTCTATGAGTTAGAGGAGGTTGAAGCCACTTTACCATCTCCAAGCGAAGGTGGGGAATTAGTTTCTCATCCGGTTGTCGCTGAAGATAGTACAAGTGACCCTCAACCTAGTGGGAGTATCCTAGACAGTGGGAGCACACCACAAGGACCATTAGGTCAGTGAGATTCTCAACTGCGTAGAGGTGCATGAGGAAGAGTTCCACGTCGTCGTTTTGAGATTGATAGTGAAATTCTTATGTGCACCCCAATTGATGAAGATGAGCCCACTTCTGTGGAAGAAGCCTTATCTTCATCTGCTATTAATGAGTGGATGACTGCAATGAAAGATGAGTTGAGCTCAATGGAGAAGAATCAGGTCTAGGAGTTGGTTGACCTTCTATCAGGACGCAAGACTGTTGGAAATAAGTGGGTTTTAAAAGTCAAGCGCAAGGCAGATGAGTCAATTGACAAGTATAAAGCACGTCTTGTGGCGAAAGACTATACTCAATAGCGGGGTGTGGACTATGAAGACACTTTTTCCCCAGCGGTGAGATTTACTTCAATTCGCCTGATCCTAACTATTGTCGCCCAACATGATTTAGAACTTTTTCATATGAATGTTAAGACTGCGTTTCTCAATGGAGAACTAGACAAAAAGATTTATATGGCTCAACCTGAGGGTTTTGAAGTCAAAGGACTTGAGCACAAAGTTTGCCGTCTCAAACGTTCTATTTATGGTCTCAAACAATCATCTAGGCAGTGGTACTTTTGCTTTCATCATGCCATTACCTCTATAGGTTTTGAAATGATTGAACAAGACCATTGTGTTTACGTAAAACGATCCAAAAAAAATATTCTAATCCTTTCTTTGTATGTGCATGACATTCTTTTAGCTGGGAATGACATGAGTTCCATTGTAGCCACCAAGCAGTGGCTGTCTTGTAATATTTCAAATTTCGGGAGCTGTTTAAAATAGTCATTCGTGACCTGAAAAATAAACGGGCTCTAATTTTGAGCAATGCTAGCATATTAGTACAGTATGGGAGCTTAAAACAATTTTGGGACAAAAATTTAAATTTTTGGGACATTTCCGTAATTTTGAAAAAAAAACCTTAGGGGTGTAATGGTAAATTGATGATTTTAGCGATGAAATTTTTTAAAATGAATGATAGTGTATATTTTAGTGATGTCTAGCAAAATTGATCAAGTTAGACTAAATTTGGGGCTTTGATGTAATTATAAAAAAGTTTAGGGTTATTTTGTAATTATGAAAAATTTGAGGGGTTAATTTGCTATTATGGGAAAAATGGTATAAGGTGTCAATGTTAGAGAAAACTATTCTGGGAGTGACACCTCTTGCTATTTGGTGTGATGACTAATGCCTTTAACGATAAACTAAGGAAGAAGATAAGTTTGTTAAGGAAAATAAAAAAAAAGAAAGAAAATTCAGAGAAACAAAGGAAGAACACAAGGGAAGAACAATGACAATGGAGCCGAACAGAGCTTCTCAGGGAAGCGAAAAATCAGGAAAGAAAAAGGGGAAATTGAGCCTAATTTTGAGAAGTGAGTTACCCAGCTCTTAGTAGGCATGTTCTAGTATTTGTTTACGGAGTCTAGGTGTGTTTTCGATCACTGTGGAGCATATGATTTGTCCATGAACATGGCTGGGAAATCAGGTTGGGAGGGGAATATTTTTGGGGAATTGATACTTCGAGTGAATGGGTTTAGCCCTGAAATCATGTAAATTGAGTCATTAAATCTATGGTTAATTCAGTTGTGGGCTGGTAAGGGGTAAGGAATGAAGAACTATGACTGCATAGGGAGTGGGAATCATGTAACAATATGCGTGTTCTTGCGTGGTGGGTGTATATGTGTGTAAATTATGTGTACTAAGTAGATGTATGTGAAATATAATGTGTATATGGGTGTTTAAGAGAGAAAATAATGAGTTTCAGTGAAATTTCAAGGAGTTAAGTGAGTGTTTTGCAGGTGTAGTGCGTGAGTCCGTGACTGTGTGTGTGTGTTCTTAGTGGTGTGTGTTCATATGAGTTGTGGTGAGTGATGGTATGAATTTGAATATGTTAAGTGTGTAAATGGGTTCGAGGCAGTGAAGTAATGGGGGAATCATGGTGTAATAAGTGTGTAGGAGTGATTTGGGTGAGGGAGTGTGAACTGTGTAATGTTGTAGGTGTGTAGAAACCGAAGGTAGAAGAAGGTGCATGTAGTTTAGGTGAAATAGTGTGTTTAGATCTCAATAGTAAGTGTAATTGTCGCTAAAGACTAAAATTTTTTAGGCAGTTTTTCAACAAATTTTCATAAATAGTTAGAGCCAAAATTAGATAAAATTCAGAACATTAACCCCTGAAATTTTATGAGATCTACGCTCTGAAAATTTTTGGATTCCACAAAGGGCGCTAAAGGAGGGTATCAGGTAACTACGATTATCGATTTATTTAGCATAGCAAACCAAGTTATTTTAACCTGAAAATTTTATGAAAGCCTTATTTTATAGATATTATTTATTATCTCAAATTTTGGGCCATTCCGAGGCCGATAGATATTTTTCACGAAACTGGTCTTTTAACGCGGTTCGGATACCGGTTCGGAATTTTCGGGTAAAAATTCTTTAAAATAATTTTTAAACCGAAAATGATATCAGGATGCTTAAAATAGAGGTTTAAGATATTTTTGAGATTTTTTTTGTGCTGGAAACCCCTAGGGGTGTTTTGGTAATTTACCACCCCGAAGGAGTCTTTTGGTAATTTACCTATAAGAGGTATTTTGAAGTAAATTTACATACAATAAGATTATTTTAGTGACTTTGCTTTTGGAAAAGTCATTTTGAGAATTAAAGTGTAATGGGGGTATTTTGGTAATTTGCCACCCCGAAGGGGTATTTTGGTAATTTGACCTAAGAAATGTATTTTGCATAAATTTACATATGAGAAGTTTATTTCAGTGATTCTACTTATGGGAAGACCATTTTGGTAATTTAAGTCCGAGAGGGGCATTTTGGTAATTTTACACCCTAGGGGCGTTTCGGTAATTTTACATACCCGGTGAGGGGAGGTTCATTTTGGGAGCATGTGTGAGTTTGTATTAAGTTATACATTTGTTCTGTAGGCTGTATTCTAATGGTTTGATTATTCCGTTTAGGTTAAAGTTAAAGACTTCCGGTTAGGATAATTTAGCTGCGGATCTAGGTAAGGGATTCTATCTGAACCTTGGGTAAGGACTTTTTTCCGAACCCTTATTTGATTACTTTAGTCCTTTGATATATTTACGGCTAATGCCGAACTCTGAGTTATGTATTGATATCAGCATGTTCTTGCCCAGAAAATCCTAATGTTGAACCTGAATCGGTTATTTGGAAATCTTGTGATGCTCGCATGTTATTGCAGGCTGAGAAAATTTGATAATTGTCTGTATCCATTCTTCCGAATTGTTGTGATTATATTCGATAATTATTCGCAGTCGTTTTTGTTATTTATCTGTGATTTTTCTTCTGAAATTCTGATTTCTTCTGAAAATTCCAAATGCTGACTTATGTCAATATGATTATTGTTAGTAGAACCCGAATTGATTTTGGGGATATGAGCTTATGTTAACGCTCATTGATATTGTTAATTTCTGTGTTGACCTGGGTACTTATTTAGTGGGGAGGCAGTATAAGGCTGGTTGAATCCTGCATGAAACGCAGGCTAGTACCCAAGTGGACTAGTAATTATTTTAGTACATCATGCATGTGTACACTATATAAGCTTGCCATAATGGCATTGTAATCGCCCAGGATCAACATTGATTTTTGATTTTATTAGCTAGAATGATTTGTGCTTGGGTTGAAAGCCCTTGACAAATATTCATCGTATTTAGTTAGAAGGATTTGTACTTGGGTTGAAATCCCATGACAAACCTTTATTGTATTACTTGAAATGATTTGTGCTTGGGTTGAATCCTTCAAAAAATCTGCTGTATTTTAGAAATGATGACTTGAAAAGGATCTTTTATTGATCGTCTTGGGTTTTGTTCTGATTATTAATATTTATTTTGGCATCTATTTCTGATGAACTTTGATCATTTTGGGTAATCATTGAGTTTTGATTGTTATAAGTGTTTTGAAAATCATCGTCAGTTGGATTTTTTGGAATCGTGTTATAATCTCTTTTTGTAGTCCTTGTACGACCTTACTGGGCTCTCAAAAGCTCACCTTTTGTTTGGCTCCCTTCTGCATGTGATGATCAAATGTAGCACGTTCGGGAATGGGTTAGAGTCTGTGTGAGATCCCGATGAGCCCATCACTACTGTGTAGGGAGACCCCTGCGTGGGTCAGTTTTGTCAACTCGTTCTATAAGAACTTGAGTTTGTAAAGAACCTAGATCTTAATGGTTCAAGTTTGAGTAGTTTTGTAATATTGAATGTGAAGAGTTTGAGTTGATATCGGATTAACTGTTTTGGAAGTATGTGTTAGTGAACATGATTTGACAGGTTTGATGTGATCCGGTAAGTTAACTACCCGGGAGTTCGGGGCGGTGGAGCTCCAAATACCCGGGGGCGTTACATGTCCTCAACTTTTGAGATGAAGGACATGGGAGAAGCTAATTATGTGCTTCGGGTTAAAATCATACGTGATCGTCCAAAGAGACTTCTCAGTTTGTCTCAAGAGACATATATCAAGAAGGTCATTGAACGATTCCGTATGCATAACTTAAAACCATAGACACTCCAATGGATAAGGCGTGTACTTTAACCACAGATCAATGCCCAAAAGAATGACGAGGAAAAGAATCGGATGTCTAAAGTGCCTTACGTGGCTGCAGTTGGGAGTCTGATGTATGCTATGTTGTGTAGGCGTCCAGACATCTGCTATGCCATTGGAATGGTGAATCGTTATCGGATTAATCCTGGACCCGTTCATTAGAATGCGGTGAAGAGGATTCTTCGATACTTACATGGAACCGTTGATCTCATCCTGTGTTATCATGGTGGAGACTTGAGACTGAGAAGATACAACGATGCTGATTGGGGCGGTGATAGAGATGAGCGCAGATCCACTTCAGGTTATGCATTCATACTATGAGGTGGAGCTATATCTTGGTGCAACAAAAAATAGACTTGCATCGCCCTATCCACGATGGAGTCGGAGTATGTTGCTTGTTCAGCAGTAGTCCAGGAAGCTATTTGGTTGATGTCATTCTTACAGGCTCTAGGGGTTACAGCTCATGCAGACGAGTCTGTCACTATTATCTGTGACAATACAACTGCCATAGATTTTGTAAAAGATCTCAAATATCATGGGAAAGCCAAACACATAGGCCTTCGTTATCACTTCATTAGAACTTTAGTTGCGCAAGGAGAGGTGACCCTGAAGCATATACCTACTGGCAAAATGGAGGCTGATCCTTTGACCAATCCTATTGCTAAAGATGTTTTCCTTTCTCACATTAGGAGTATGGGACTACGTAGGTTTTGATATGTTTATAACATCTTATGTACTTGACATTATTTATTATATTTTCATTCCTTGATTTGAGTTTATTTTGGAATGAATGTACTTTCATTTACATCCTTATTGAAAGTGTCACCATGCTTGAATTGATCCACTCACATGGGTAATTCACCTTGGCGCTAAGATAGCGAGCAAGATGAGACATAATTGTCTTAGGCGCCAAAAGAGGTGAATAAGATGATACAACTTGTAAAGCAAACATGTCGCCTTAGTTGGTGCTAAGATGAGACCTATAAAGGTAGGTCGATCATAGAGTATCTCCAACCCTCTATGTAGCCTGTTTACAGCCGAATATAAGATTTCAGGCAGGCACTATGAGAGTGACTGAGCTGAAAAACTTAGGCTAGGCGCTTGTACAACAACTAGACTTAGATTCGTATGGCGTATTTTATTATACATTTATGTGACACATCCTTGCGGGTTACGCCATAGCATGCAAATCATATTGCATGTGCTAAATGCAGATCGACAGTGGGGGTGATGAATGAATCCCTGCTTCGTTACTGTGTGAGCCACTTGGATCGATATTTTTGATCCTACAAAGTACCCTTCTCACCTTAGGCTATCTCATGAAGAGGATACTCAATGTTGCTACTTTAGCATGTACCATTGGATCATGAATGATGCGGTCTCGCGGGACATGTCTAGGAAAGGGGTTGGGTCTAATTGGAATGACATGAGGGCTTTGAGAAGAAAATTCAATATTATACCATGTTGTGTTATTTATAACCCGGGCGACTTTGTCGATTTTTTGTTTCGATATGAGTCATGAATGCATAATATATGAGAGGTTTAACACTGCTCATTATGAGGAATTTGAGAGTGTTTAATTTAGTATAGTTGAACTATCTGGAGTACATATGAGATTTTTTTGGAGTGATGTATTATGTTAGTTTGATGATAACTTAATACAGTACTCCTCACCTGGACATCCTTTCTCGTAGGTCGCACGTTCTATTTCCTGTATGAGAAGATGAGTGGACAAGAGGTAAGGAGGGACTGTACGAATTATTTGCCCTGTATGTGGGCGAGTGAGAGCTGTTAATAAATTGGGTCAGTGGACCCATTATTTGCCTACTAACAGATAATGTGTATTTGTTAATCTAGATAATTACAGTTATTTAAACGATATTTATCTCCTAAGTGTTTGAGATAAATATAATATTTATCTCATAGGTGTTTGAGATAAATACATCTTTATCTCATAAGTGTTTGAGGTAGAGTCAGTCTCTAATTGTATCTTTATATAAAGGTTAGAGATATCTCAATAAATTATAAGTCATAGCAATTAGTCACAGACAATAAGTCCCTCTTTCTATAACACTCTCTCTAGAGCAATCACCAAGAAGTTCTAGGATTTTGTTCATGGACGAAGAACTCGACTCTAGTAGCCGTTTTCATACTTGCGAAACAGATCAAGCGTGTTGGAAACTAGTAATAACAAAGATCCATTGTCAGAATATTCGATATATTTCCGAACCCATTACGTGGTACGAGGTAGCGCATTAATTATTATTTAACAAGGTACTTCAATGTGCGCAGCGTCTTTACATTTTAGCATATGCGACGCGACCCCTTTTAATAGTTTCTCGACCTCTACAGGTCATTGCGGATATGACAAATGGTAGAGTTGACAGGAGTGTGTGCGAAGAGTTACACCTTGATTTCTGCTTTCGAGTGTGTTCACGATGTATGCTCTTTAAAAGCTTAAAGAAGGTGCGTGTTTTTCTTTTGGTTATCTTACTACTACACACCTCCTTTCAGGATCTAGATTAAGGTCAAGTTGGTTTAGTATGCCGTTCCTTAGTGAACATATTTTCTTGCTTACTATGTCGTTCTATGGTATGGTTGATATGTTCTAGCACAGAAGTGTGTCCCAGGTGAGTGCACTGTTCTGGGGAATTCTGCGGACACCCCTCACTGACAAATCAAGGGAAGTCTGATTACAAGGATGAGAACCTTTAAAATATCCCTCAAACTCACTCGCAACTGCAATATCAACCTGGTTCCCCTCGGCCTTTGCCTACGCTGTATGCTAATTACTTCTGTTCATATAGCGTGTATATTATAGCAACGGATTCTTGTTCCCTCCTCCAACTCCATTTGCGGATAGCTCAAGTCAACAAGGATTAAGTTATTGAGGATGGTGCTAGACCTTCGTGAGAGAATGTGTTCTTTCTTGTGTTTTACTGTCTTGACTGTCCTCTATTTACATTTTAATTTGCCGTTGCTTTGTACTGTGAAAGCATCTAACTCAAAACCAATTGATAATGAAAAGACGGGACCACAAGACTTATACATTGTAATAATGGTCATTAATTTTTCTATGTTGGATTGATATCTCAACATATATGACACTTGGTCGATTTTTCACTTTAATGAGCGTCATGCGTCTGTTAGTGATTCGTAACCCACTGAAGGAAAAAGAAACAAGATTTATCGACACTATCATGTAAATGATTCAGAAATGCTTGGTCAAGAGCAACATTTTCAGCCTATTCGCTGCCACATGTTCAGTATGATCACATCTCTTTTGGGTCATTGATGTGATCACATTCAAAATACAGAAGATACTTGCCTTGATATTTACATAAGTTGAGCCTACCTGAAGTTTCAAGTTGGAATATAAGTACACACTAAAAAAGATGGGGGTTTAGTTTTGCGGCCAGAAGCAGTTCGGGGCAGCACACTTTTCTCCCCCATTTCCACAGTGGAGTTCAAAGATGCAAATCTGGAGAAGGGCTAATGTGGAATATGATAACTAAATCATTTAATGGGATGCAGTAAATATAAGGCCAGAGAGAGTCGTAATCAACACTATGCAGCTTTAGGTAAAAACTAAAAAGCATCAAGTTACTCACTTCTCAAGTTATAATTTCTGTAAAAAGTAGCACTCTATTTGAACAGAGGCTCTTGACCAACTTACATGTATACTGCCAAATCTTGCATGCCACAAATATATTCTGGTGATATTTCAGTCCATATGCAAAACATCACCATCGTAAAGGTCAATAAGGATTGCCAAGCTCACTTGGCACGACTTAATCCTGCTTTGCTACTTGTACTTCTCCATAATTCTTCTTGCTTCTTCTAGAGTGTCTTCTGTAGAAGTGCCTCTGGTCCCCGTTGGGCCTTCATCCTTCAATCCTCCGCCCCCTTTTGGGCCTTCATCCTTATTCAAAGCCAGGAATGTGAAATATATTAGTCCCATCATCGCCTGTATACAAGAAAGGATGCTGGAGTCATGTTTGCCAGACTTGAGAAAAACAATCAATGCATAAAGAAAAAAAGTAAAAGTGGTAACATGTTCGCTTAGCCAGGATATGGATAACCTATACGTGTTAGAATTACATACTGATGCCACTATACCCTTTACGAATTTGTAGCAAGCAACAAAATAGGATACAATGAAATCTACTCACCTACATAGAATTCTTTCAGAAATGGGTTGCACGAGGACCCTGTTAAGCACGAGAAATGGAGGATTCTTTCTGATTTGTTATGCCAGTTGGGAAAGAAATGACTTAAGATGACACTGTGTTTGATCAAATACCAAGTGTTGGATCTCGTATTTAAGAATGTTATGCAGGGATCTCTCCCTCCCTCCTCCCCCTCGCAAAGTACCACCTCACAATCCACAATCATTGCCACCATGGCAAAATTGATCTGGTAGTATCTGCATTACATGCACAACCTAGCACCGCCACAGTTGAATATGGATATTTAGAACATTAACACGCTGAGAACATGCATGTTAATTCTGCCATATCTGATGATGCTTCTTAACTCTAGCAACTAAGATTCCACAGCATTTTATAGCAAAAGAGTTAGTAAGTACTAAAAGGAAAGGCGAATTGGTTTTTTCCCTCCTCATATGAGCAAGCAAGCCCACTCCACTTTGTCACTATTGATTCAAACAGTGTCAGTTATGAACGCTACTAAAAGTCATTCGGCATGAGCTAGTCCAAACTGGAAGTGGGATTATCATCTCCGATGAGACAGTAAGACTTGAATGTCAAACTAGACAACAGCCTCAAATGTGTCTAAAACTTGTCCTGTGCCATCTTAGAGGGTTCCAAATCTGACCTGTATGTTTTCTCATAAGTACGATGCTATGATGACCCAGGTCCACGGCCCACCGCTGGTCTAAACCTTCCTCAAAAGGGCTAGCCAAATAGGTACTCCTGAGTTCACGGGAAGGTTCTTATAAGGCCAATCACAAACTGTCACTTGCCTGATGTGGGTTATCATATAGCCTATTCAGAAAAGAGCAGACCCCTGAAGAAAGGATGGGGGGGGGGGGGGGTGTAGAATCTAAGTGTTTAGATGCACCTCATTTCCCACATCATATTCTCGAAAAAGCTCCTTCAATGAAATGGAGTGCAAGACATCGTACTTGTAGCAGTATAAGGCAAGTACTCAAAGAATGGATCCATGGCAAGACTAAGCAATTACACCAACTTATTGACTTCCACTTATAAAAGCGCTAGATGCTAGTCAGTTAGATCTCTGCCTCATAAGATACAAGTCCACAACATATGATTAATGGTTCCCAAGCTACAGGTATAGAGAAGACTTTAGGGTTTTCTAACAGATATGGCCTTTTTGGAACTGAATCTCAACACAAATACTTGATATATCATCGTTAACCAGTTAAAAGCACGCACCTTAAAAAGCATATGATTTGAAACAGAATCTCAACACAGAACCATATACATTATGGTAGCAAGACCAACATGCAGATCCTTTTTTCAAGTCAAAGCCAACTACAGTGAAAACTAAAATTCTTAAGTAATGTCAGATTTACGATTTCTCCATGCTATTCCTGGCATTTTCTCCTCTCAGAGACGCGTGGATAACCATTCCAACTTTGGGGAGTTCCTCTTTTATGAACTATTTCCATGTTCACAAATCTTACGAATTTCTGATGTAGAATCAAAATAACTTCATGCAATCCAGTCTCACTGACATCTTTAGGTCATAGAGACTTCTAACTCACACCACTATAATTGTTGTCAGTATTGTTATTACAACTTTGTTTTTATTATCTATCTTAATAGAAAAACTTAATAAAAGCTAATTGAAAACCATTTTTTGGTAAACTGATATGTATTTTTCATTAAGCACTAATAATCAGGATAAGTGTCCTTCGGCTAAGAAACTTTGTGGAGACAAGGAGTGCTAGCTAGAACCTTTTTGTAATTGGCATCGACGTGATTACAAAGTTTTGCGCGTAATCACGGCATCAGCACATAGAGCAAAAGAATTCGTAAGAGAGAGCATAATGCTTTCTTCAATAATAAATTTTAAATTAGTCATAAATAGTCCGGCATACTAATTATAATATGTTCGTAAAAGACGAACAAGGTAAAACTATACTCTTAAATATGAAAAAAAACCACTAATGGGATCATGCATCCTGAGAAACTTAGAGACAGAAAACTTACCAGTACAAAGAAAGCTGTTGATAGGAATGACTTAATTACAAAGAGAGCAAGCGCGGTCCTTGCGACTGGTCTCGGAACCTTAGTTGCAGGAAACTCCTAATATGGTGGCGTTTCTCTCTCGGAAACTCGCTTTTGCGATCCCAAGTTAGGAGCTCCATGGGATCTCGTCCCAAGCTAAGATGGGAACTCGATCCCGCTAGCTGGATAGAGATGCATGGAACAAGTGATAGAATACATGAAAATCAAGCTCTTTTCAACTCAATTCCTTGTTTCTCTCTTCCTTCAAGTCCTTAAAGTCTCCTTGTTTGTTGTTGCTATCTATGTAAACTATGCTAAACAAATGATAATACTCTTTACGTATTTATTTATTCAAGCCGCTCCCAACCTCAGATTCTTCTTGGTGCTTACGCTTCCCCGCCCCCACCCCCGCTCCCGCACCCGCCCCCGCTTTGTGCAACTAAGCTCGGAACAGCATCCTAGCATCCAAAAGAGAAGCATGTATAGTCCAATCAAATAGCATTATAGCAAGTCATCCTAAATGAAAAATTGACTGATAATCTACGGAGGGCAGCAATGTAATACAGAGAGAATGAACTTACAGGCACCAAATTTGTTCCAGCTTCAATCCCATCCTTCCCAACATTCAACACTGTTTGAAGACCTAGTTCATTGAATTTGCAAAGAAGAATTAGAATGGAAATGAAAACCAACCAGTTGTATATTAACATGATTGTGTGAAGTGGAGCTTAATAAAGCAACGCCTCGACCACTGGTTCCAATATATATATATAAAAACACATTGAGGTAATCATGTGGAAACAGTTGCACCTAATTTACTTGATTTTGCTTACCGACCTTTCTCAATGTTCTCATCCTCAAGCCATCGTGATAACATGAAATTAGTCACTCAAGCCCATTCGAATTTCCTCCTTTGACTTTTTGCCAATTCCTAGGACAGACTTGGCGCATGTAAACATTGACTTTTTTAATGGTTTTACCACCGCTTGACTTGCTACACGATACTATTTTATTCTATGATTGCTATTTTAATTCGATTCAGTTTTCCCTGCATGAATTTTGTATAATGACAGAACCCGATGGCAGCAAAATTACCAAAAAAAGGGACAAATTTAAACTTAAACCAAAATCCAATACAGAAGGCACTTAAAAAAGCTATATAAAACCAATGCGTAACTCCCTCCATCAATTTGGCCATGTTACATACAATAACATCCCGAGAAACTCACTTAACAACGGTAACACATGAAATTTCTTAGTTATATTCCAGATTTTCCCAAATTAAGTGCACATCAGCCTATCAAATCATCTGAAAACCATTTCAAACAGCTACCATAACGTAGGTAGCTACCATAACAAATGAACAATCTATTCTTTTAGCCAGCATCACAAGGTGTCAACTGTCAAGCATTGTGCTACTAATAGATGCCAAGAAAAAGTTCTGGAAACCAGGAGGGAATTGTAGTATTAGGGTAACTTACAGAAGATAGAAAGACAATACCTTTAAAGAAATTCGATTGAGCGGCATATACCACCGGCACACCGCGGGTTTTGCGGGTTCTAAGATTGTTGAATTGAATGTTTAAAGGCAGTGACTTTTTTTTCAACTTTGATAGGGAATTGGATGCAAGAAACTGACAAGGGCTTAGAGCTGCTAGGGTTTTAGCTCTGCGACTGTTGGAGTGACATCTTGGAGACTGAAATGGAAGAGAAAGGACGTTGGTATGAAAAATAAGCGAAGCAGCCATTACATGGGTGTCTATCCGTGTATATATATACGTTTTGTGTGTGTGTGAGTTTCGTAAATTCTACTCCTATAATTCTAATTCTGTACTTGAGAGATGACTGTGATTGAGCTTGAAATTGTGTGATTCTGAGAACTCTGACTTGTTTGAATTCTGAATTCCCTTTCAGTTTTTGTTGGGCCCTTAATCTAATGGCATATATTTTGGGCTATTGGGTTGGGTTAAGGAAGGAGGAGGGCTTTTCCTGGTTCGGATTTCAAGGCGCGTAGCTAAAGAGGCTTTTCGAGAGAAAAGAAAATCTCAAATTTATCACTTTCAATTCTTCTCAAGAAGTTGCAATAATAGATTGTCGCTAAAAATCTTTTAATCATGACCGGGGTGCGGTGTTATATCCCCAAGTGCACGGGGGTACATTTGCATAACCTAAGCTTAAGTTGCTCTCCCCCCCCCCCCCCCCCCCACCCAAGAAGAAGATAATGTCATTAAACTTTCTGAGTTTAAGAAAAAATTACAATCAAAAACACATTTTTTTCACAAATTGAACACGTCTATCCAAAATATAAAACAATTGTATAAATTTTTCCAATGTTAAAGTTCTATGACCCTAACGAACGTTTTTTACTAATGTGGCCCTTTCGTATTGTCAAATGCCAAAACAATGCTTAATTTGTATTTTGACACTAAATACGTATTCTATACGTACCTTTCTCTCCCCATTTCTCTCTTTCCTCTCTCTCTCTCTCTCTCTCTCTCTCTCTCCCTCAATGCTCTCTTCTTTCTCCTCCCCTTAATCTCCGAGCAGCGACTTTTTTGAAGAGATTTGTTCAAGAATTTTGAAGTTGTGACAAAATTTGAGTTGCGTGTGTGTGCACAATCTGCACGATTTGTGAATGCAAATTTATGGGTGTGTGCGCCCAATCTGATTGTGGATTTTATCGTGACGGTGCAAGATTATGGCGATTAATGACATCAATGGTCTATGGTGGTCATGTCATGGTGGCTAGTGATGGGGTGTGTGTGTTGCGGTGCTGCCACGATGGTGCGATAGTGGCTGTTAAGTGGAGGAGGATATGGTGGTGGGGTTGGCATTAAAGGGGGTAATCCCCTATGTGTATATGGGATGTTGTGCCAGAAGATATATTAGTGGTGGGTTGGGGGGGGGGGGGGTTCGTTGCTAGTAGTGTTATGATGGCGCGGTGGTGGTTGGTAGTGGTTTGTGGTTTTGGGGGGGGGGGGGAGGGTTTGTTGTGGTGGTATTATGGTGGCATGGTTGTGGTGGTAGTGATGGTGGTTGGTGGTATGGTGGTTGTGGTTGGACAAGTGTTGGGGTGGTGCTATGATGGTGGTTGTTAGTGGTGAAGCGATGCTGGTGACTGAGTATGAGAGAAAGGAGACAAAAAAACGCATTAAGAAGAAAGGAGGGCAAAATTGTCTTTTCTCAAGATTTTTTTTAGCGCCGTCAACATCTAGTCAATGTGCATAAGTTTTATTATGACAAATACAATTCTAGTTTGTAATATAACTCTCAAAGAGTTTAGTAATATTATCCAAAAAGAAAAAGCATTTGATATGATAACTTTTGTTTTTTTGGCCTTAATTAGACTTATCAAGGATTGATGAAGCAAAAAACTTACCTAGTTGGGACTAAAACACACCCTTCTCGGATAAATTTACATACTTTTGTCACTAAAAAGGCAGTAGTGGCACGTTTTGATTCTTCGGCCATAAAAGGTGCAGAATCACCCTAGATACATAACTCTTACTGTCCTTGGAGATAAAAAAAAAATGTGGAAAAAGTGATGGAGTGCCTATATGCATACAGTTTGTTTATTTATTCAGTTGTCATTGGAAGTGAAACATCTCATTGACAATTTTCAATTTTTTGGATTACTTCTATATATGAACAGATTAAAAAGAAGCAAAACTAGCTACAAAATTTTGAAAAGGAGGAAAAAAGGAGTGCTTACTAAATCAAAAAATACAAGGCCAACCCAATAGTGCTAACTAGTGGCTCAAGTCCTCGAGCCAAGATAATATCACTACCAAACAGAGGCTATACATCAAAACAGATGGTAATAAGTTGGATTAGCTTGCCCACCTTTTTTTTTGGTTTGGGGGGGCGGGGGGCTTTCACTATGGCTTGTTGACAAAAGTAGCAGCAAAACGTGTATAGATTCCATTTGTTGGGGTTCCCAAGCCACAACCTAGAACTCTGGGCTATCAACTTTATATTTTAGTCATTTATTGGTGTCTAAGCTTGACGAGCCTGGGCCAGTCATGACTAATGGCAGTTGTTTAAAACTCTAAAGAAACTACTTTGGTCAGGTCTATGGCGGAAAATTAGTTCATAAACCACATGGTTTAGCCTCAAAAACAGTGATTATGACCCAAGCTTCGGTACTCTACTTTTAACTTAGCTGCAAAAGCGTACGAAATAGCAAGGGAGGACCAAATTACGTCGACAAGTTTTAGATTAGTTACCAGTTAGTATTTGCAGGTTTTTGGCTCTTGTGATATATACCAGAATTAAAAACTCACAAACATTTGCAGATGAGGACAATGGACCGTGCAAACTTTTGTTTACTTGGTTCTTCTTCTTTCTGATGGTTGTGCTTCAGAAGCCAAAAATTGATATTGTATAACATGGACATGCATGAAATTCTAATTACCAAAGGAAAAGAGAGAAGATGCAATACTTTCAATTTCCATATGAACTTGTGGCCCAATTGTCAACGGAGGACACCACTCACATCACTAATTATATTGAGGAAAACAATGCAAGAACACATGGTGTATCTGCTCATTGGCTTGAGCAATCCAGCACTGCCTATCCAAAATTATAATATAAGAGCAGAAAGCACCGGTGGCGGAGCCAGGAAAATTGTTTGAAGTGGGCACCAAAAAATTTTAAAATATTCAACAATCAATTAACTCAATACAAAGATAAACCGAGTTGTTTTACAATATTTCGTAAAAGTAATGCGTTTCTTCCTAATAAAGAATTCATAGAACTATGAACTATAAACAAAACAAATAAACATTTAGTACAGTGGGCAAAAATATAAAAGGGGTCAATTTACGAAATCACGAAATTAAACCTTAAATTTACAAAAATATTGAAGAAAATAGAGTACTTTAGTGTAAAAACATCGATTTGATGAATCAATAAAGAGTTTTTATACGGATTAAATTTTGCTTTTTAACACTTGAAAGCTGTCCTACAAGATAGTCAACTGTGTAAGAGAGAGGCAAGATAGACTTTGGTGGGGGGAGGGTGTTGGTAATGAAGCAGTAGACATATTAACAAGAAAAAGACATTTTCCTTATTAAGAAGATGGAGAAACTAAAGATAATTCGTGGAGAAAGAAATGAAAGTCATAAATGTGCAGATGAGAAGATTGTCGTTGGACCCCACATGCTCTTCCTCTCTCTATATATGTTCACTTTAATAGTCATTCTCTTTTTTTTTTGGTCCTGTGATAAAATGACCAAATAGAGGCCATGCTAAAGTCACTTGGGCATGTTCATCCATAAAAGCCATATACATCATACATATATATAGGTTTTTCAGTGTGAAGGACAGCAGGTGGGCACGTGCCCGCCTGTGACCCCTGCTCCCTCCGCCATTGGAAAGCACAGAAGACATACAGAACCCCGAGGTGAAGATGGTGGAGGAAGGGAGGTGGAGGTGTTGTGGGACGCTGCTAATCTTTAATTATTGGTCCCTTGTCCTTCTTTATGCATATCTCCTTGATTTTCTTACTAGTCTGCAAAGCAAGTAGAGTAGCTCTAGACAAGCCGCGTTACTACTAGCATCAGTGAAAGAGTGAGTGCAAAGGAACCAATAAACCAAGAGATGCAAAGAAAGAGAGACCCAATGCAAAACCCAGAAAACTAGTTTGAGATTTGAGGCAAAATGCAAATGCCAATGCCAATGCCTAGGCAAGCCTTGTTCTCCTACAACAACCAGCAGCACCACCTCCAGTACCACTATCTCCTCCTTATCTTTGTACTCTTGTCACATTCCGTTTCATCCACAAACGATGAAGTTCTTGTGCTAATATCATGGCTTCAAAGCTCTGCTTCACCACAGCCTGCTTTCTCAAACTGGAACCAGCTAGACCGCAACCCTTGTCATTGGTCTCACATCACGTGCAATTCTCAAAATTTTGTTACCCAAATCAGTATCCAGTCCATTCAGCTATCTAAACTTGTCTTTCCTTCCAATCTTTCTTCACTTTCCTTCCTTGAAAAACTTACCATTTCTGGAGCTAACCTCTCTGGAACTATCCCACCTGAACTTGGAAACTGCACTTCACTTACATCAATCGATGTTAGTGCAAACAGTCTTGTGGGAAGTATTCCAACCACCATCGGTAAACTCCAAAAGCTTCAGGACTTGACACTGAACTCCAACCAGCTTACTGGAAAAATCCCACTAGAGATCGGCAATTGCACCAATCTTAAGAATCTCCTGATATTTGATAACCATTTGAGCGGCGATCTTCCAGTTGAACTAGGCAAACTGCTGAGCCTGGAAAGTATTCAAGCCGGAGGGAACAAAGACATTTCCGGGAAGATACCAGATGAGCTCGGGAACTGCCAGAATTTAAAGGTGTTAGGCCTCGCTGATACAAAGATATCTGGCTCACTCCCTCCTTCATTGGGTAAATTAAGCAAGCTTCAGACGCTTTCAATTTATACTACAATGCTTTCAGGGGAGATACCACCAGAACTAGGGAACTGTTCAGAGCTCATTGACTTGTACTTGTATGAAAATGGTCACTCGGGTCCGCTTCCACCACAGTTAGGCAAGCTTCAGAAGCTAGAGAAAATGTTGCTATGGAAAAACAATCTTGTTGGGCCAGTTCCTGAGGAAATTGGGAGCTGTAGAAGCTTGAGGATTATCGATATTTCGCTAAATTTTTTCTCTGGAAGCATACCTTGGTCATTTGGGAATCTCACACAACTTGAAGAATTGATGATTAGTAACAACAATATCTCGGGTTCAATACCCCCAGTTCTCTCTAATGCAACCAACTTGGCACAGTTACAGATTGATACTAATCAGATATCAAGTTTGATTCCTCCAGAGCTTGGAATGTTGACAGAGCTAACAGTCTTCTTTGCCTGGCAGAACAGACTTGAAGGAGGCGTACCTTCAGATTTAGCTGGGTGCAGAAGCCTCCAAGCTCTAGATTTGTCCCACAATTCTCTCACTGGTAGCTTACCTCCTGGCATATTTCAGCTACAAGACCTAACAAAACTTCTCTTGATCTCCAACGACATTTCTGGTTCCATTCCACCAGAGATAGGTAATTGCAGCTCTCTTATTCGGCTGCGACTTGTGCAGAATAAAATCAGTGGAGGAGTTCCTAAGGAAATAGGGTTTCTTGATAAACTCAGTTTCCTTGACCTCTCTGGAAACCATCTCACAGGACCAGTGCCAAATGAGATTGGAAATTGCACAGAACTTCAAATGCTAAATCTAGGCAGCAATACTCTCGGAGGCATTTTGCCTAGCTCTTTATCTTCTCTCAACAGTCTCCAGGTGTTCGATGTTTCCATGAATCAGTTTGTGGGCCCTATTCCAGGAAGTTACGGTCAGCTTACTTCCCTCAGTAGACTTCTACTTAGCAGTAACTCCCTGTCTGGATCAATCCCCTCGTCATTAGGCCACTGCTTAGGTCTGCAATTGCTTGATCTTAGCAGTAATGGGTTCTCTGGCAGCATCCCAGTTGAACTTTTTGACATTGAGTCTCTTGACATTGCTCTGAATTTGAGTTGGAATGCCTTTACTGGCGTAATCCCAACTCAGATATCTACTCTAAACAAGCTTTCAATACTAGATCTTTCACACAACAAGCTTGGAGGCGACTTAATGGTACTTTCAGGTCTTGAAAACCTCGTGTCTCTGAATGTATCCTACAACAACTTCAGTGGTTATCTTCCTGACAACAAGTTGTTCAGACAACTAACGGCAACAGAACTGGCGGGAAACCAAGGCTTATGTTCTTCAGGCCACCAGTCATGCTTCTTGAGTAATGCAGCAGCAATGGGAACGCCAAATGATGGGGATTCAAGGAAGTCCAAGAGACTTAAACTGGCCATTGCATTGCTTACTAGTGCTACTGTGGCAATGGCAATTCTTGGGACAATAGCAATTTTTCGGGTTCATCGAATGAAGGGAGATGATAACAACTCTGAAATGGGAGGTGGGGACACATTAGGTTGGCAATTCACGCCATTCCAGAAGCTAAATTTTACAGTCCAGCAAATTCTTAAATGTCTAGTGGAGGCCAATGTGATTGGAAAGGGTTGCTCAGGGATTGTTTATCGTGCAGACTTGGATAATGGTGAAGTAATTGCGGTGAAGAAGCTGTGGCCAACAACGATGGCAGCAGGATACTGTCAAAATGACCAGCTTGGAATTAGTGGAGGAGTTCGTGATTCATTCTCGACTGAGGTAAAAACCCTTGGTTCGATCCGTCACAAGAACATTGTTAAGTTCTTGGGTTGCTGCTGGAACCAGAACACAAAATTGCTGATGTATGATTACATGCCTAACGGGAGCTTAGGTAGTATCCTTCACGAAAAAAGTGGTTGCTGCTTGGAATGGGACTTGAAGTATGGAATTATCCTGGGGGCAGCTCAGGGCTTGGCCTATCTGCACCATGATTGTGTTCCTCCCATTGTCCACAGAGACATAAAGGCCAACAATATCCTCATTGGTCTTGAATTTGAGCCCTACATTGCTGATTTTGGACTTGCCAAACTTGTTGAAGATAGAGATTTTGCTCGATCTTCCAGTATCATCGCTGGTTCCTACGGTTATATTGCTCCAGGTTAGTTCCACAGTCCTAGAATTTCATCTCATGCATATTCTAGGAGTTCCATACGTTAAGATCAAAATTCATAATTTTAGTAGCTATGCTTGTGTTAAGCAAAAAGTTGGAAAAATATGGACAAAGTCGTTAGTTCACGAGACAACATTTCAAAGTCGCCTAAGGCCCCGTCTGGTAGCGCAGTTTGGTGGGATTTAAGAGTTTTCAAAGTGATTTGCTTGTTAGTGCTCAAAAGCTTAGGGGCAGTGCTTTTCAAATTGATTTTGTTCCTAAGTCGCAATACGACTTTGAACTGCCAGCACTTTTTTCTGCAACTGTACTATTTAAAGTGTTACACCGAAACTAACCCCGATCCATAAAAATGCACTGAGATAGTTTAGCTGATGCTTAATGTATACAATGATGAAGCTCATTAGGCATTGTTACCTTGCTTGTGGTCTGCAGAGTATGGTTACATGATGAAAATCACGGAGAAGAGTGATGTGTACAGCTACGGGGTAGTTGTGCTTGAAGTGCTAACCGGGAAGCAACCAATTGATCCCACCATACCTGATGGGCTACACATTGTAGACTGGGTAAGGCAGAGAAGAGGCGGAACTGAGGTGCTAGACCCCAGCTTACGTTCCCGGCCTGAGTCTGAAATCGAGGAGATGATGCAGACCTTAGGAGTGGCTTTGCTTTGCACAAATCCCTCCCCAGACGATAGGCCTACAATGAAGGATGTCGCGGCAATGCTCATGGAAATAAGACATGACAGAGAGGAGAGTGTGAACGTTGACATGCTTCTTAAAGGATCTCCAGCAAATGGTGGACAAGAGATTAATAAATCCTACAGCGAAGGCCCGTCCACAGCAATGCAGCGCTTTTACCCAAACAGCAATAATTCGAGCTTCTCTGCGTCATCACTGCAATATCCATCTTCCTCCAATGCCAGAGTTGCTTTCAAATAGACATAAGGATTCTGATGTAAAAAGAAGTTCAGCAAAGAATACTGAACGCCCAAAACAAGCTATTTGATTTGAATAAGCAGAATGTCGAGTTTCGGATTCGAATCTTATCAGCCACATAGTGGGCAACCTTTCCCCGCTTCCCTAAGAAGTAAGCAGTTATCACTGTGGCCTCAATAGGGATTAAAAAAACAAAAAGTAAAGAACATTTCATATGAGATTGCTGGTAATATCATCAGCAAGTCAGGCTTCCTGTGGAGCCTTCATATCCAAGTAGGAGGACTGCTGCCTGCTGGCTTTGATATGTTTGTGTTTCGGATTTTTCTCAATTCACTTCTATGTTCCTTTTTCTTTTTCTTTTTCCTCTCCCCTTCTCTTGTTTTTCTGGTTAGAGCCACTTTTGGATGTTTGTGGTGATATAGGTACAACTTTGTGACCGAAAGAAAAACTGGTTTCGAGACACGGTGTAAGACGCTTTCCTTAAGCTAGTTTATATTTGTCCTTAACTAAAACGGTGTGCAGCGATTTGTAAGCAGATATACTCCAAGATACAATGAAACACACTTAGTGAATAGCGTTTGCACACATAATATTCACTCCACAGATGAGTGTATGAAATTTTGAATAATGGTTTTACAAGTAAAAAATTCTGCAAAAATTTAAGTGCAAAGTGCGCAATCAAAGCACCACATTGAGCCTCATAACTCACTGCCACGAGCGCGCGCGCGGGCGTGCAATCGTTCCTCGTATGGTGCTTCGCACCATACTCGGTGCACATGCATACACTTTCGCATACCACATAAGTATTAAAGTAAGTGGAGTTATTTATTATATACTCACTTACGTTTCTGATTTCCTTTTATGTGGATTCCTCCCTCTTTACTTCTTCACCTTCCTTTTATCCTTTTGACAAAGAAAATGAACCAAACTTGACACTATATTTTGAAAACACTAACATCGGATGCTAACACACTAATTCGTTAAAGGATAAATTACAGACGACACTCTTGAGGTTTGGTATAAACTACACACGGTGCCTACTAAGTATTTTTATTATACTAAACTACAATTTTTATTTTTCAATTAACAAAGTTAGTAAAATTGATGAAAAGACTTTGATACCCCTCGTGAACAAATAAATTTACCACCTCCTCTCTCGCTCTCGCTCTCTCTCTCTCTCTCTCACACACACACGTGCGCTCACCCACCTTCAAGCCTACGCCGGCAACATCTTCCGGTAATGCATAGTGTAAAAATAATAATGGGTTGGCAGCAACATGCCATATTATACAGCTGTCCCCATTTCCACCAATCACTACCCACCACCGTCGGCAACACCCTCTGGACTGCCACACCACTAAGTCGCCACAGGCCACCAACCAACAGTCACCATGACCTACCACTGCCGGCCAGTGGTGGAGGCAGGATAAATATTCAAGGTGGGCACAAGGAAAAAATTATCACAAAAAATAATTGTACATAAGACTTGTGCCATGAAATTTTACAATTCTGAAAGCGATTAATAATTACATCATTTTGAATATCATCAAACAAATTTTTTTTGACATAAGTAATCATACAATCATTCGTAAACTCATCTCCAGTTGAATTGCGCAATCGGGTCTTCACAATGCTCATAGCGGAATTGGAGATACACTACTTGACTGAAATGTACACTGTCATTGTCATATATACATCCATCTAGAAATTACAAACCATGAACTTGTCAATTTTTATACAAACAATACTCTGGGATATAGAAATTGCAAAAGATTTATACACTAGAAATATGAAATTTAAGTACAATTTATACTGTCTATTGAGTTCGAATGGTTCAGGTTGACTGGTTGAGAGTTCCAATTTGCAATACTTGTCCAGCACTGAGTAGTATGTTCCAAATTCGCAACACTTATCCAGGTTCACAGAATCACAGGTTGAGAGTTCCCAATTCCAGCAGTATATTCCAAGTTCCAACTTGTCCATCCGGCCATTCCCAATGCCCAATTGCAATTACCAATACTCAATTCTCTATTTCCACCACGAGCAGCAAATGCCAATTTATCAATCTGAAATAAAAATCTCAATTCTCAAATATACGAACCCCACAAAGGCCACAATTACTGAGCACTGAGCAGGCAGCAATCTGGTTATCTGGCCACCACGATTAGGCAACAATTGCCACAATCAAATCCCAACTAGAAAACTGAAAACCCAATCTAAAGATTCTAAACTATAAAATCCCGCCCAAATGTCAAATGCGAATTTGAAATAAAAATCTAATCTAACTGAGAATTGAGAAAATAAAGTTGTTCAATGAATTTTAAAAAACGCAATCGAAACCGAATAAACGATGACGGATGTTAGTATGTTACCTCTCTAACTTCGATGTCAAAATTCGACTGTCGTTGTGCTGTGAGCCGTGAGGCATGACTGCATGAGCGACTAACAGAGTGACAGCGACCGGAGAATGAGCGATTGACCGGAAAACTCGTTGAGCGTTGAGGGTCACGAGAAAGCCGATGAACTGGAGAAGGGACGAGGCGAAGTCCGTCGCAGATTGGAGATTGCCTGTAGCGGAGATGGAGAGAGAGAGAAAGCTTGGCGATTTCCAGTAGCGGAGCGGAGATCCGGAGACTGATTGCCGGCTGTCGCCGATTGCTCGGAACTTGGAAGAGCGTGAAAGTCTGAGAGAGAAGAGAGAGCTTATTAATTTGTAAATGGCATTGGGAATGAAAAAAGATTTTTTTAAATTTGTTAGTCTCTGTACAGAAGACGGTAGTGACATTGGGAGTTGGGAATGTAAAAGAATAACATTTATATTTGTTAATGGCATTCGAAATGAAAGCATATATTTTTTTATGATTCATTTTATTTATTTGGTGTTTAGTTTTTATATAAATTTAATATTAAATTAACTAAAAAGATAATTTTTATATTATTTTTTAAAATTTTTAAATATTTTGGCACATAAATTGATTAACCAGACATCTTTTTAGATTATTTTTAAAAATTTTAAGTGTGCACTTTTATTATTGGATGTGAAATACATTGTCGGTGCCCACGTCAGTCTGCCCACGTGCTCTGCTACTGCCGCCGGCCACCACTTCTCGCGAAGACAATCGATTGCTAATCTGAAACCGGCTAAACCACCAAGTGCACAACCACCTACTGCACATCCACGACCACCCACAACCACCAACCGCACACCCACAACCATCAGCCGCCAACAATCCACCATCATAGCCACCAGTCCCTATCACTAACCCAACACCGCCAGCCACCGTCTCTCTGCAAGAAAGCTGATCCGTTACAACTCCCCCACTTCACCGCCCAATTCACCGCCTACCACCATCTCATTGCTCATTACAAACCCAATGTCCACACCGCCCCACCTTCTGCCCTTCAAAGTTTAAACATCCCCACCACCTCGAAAATGTTACAACTCCCACCGCAGCTAATCACGTACCGCACAACCATCAACCGCCTGTCGCATGCCAAGGACCACCAACGACCAGTAATCGACTACCCATCTCCGGCCTCCATCGATTGGCCCACTCACGACTGCTGTCGCTCGAGAATCGCCACCAGACGTCCATTCGCGCTGCCGCGCCTCTCTTCGACAGCCCAGCACCACTGGCCACCCACGACCCCTGAGTCTAGATGTCCACCTCGGTAGATTGCTCGTTGGCCGGTCATCCTTGGTCGACATCCACCGATGGTAGAGGATGCCACTGCCCCGCCGATCTGCTCTCTCTCTCTCTCCCCTTTTCCCTGCTCCCCCTCTATTTTTCTCTCTGCCTTGCTTTTTTCTTTTCTTTTTTCTTTGTTTTGCCTCCGATCTCTATATGTGCTGTGTGTGTGTGTGTGGGGAGGCAGTGGCCGGCCATCAGCTGCGATGGCGGTCATCAGTGGCGGCAGTAGCTGGACTTTTTGTCGTGAGAAAAAGGAGGAAAACATAATTAAGGGCACTTTTTATATATCATAATAATTCAGGTCACGTTTTACGCTCTTTTTTTTTTTTTTTTTAATTTTAAAATTAAAAAAAAAGTACGTTTGGTAATTATTTTTTTTCTTTCTTTAATTTAAAAAATCAGTTTTTAAACTGAAGAGTAAAAAAAAAAACTCTAGAAACTGATTTTTTTTTTCACTTTTGATTTTTCTTTGAGACCACCACCACCCTCCCACCGCCGACAGCCACCTCGGCCGCCAGCGATCACCGTCGGCAGCAACCGCCGGCGACTACTGTTGGCAGCCATCAGCCACCGTCGGCCACTACCACCGTCGACCACCGCTACGCCCCACCACCGCCACCGCAAACCACTCAAAAAAAAAGTCAAAATAAAAAGGATTACCAAACACCAAAAAAAAAAAGTTATCAAACATCCACTTATTTTTGCAAAAAAAAAAAATAAGTTACTCTTTAAAAACTGCTCTTTAAAAACTGAAAACCAAAAAAAAGTTTTGTCAAACCAACCCTCAATGTCACCCTAATTTTTTTCTCACAATGACCTAATGAAAATGAGTCTTATGTAACACAATGACAACCTACAGGGAACGCGGAGTAATAAAAATATTTAATAAGCACCGTGTGTAATTTATGATAAATCTTAGAAGTGTTGTATATAATTTATCATTCGTCGAAACTGAACATAATAGATTAACAAGATAGACAAAGATGTTAGAATTTTTGCTGACATTCGTTGGTACCTGATTTGTGAAGATACAGAAAGCAAATTAACTTTGTAAGTTGTGAGATAGCTACAAATGGCATCCTAGAAAACTACTGTCATCCTGTTTATGGACTTTCATGAAACACCTGGTTGTAAGTAAGGCATGTAGGTTGGAGCAGTTGCTTAATTGTTCAGTTGATAGTGTACCGAAGCTGCAAGATTTTCCTCTATAAGTCACTTAAGAATCATGTAAATATAATGTGGTGTTTGAAAAATAAATACAGAGGTTAGCAGTACCTCCCATGCATAAAAAAATTGAGCTCAATTCAAACCTGCAGGTGAAGCCGATATGTTAATTTACTGTTTTCTTTCTCGAGTCACGAGGCTTGACCAATATGGCGTTGCCCACAAGAGCTTTAGAAGTATCAAAACAAGTTACTTGACGCGATTAACCTCAAATTACTTTTGCATTTGGGCATCTCATAAGAAATTCTCTCGTCTGCTAACATTGATGTTACATGTAACAAATAGTTAGTATTTTACTGAAAGATACGAAGTATATGCTTTCTTGATTTTAAGATAAAACTGTATTAATATCAAAATAAAAATAGTATCCAAAAATACTGAGCAACCAATATTACAGGCTATGGTGTGGAACACACGAACTGGAGTATAAGGAAGCAAATAAAGACACCAGATTAATAATACTAGGACGTAACTAATTAAAGTATGGAGACCCGATGATGAGATGCTAACAAAAAGGTCCGAACTCCATTTATGTGAACTGCTAGAGTAATGCTGATAAATCCTCACAACTGTGTGATGCTTGAAGGCACAAATTCCCTTAAATAAAGGTGGGCACAAAGTTGTATGAAGTGTATGTAAGATCTAGATATTGGTCCATGAAGTAGAGGGCTGGACCATCCGGTCCCAATGGGAATGCCACGGTATATGGCAGAAAGGAGTCAGGATCTTGTTGATATCCCATGCCGTGCAGTTAGGAGCAGTGTATTACTGTAAACTGGGACTTATGCAACTCTAGCTAGTACACGTATTACTGGGCCGCTTTGCCGCTAAAAGATGTTTTAGGGACTCTCTTTTGTTACGAATAGTGGAGGACTGGAATATCAATCTTGAAAGTTTTTAATTAGGTCTGGCCTTTCATTTCCTTAAACACCTCTTGGAAGTCTGGTAGGGACACTACTCTTTCTTGCCATCTTCTTTTCCATATTACAGGTAGGGACTCGTGCAGATGCCTCATTCTCAGCTTCAGCTAAGGATGGAACCGTTTTACTTTTATTATACTCCTTCATGAATTGACAAACTAGATTGTGTCATCTTAGCTTTGGTTTCTTGTGCAATTTGGGTGTTGCGGATTATTCAAGCCTTTTGTCTTGTGTCATCATTTGTTCAAGGAATGCTTAAAAGTAGCATTTTTTGTGGAGCGAAAGTGGCCATCCTTTCTTTACTTCCAAATCCCTTCTTTGTTGTGTTCCAGCAGGAGGGAGGAGGGTTACTCCCATTTGTGAATTTGCTTTTGTCTTCTCTGTTTGTAAGTAGATAATCTGGAGAGAGGAGGTGGCAATTCACAGTAGTCGAGTTGATAGGGTACAGAGAAAGCCATGCTGCTGATGTTTGGAGGGACTCTTTGAACGGGGTAATATATAGCTCCAAAAATACGCTGTTAACATTGAAATGCAACGCCAGATGCCCAGGTTTGTAGCTCAAGCTAATTACAGACACGCTGATAACGCACAAAGTGTTGGGAAATAGTTGGGATGAGTTAGCACGTGAAAAGTCATTTGGCTTAGTAGGCTCTGCTGAGGTGTGTTTTTGGATGTACTGCTGCTTCTGGTTGGAGCTTGAAGTTTTGCAATTGGACTCCCTCTTTAGGACGAAAAAGAAACCACATCAAATGGACGAAAAAGAAACCACATCAATTGTTCTCTCTCTCTCTCACTTTGCGACAAGGTACAAAATGACCGACCTCAGCTTTCGAACGTTCACCCTCTGTTTGACATTTTTTCTCGTTTGCTTTGTCGCAGAAAAACTTAAGATATTTTTAGCAGCTCATCCATTATCAATCTAGCTTTCAAAAGTCGATGGCCATATTTTCATCAATGCCGCCCTTAGTTTCACACTCGAAACTTTTGAGATTGGAGGTTAGAAGACTTGCAAACAGTCTCTCTACATTAATGTTAGTAAGTAAGACGGCATGCATAATGCCTCTCAAACCTTGTAATATTCCGGGTCTTGTGCCCAGAATTAGGCGGTTTTATGCTCTTAAGGTAAGCCAGTCTGTAGGCTCAGACCAGTATAATTACTTTTATCTTTCATTACAAAACAAGCCGAGTTATGTCATCTCATATTGATTTTCTTGTACGCTTTGTTGTTCTATATGAACCAATTTTGTTAAATGTCTTCATCCGTAGAAGAAACGGAAAATGGGGGTAGTTCTTTCTTTCTTTCTTTATACCCATTTTCTCTTCGTCGTTTTCTTCTTTGTTTTGTTGTTTTTCCTTTCTCTGATGCCTCCATAAATACAAGCGCACTTTTAGGAAGTTCAGCGACAAAATACCATACGAAGCCTTAAGTTATAATGAAGCAAGGAAAAAAAAATCATGCTCTACAAATCAAATAAAAAGCAGGATTATGTACCCATAGAATCCGAATAATTGGCTAACTAATGGAGTATATAGAATGTGTTTGGGATTAATTTTCAAATTTTGTTACGTATTTGACAAACATCCAAAATTGATTAAAATCAGAAATTAAAAATCTGATTAAATAAAAATCTAAGACAACAAAGATTGTGGACTAATCACTTTCTATAGTTAAATTTGACCAAATAAAGTAACAGAGTATCTCTGCTAAGTACAAGGTCTTTAGCACATTTTATTCAAGTACTAAAAATGTGATCTCTTTGTCTCATTAATAATATGCTTTTAGTACTTTTACTAACACCATTTGTAGCTTAAAGCTGATTTTGTTAGAGATAACTAAAATTGATTTTGAAAGTTAGTTAAGATTAATCAGAAATTTATTTTTGAGAATCAATCCAAACAGACTCATAATAGTATTTATGACCACCACTTACCTGGATCTTTTGATCACTTCATCTTTCTTTCTGTCCACTTCCGCGACCACCGCTTACCTGGAATTTTTTTTCATCCTTAACAACCCCAACCACCGCCCAACCACCCATTTCTTTTATATTTAGCCATCACCTCCTCTACCATGACAATAATCCTATCCCTCTGCAAATGTCCGCACATACATTAAGCTATGCCTATAGAGTAAAACTCATAACCCACTTCCGACATTATCTTAATGCTATGCGGGAGTCTAGTAAAACAAAGTTTTTGGTAGCTCTACGCGGAGGGTGGTTGCATATAGTTTTTGGCAGTTGTTCAATTTATTTTTGAATCTGTATCCAATATAGTGGTTGTAGCAAAGGAAGAGGTGTATTGTGTTGGTGGTAGGAACGGGGTGTTGAAGGTGCATAGTAATGACTAAGCCACCTTGTGAAGAGCACAGTGATTATGGTACCAAATATCGTGGCCATGGTGGAGACTTATTTAATTTCTTGGGGCATATATTACCGTTTTCATGAATGTCCAAAAATCTAAATGAAGTTACCGAAAAGAAGAAATTGGCTAATTGTGCAATGTTAAAGGACTAAGAACAAAAAAAATTATTTGGGAAGTAACAAAGCAACGCGCTAGTTCAGAAACAATTAGAAAACTTCTACTTCTTAAGAAATGACTCTAGTGCCCCTACAATTGGGACGAGCGGTTGCATAGAGACTTACCGGTCAAACTGCTTCAAAACAATGGCATTTGAAGTATGAGAAGCATAATATTTGAGCATGTAGCATGCAATGTACAACGGAGAAGAAACTCGAACATTCCCTGGAAATAGACAAGACAAAGAGGCCGAACGTCCCTTCATTTCTCCTGTTTCTCCTAAAAATCGCAATTCTTCTACAAACTGTTTCCATTTCACTACTGATGCTACAATCAGGGGGGATAACAGGATCGGTGGACTTATGCTTGACACTCGTGACATTTATTTCACTTTCCAATTGGACATTATGAAACTAAAGGTCTATCATACCATGGCAGGTGGGACCTTGGGCATAAACCATTCAAACTTCAACCTTGAAGAGTTAACTCACAAAGGAACAATACTTGTTACAGTAATATTCAAAAAACCGAAGGAGCACAAAATTTGAGTAACATTTCTGATGAGATACGCATTGTTTAGGCAAGATCATCTGGTCACAACAAGTTACATTTGATAGTATCACCCCAAGTACATAATAAGTGACAGAGACACAGTTCTCATAATGTCAATTACAAAAGCAGCCCAGAAGTTACAAACCCTAGAACCATACAGCCTCTTAATTATGTATATCTATCTATACTACATAATTACCGGAACAAGTAAAAAACAGTACTAGTTGAGCCACAAAGACCTTACTACTGCAATCACCCTCAGCCAAAATTCTCGGTAAAAATCTCGGCAGTCAGCACAATCTTGCATCAAAAAAGGGTCTTAACCATTCAGTTTCCCTTGTCATTTTCACCAGAGCTTGCTCTTCCTTCTTCTTTTTTACTTGGCTACTTGTTTGGTAGGTGAAGAGGAAGAGGCATTACCCGATCTAGCTGTCGCTGCGGCTGCGGCTGCATTCCGCAGGTTTTTCTTCGCAGGTTTCTTGCCCTCGGATTTTGATCCAGGTTGTCGCACCTTCACTCCCCTTATCAACTGCATCATCGTTCATTGACATTGATTACTTCAACATGTAACATTATGAGAGTAAACTTTTTAAAACGCTAATCTTAACGATAAAAAGTGAACGAGTTCTTTCATACATATTTCCCACACTTGACGTCGGAGTATATAACTATAAAATCCCCCTCTTGGAGTCCATTTGTTCGAACAAAATCACCTGAGGAAAGAAATGCACATTAGGAGGGGATTTTGCAGGATTAAGAGCACGCTTATTCCATCACATACCGGTATTTTCCAGGAGGTACATCCTGCTTTTGTTATTTGGCCAGAACCTGAGACTCCACAATTGAATTATAAGAAATTAAACGAATTAGTTTTCTAAACCACAAGTGACAGATGAGCAACGAAGAGTTAGTTGTGTATCATTGCAATTTTGAAATAAATACCTATATCGCAGGTTCCACACACGGGAAGTTCCTATATCTTCCATGGCAATAGGAATGCCATCTCTTGCTTCCAGTTCTGGAAGATGGGATTCTGCTTCTTTCTGTGCCATCAATTTCATTCCAATCAAATCACAGAAGATCAGTCTAAGTTCTTCATGATTAACCACAGAAAAAAGGTATAAGATTGAGAGAATACTTTTGGCAATACTATCCTTCCAAGATTCCCAACATCACTCTGCTTCAACACTTTCTGCAGCAGAAATTTCAAGTTCTTCTCAGGTTTCCACCCCTACAAAGACATCAATATGGATAACTCATTATCTTGCAAAAGTATGCACCAACAAAAGTAAAGCGGTAGGATTCCCAATCCTTATGCTTTAATTTGGAATTTCAATCTCTCACCCTTCATCAATTAATGCATTTTGTTTTACCATTACTTCTTGGGCTTACCTGTCTCTTATCCGATGCCGGCCGCTGATAGTTCTGTGTTTGCATGGATGACCGATCTGCCCGTTGTGGTTGCGGCGGGGTTTCCATAGCCGGCATCATCATTGGCACACTCGAGACAGTAGGGGCAGCAGGCCAGTTACAGTACATCCAGTTGCCTGGATTACCTTGAGCTGCATTGTTGGTGCAATTGTCGCTACCAACGTTCCTTGCATGTTGGTCCGTTGCATTCTGAATCTGATTCTGATGCTGGCTTTGTTGATGCTGATGATGCCTGCGATGATGGTACGAAGAAAACCGTCGCTGTCGAGCCATCCTCTTCTTCCTTGCTTCTTTTGTCGCTGAAGATCCCAGTCTCAGTACCTGCACTTCACCATTCCCCGCATTATAAACAGCTGGATAATGGTATTGCTGATCTCCTCCAGAAACCCCAACTGATTGAGGCGCAGCGGACGCCATACTTAGATTTTGACAACTATTATCAGGATAAGCGTTATAGTGAGACGGATGTACAGCACTAAACTGCGACGGTGGCCACGATTGAACCGATTCGAGCATGTGATAGTCAGTTGAAGGCGGTGGAGGATAAGGATGGACAGAATTAGCTACATTTGCGTTGTTATAAGCATCAGTAGTCCCCATATAACCCATCATTTGCGGAAAAACCTGCGCCCCTGCCATCACCGTCTGATCCATGACGTAAGACGGAGGAGGAGCAACAGTATCCCACATTAGATCCGAGGGAGGAAGCATAGTATTGCAGTCAAAATTAGAGTTAGGACTAGGGTTAGGCATGCTAAGGTTAGGGTTTTGAAAAGGGTCTTGATATTGACAAGAGGCGGCGGCAGCAGCGGATGCTTCTCCTGCTCGCTTTTTGCTAAGCTGGTATTGTGCTACCCATTCAAGAATAAGTTTGAGCAACTGCTTTTTGCCTTCTTTTGTGCTGCCTAAGCGTTTGGATGCGGACTCTACGGTGGAGCGTTTGAGCTTGATATTTCTCATATCCTCGGCCGAAATGTGGTCCTTGTTTGACTTGAGCCACTCGAAGAACATTACACCCAAGTCATCTAAAACAGGCCTCTTCTCCTGAACCGCTTGATGCGGCTGATCTTGGACAGAGCCGCCTTCTTGTACATATGGCTTTTGGGAATCTTGTGGATTCACTTGCGAGCTTTCGTTGTCAGTTTGGAAAATAGAAGATGGATCCCAGATATCGTTGCTGTCAATCAGATCCATGTACCCGAAATTCTCCATGACGTCCATGCAATCCACATCGCCAATTACGCCGTCTGTTGAGGGCGGCAGAAGGGCCTCCATAGAGGCCGTGGATGACAAGGCCGCCGGCGGTGCTTCTGACTTGAGGCCCACCCACGAAGCCGCCGAAGATGACGAAGATGAAGCCGATGACGATGCCATCGCCTTCGTTGGCGCCGGCGTGGACGATGATGATGAAGTGGAAGACATGCACGGGAAATCTGGAAGTGGAGGAAAGTCACCGTAAAAAATGGAGGACGAATCATTCACGTCGTCCAGCAGATTTTCTTGCTGCCAGATCTCTCCTCTTTCATCAATATCCCTCGAGATTCCCTTTTGCTCTACTTCCTCCATCGCCTCTGCAACAAAAGGAGAGCTAGGGTTTTGTGCCACCTCATCGTCATCACCAAAAGCCACCATATCTTCCAGCGCAAGTGCACCCTCCGGAACTTCCATCTCCTCCATCTCTGCTTTGGGGTACATGACTTATTTATGTTGCTTACGGACGAGCTTTAGAGAGAGAACAAAGGTTGGAGAGTCCTTCTGTGTACGGATAAGGAAGAGGGAGAGAGAGATATGTAACAGATTAAGGAAGCAAGAGCTAAAAGGGCCCCCCTGTGCCTATATCAAATATTTCCTTGAAGAGGGGTAGCAACATAAAGCATCTGCTGCTGTGGGCTGGGGGTTGTGTGGGTGTGGTGAGGGATTCTCCTCCTCTGTAGTTTCTAATTATATCCGTCTGTCTCTTCACTACCATCAACGAAAGCGACAGTCCTTCTCCACTAAGTTACACACTTACTTTAATTAATCACACTCCCTAATACTGCTACTCCTTTTGTACACACACCACCAGTCAAACAAACACCACTACAATTAACAACACGGAAAAGATCATTTAACTGACAAAAGTACAAAACGGGTTTGAAGCAGAAATCAGAGTAGAGTGGGATGAACCCGTGCAGCGAAATGAGAGAGATGAGGACGACAAAAGCTAACTCGTCGGAGACCCAACAACCAGCACCATGAGAGGGAGAGAGGAAGGTGGTTCTGGTCTGTTTGGGAAGTTGAGTTTTTTTTTTTTGGTTTGAAACTTTTATGGTTTGGATTAGGAGATAAGTTCAAATCGGTTTTTGTGTTCTTCCATTTAAGTTAAGTTAGAGAGAGAGAGAGAGAGAGTAAAACCAAAAGAAACTCAAAACCTCGTGCCGCTACTTTCTCCACTTCTCTCCGGATTGTACACCAGAGGCCATTCGTTTTCACCTGAATGGTTGCTACCAGCGGTGCCTCAGCCTTTTGCTATGAGCTCTCCTCCCCCTCGTTCTGTCTCTCTCTCTCTCTAAAATGAAGAGACTAATTTTTTTAGCGAGAGGGAGAGAGAAGGACCGACTAGGGCTCATTTTCTTGCTTTAGTTAAGAGGGGGTTGTCTCCATTCGTGGGTTAAACGGCAGCGGCAGGGTTCTTTATTTGCTGCTACGTACGTGTCCATAATCTTCTGACGTCAAACCAAACACCTCCCATAACTCTCTTTCTCTCTCCCTCCACAACAACTGTAAATTTATCTGACACCATCAATTGACTTATATGCTTGTAGGTTTTTTTATTGTTAGACCCTTTGCAAAATGTTGTTATGCTTGGTTGTTTTTATTTATACAACTTAAGCTCGTTGTATTTTGGCTTTCACAGCAAAGAAATTTGAATGAAGTAATTCGAATGAATTGATTTGACAAGTTCCAATGAAAAAAGTGGAAGTGCAAACCTTAATACTCCTAATTAACTCTAATTACGACTAAATAATCTTAATTAGCCATAATCAACCTTAATTAGCGCAAGGTATTTCTCATTAAAACTAATTAGCCCTAACATATCTTAATAAATCATAATTAGATTAATTAAATCCATAACGCTAAACCCTAAACCTTAATACTCGTAATTAACCCTAATAACCCAATTAGCCCTTGTTCATCCCATAATTACTTCATATTACCCTGAGATGGTTCAATTACTCGTTGTTTACAAACACTCCCTTCTTTATATTAGTTGTTGTTTTGAGAAGTCCATTGGCAAAAAGATCGTTCAACTCATTGCCAACGAATTCTATTTAATGTGGAATTGGTAACATATGTAACGATCTTTCTGCAGTTTTGATATTTCAAAAAGATTTTTGCATATGTTATCAGTTTCTGAATGCACGCATGCATAAAAACCCTTAGTTCCCCTTCAAAGGTACTCATTACAAAGTAATGCTTTGTAATGAGCCTTTGGATGTCCAGTTTGGACAATTTGAAAAAGTTACGTGTTTATAAAATAGTGTTTCAACTCATGCTCTATGTTTTATGTCGTGGATATTTGGTACACGTTCTAGGATTAATTTTACGCTATACCCTGTACTTAGGGGTCAGTTGCACCCAGCACCCCATGATTTCAATTTTGGCACCCAGCACCAAAATTTTGAAAATATTGGTATCCGGTAGAGGTGTCAAAAGGGCCGGGCTTGGGCTGGGCCGGCCCAGCGGGCCAGAAGAGGGCCAGGGCCAAACCGGGCTTCGGGCCGGGCCCAATGTGAGGATATCCTGGCCTGTTCCAAGCCCAAGCCCTAGGCCCTAACTGTAGGGCCGGGCTTGGGCCAGGCCTGGGCCTGAATACATTTTTTTTATTTTTTTTAATTTTTTATGTTATGAAAAAAATTAAATTTAAGATAAATTTGTTCATAGGCCCTTCTTCCTTTTATCTGAGCTTAAGATCGGTTGCTATATATATATATATATATAAAAGATTAATTTGAAATAAACTTATTACAAAAGAAAGTGAATTAAATTTCAAATCCAATTCTGAATTTCAAATAAAAATCCTAAAAGAATTAGTTTTAAACAGACTGTATCATTCTCAACCACAGCTTGTATCTGTTCGAAATGGCTATCTAGGAAATGAGTTTAATTTTTGTGTGTTTGGGCCATAATTGGGCCAGAACTGGGCTTAAAAACGGGCCATAATTGAGCTTTTTATGGGCCGGGCCATTTTTGGGCTGTTTTCGGGCTGAGCCAGGCTCGGGCCTTTCTCTTGAAAACTCCAGCCTGGTCCAAGCCCAGGCTCAAAGCCCTATTTTTACAGGCCGCTATTATTCACAAGAGGGCCGGGCCAGCCCGGGCTTTTTTCGGGCCAGGCCGCGGGCCACGCGGCCTATTTGACATCTCTTGTATCCGGTACCTATTGACGGTCAAGATGAGCTTTGACTAAACAGCTGTTAGTTTTTTAAGGGTAATTTTGTCTTTTCAGCTATTAAATCTATGTGTCATTCTAGCCAACGCCAAATTTGTGTCTCTCTCTAATCTGTCTTCGTCTCTCTCTCTCTAGTCTCACTTCGTCCGTCTCTCTCTCTCTCTTTCATCCTCACCAACACCAAATTTTTTGTCTTCATCTCTCTCTCTAATACACACCACCACCTCTTAATTTTTGCCTTCGTCTCTTTTTAATCCTCACCAACACCAAATTTTTGATCTAGATCCTTTACCTGAATGCTTTCCACTTTAATGAGATTGTGGCTGACTAATTGCGGGATTGCGGTTGACTAACTGAAGGATTAATGGGTTTTTGATGGGTTTGGGTGGTGCAGGTTTGATGAATTCGGGAGTGGAAGGATTGGGGTTTTATGATGGGAGATCGGGGATTTGGGATTCGTCGCGAGATTTTTGCGCTAGAGGGCACACAGCATCAAATCTGTCGTCAACGGGGCTTGCTGTGTGAATTCCAGTGAAGTTTGTATTGTACTGATGAGTTAGAGTTAGCTAGGAATGGAAAGGGAATGGTGAAGTTTATGCCATTGATGGAATGGTCGTTAATTGTTTGGTTTGTTTTTTGATTTTGACAAATGATATCAGGTACACAATTGTGGAAGAGCTAGCAGCATTTGGGGCGACCGTCCATACTTGTTCCCGCAACCAAAAGGAGCTCGATGAGCGGTTAGAACAATGGAAAGGCAAGAGATTTAGCGTGAGAGAGAGTGTGTAGAGAGAGAGTGTAGAGAGAGTTTGTGTGAATGCAAAATCTGTTGGAGAGGTACAGACATATGAAACACGTAGGATGCCATCTAGATGCCACATGGATGCCATCTTGGACACAGTAAAGGAACTGACCACTTTACCCCTTAAAAATTAACAGACGTGTGGTCAAAAGGCATTTTGACAGTCAAAAGGTGATGGAAGTCAAGATTTTCAAAATTTTGGTGCTGGGTGCCAAAATTGAAATCACGGGGTGCTAGGTGCAACTGACCCCTAAGTACAGGGTGTAGCGTAAAATTAATTCCACATTCTCATGTGTTTCTCCGGGTGCAAACAGATCTGGTGTTCTAAGATCTGTCAAACCTTGCAAGGTAAGGTTAGATGAATGTTAGAACACCTAATCGATATCGTGTACTTGGAGAAATGCGGGGAGGTGCAGCCGAATTTTTCGCAGACATGGGACTAAGAATGAGTTATTCACTGGTTTATAAACATGTGCTTTTCGGAATGGGATAGGACCACTATTTGTTAGAGAATGGAGGGAAAATATATAGACACGTTGTCACATTCATGCATTCATATTTACATCGACCCTGCCTAATGACTGGTCATAATTGAAGGTGATATACAGTACGATAATTCAGTCGTCATGCCGATCGATTGAAGTTGGATGAAAAGGAAGAATGCTGAAGATTTTGAATGTCACATTGACGAATTTTTCGACTTCGCTTATGCGCATCCTGCACATGTTGACCTTGATAAGATAAGGTGTCCGTGCGGTAGATGTGAGTTGTTGCATTGGAGAAAAAGAATTGAAGTAAAATGACATCTTCGTCGGTACGGTTTTATGGGTGGATACACAAGGTGGACGCAACACTAGGAAATGATAGTATTGTCGTCCAACCCAGCTAGTCAAACTGAAGTTAGGGAGGAGGCACGATATGATTACAGAGATATGATTATGGATGTTGGGTATGCTAATGTTGACCGGGGTAACGACGATGGTGACGACGGTCGCCAACCGTATGAGGGGGCTCATCAGTTTTATGAGTTGTTGAGAGCTGCGGAAGAGCCGCTTTGGGATGGAGCTCCGAAACACACACGACTGTCTGCGGAGGGGTTTAATTAGAGTTTGTACAGTGAAGTATTTTTTTTTGCGATAATATATGTTTAATTAGAGTTTGTTTTCTATAGTTAATTAGTGTTATTGAATGCCTTGCAGGAGGGGTTCACGTTTGACTCACCTATCAGCAGGCCTTCTTTACTTACATCGGCAAGAATTACTGCCGATGGCTCCACGATGCACTCACCGATCAGCAGGCTCCCTGATGACGAGATATCCCCCACATTGAATATCTCTGATTGTATGGGGGAGATGATAGATCGGTGGGCTACGGATCCAGGCTGGGACGCCAAGAGTAAGAGCGGGGCCTAGAACAGACATAACAGAGATCTGACGCACACGGGGGGGTCGGTGCCACGTGACATCGTCCAACACATGAATGCGGTCGAGCACCAGGATTTTGAGGAGGATGAGGTCGTAGCTCTGACGTATAGTCAGACGCACATGCGGACGAAGGACAAGAACGAGGCGCACCGGGCAGGCGACTATATTTCAGATATTGCCCGGCGGATCGATGTGAGTCAATTTGTTTAAGTTGTTAATTTTTTGTCTTTCTATCCTCAATGTCTGTTGTTTTAATTAATGCCCTAACATATCTTTAAATCACTATTTTTGCAGGCCTCGTATGAACAGCTTAGGGGGTCCGAGCAGCAGTCCGTACAGCCATCAGCGTCCACTAGTATGGGTGTGAGTACTGAGGTGTTGAAGCGATGGCTGGATACGCTGGAGGTCGTCAATTGGCTGAAAGGCCGCATACGGGGCCTGCCTAGCACAACTACTCGTTTTGTAATAGAAGCGTCCTCACCCCCTACTGCCCCTCCACAAACACCGGCTCCTCGGCATCCGTTGGACAACGAGGAGATCCAGCGCATTGCTATGGTGGTGTTGAGGATGATCAGGGAGCAGGATCAGCAGGGTACCGCTGCCGGACATGCTGAGCCAGCCCCGGATCAGCAGGATCCAGATCGGGGACTCGGCAACCCCTTCTCGTGCCCGGTCCCAGCTTGTCTCCCCCCCCGCGTCCGGCTTATACTCTTCTCCCCTCCCCTAACTGGCTGTATCCGGTTCCCGGCTTGTACATAATGAATATTTTTTATAATAAATTTTTTTATGATTGATTATATATATTTCTTTGTGTATTGATTATTGTACGTTGTTGTTAAGAAATGAAAATTTTATTATAGGTCTGAGTAATAGAAAAATAAAAAAAATATTTGACTTTTGGCGACGGATTAATTCCGTCGCTAAAAGTGTTCATACTATCAGCTTTTTAGCGACGGAATACTATGTCGCTAAAACTTTATTTTGTCGCTAATTTCACAAAACAGATAATAAATTAAAATACTTAAAATATAATTAGTCGCTAACTAATAAATAAATCCGTCGAAAAAAGTGAAATATTACACGACGGATTTGAAAATTCTGTCGCCAAACTTTTAGCGACGAGCTTTTATATGAGGGACTTTTAGCGACGGTAAATCCGTCGCTAAAACCTTTAACGATGGAGTTTGGGATTTAGCGACGGATTTTTTCATAGCTAAAAGCTTTTTTTCTTGTAGTGATTCTAATTATGCTATCTACCATTACTCATAAATTCCTTACACAAACACACACTACTATGTGCTAGACAAAAAAGTTATTAATTTCACTTATCGTCATAACGAAATTAAAATTGTTTTAATCTCATCAAACTCTATTTAGGTCATAACCGGCTCGAATTTCTTTCACTGCATTCTCTTCAGGAAATTTGTGTACCCAAAAATGTGGACAGCATGCAACAGTTATAATTTGTGTGGGTGCGATAATTTGTTGGTATATCTTCATCTGGGAATCGAGTAATCATCCTAATCAAAATAGATCAAAAGTAAAAAATTTAGAGTAATGTAACCTAGTTTCACGCTAGGAATAGGTTGACAATGAGAATTTATGTTTCCATTAAGTGAGAAAAATATCACTTTTTCTCGTTCAAACTAAGATGTCAAAGTCAGGGTCTGCGACACACAAAATCTTACGTGAAATAAAGTTTGGTGCTCTATTATAACAACAAAGTTACAACACTTTGCATATTCAACATGTATTTTCTCTTTATTGCCTTTACAACGGCTAAAATGCTTCAATTGACGACTGCAATCTAAGGCAAACTTGGTGTACTTTTTGGTCACCTTTTTAGTTTTAACATCAAGAAAATGAGGTCTAAGGTCTACTTTAAGGATGGCATCACTTTGGCTACTTGAAACATGGTGAGTTCTCATTTTTCTATCAAGATTAATGCTGGTATTATGTTGTTAAGTCTATACAATTCATAAGTGTTATGCTCAAAACTTTCAAAATTGAATGAATTATGACTAAGATGTTTGTAAACATCATGTTACTTATAGAGATTGTCCAAATGAAGATGGTAATCTTCCTATTAGCCTGAGTATCTCAAGTGTAAATTAAGATGCATTTGTCTTGTTTAATGCTAAATGAGCACCATATATTCACACACAAATGATTAGGTAAAGTTCTCTTATAGTCACAAGTTAAGAACCTTGATGATTGCTATAATTTTTGAACTAAGGTGGTTTTGATTATAAGAATATTAATATATATTTTTGAGGGTGTTACTATATCCATTAGAAGACACAATGAGAAACCTTTTAAGCCTTCCCAGCCCATTTCTTAAAGTTAAAGATAACAAATAGTCATATATTTTTTGGTCAAATCTACTTTTGTTTCTCTTTGTAGTCAATATTATTGCATTAACTTATATAACTATTTTACATATACGTAGATTGTGCAAATTACAGCAGCAGCTCTTAGATAGAAGGTGTGAAGAAAATGTCAAGAGAATCATTTTATGATTGTAATCCTCTTTAATCATGTGCCAAATTGATGTAGTGGAGATCAAGATTCAATCGTTAGAATTTTGCTACAATAATTCGTTAAGGAGAATAAGATGGCAGGCCAAGGAGAAGGGAACTGCTTGATGTTGTCGAATGTCGACATTTATTTTGGAGGTATGAGATACATAGAAGAGGTTGAACTTAGGTGTAATTCAATTTTACATTCAATGACAAAACTAAATCAGTTAAATCAATTTATAGAGAGTACAGATTTAGCTACATGTTTGTTGCAAAAAAAGTTGAATGGTTGATTAAAAGTTGAAGGGTTTCAATTAATTTAAGGAGAAGACCCATGTATCTAGCATTTAATAATAACTTTGAGAGAGGAGTCATGCATCTAGCATGGAAAGATGAAGAGTTTTTTTGGGGCCATGACATTATTTAATGAATGGTTACTATCAAGGTCAATCATGGTATTAAAGAAAATTGTAAGGATTGTTTTGTCTAAAAAATAATTTACACATATTCATACTTTTATAAGTAGTATAGATTAAACAAAAGGAGAAAAACCAAGGATGAAGAGGTCATTTGGAGACTGACTTATAGCAGCTTGTATCAAATTCAGTTTCCAAAACAGCTTTAGGGTATTCGGGTGCTGAAGAGCAACCTGTTAGATTCACATTTTATCCGATCCTTGGTTTCTATCCTGAAACAGATAATGGAGAGTAATGTAACAAAATGACCAAGACATTAAAGAACTAAATCTGATATCATAATTAGCACATACAATACAACATTGTATTTCATTTTTGGGTAACAGGACATTACAAAATTAGCTAACTTGTGTTTTGTCGTTTTGAAGAATGTGAGGCCATTATTACTCCTTTTACACCAGAATATCCCTGTGTAAATCTTTCTAATTGCACCTAGATGTAAGTCATTTTATTCAAAAGTAGTGGGTACCATAATTAGAAGAGCCTTTACCAAGCACGAAGTACATACTCCAAATATATATAATTAACTTTCAACTAATTACATTTTATGGGTTAGCAATAAATGGTTGTCAAAACATCAAATAGTGATACAACGGCATTAATATTTGGATAATTAACTCAAATTTTTCCTTTTTAAAAATTCACATATCGTAACTCTTGAATGAGCCCTTCGAAAGCTTGAAGCAAATAAACGAATTTTTGTTCTTCGTATCTGAGCTATATATCCCCGTCTAACTCTGGTCATTGGTTAAATGAAACTTTAACAAATAACTAATGATTTCTGGGAAAGGTTGAAATGTTATTGCTCAAATGTTCTCTCACAAAAGAGATGAAAATGGAGTAAGATTTTTGAATCGGAAATGGAACAACAGTCATTGTCAATGGTAGTCGATGTTTTCTTATAAAATTATATTTTTGCACCTTTTTATCAAACTTTTTTTTAAAATCTAAATAGTACTAAAAATCATAAACCACCTTTCAATATTATAGTCTCAAATAATATCTATTTTGGGGAAGTAAATTAAAACCTTTTTTTTTTTTCCGGGTGAAATGTCATTGTATTGCTAAACAAGTGAGTAAATCTTTACAAAAAGCATCAACTTCACATGTGGTAAGTCGAACTTGGATGTCAATACAATTCTGTACAAAGAAACATAGAAACCAAACCTAAACACACGGCTTGTTACATGTACGACACTGTATCATTCGCTTAACTAGCTGAACAATTGTGCCAACAACTTTTTGTTCTTGATCAACGTTTAATGTATTCCTTTCATATCATATCATACACACTGTGACTACATACAGTTGCCAACTTTCTCAGCTTCGCTTGAAAACTCTTGCCACGAAAATTCTTGGTAGTGTATCTCAGCATTTGCTTCCAATAATTCCATTGACACACTGAACATGTGTCATCAGTAATGCAATTTCAATAAGTGAAAGAAATTCACTTCTGAAAATGTGTCCAATCGAAAGGGATAAGTGTGGTTGGTCACGTATTAGTGGGTGGTTATTTTCTAAATGGATAGTTTATCTCTAAGTGGATAGTTTGTCTTGTAATGGTAGTTATTTTCTACAAACCATGATTGAGAAGATGTTGGAGGGAGCAATCGATCGTGGGGTTTGAGAAGTTGCTTCCAATAAAGCTAAGGAGTAACAGTTACCAAAAGAGGACAATTACAATAGTGCGAGTATAAAGGCAGATGAAGGCAACAGAGAAAGAGGTCGTCAATCTCTCAACAAAACTAGACTAGGAAGAATAGCTTGTTTAGACTTCTTTAGGCAGTTTATTAGATGATCTGTGTAGTATCGATAAGAAATTCAGTGCGCTGTAGAAATTGTGTTTGTTACACTGTAAGAATTGTATGTGTGATTTCAGTGGGCGCATTGTCTTTTGATCAATTCAGCATATTGTCATCTGTTAGTTTTCCTTTTTAGCGAAGTCCTCAGGCCCGAGAGGCAAAAAAGATTCCACGTAGTTCATCGGTTGTGTCGAAAGTGCATGATCGATAGTGAGTTTGCCCTGCAGTGCAAAAATTGGCATGCGCCAGTGAGACCTTGTACCTGAAAGTGGGAAATGCCAACAATATGTTTCCAAGCAATTCCTTGAAATTTCAGGCCCAATTTGATGAGTTAAGGGCCAATTTCTGGGTAGATTTGATGAAATACCGTACTTCGGCATCATTAGTGCCTAGAAATTTTAAACCATTGTCTATTTCATTTTATATGAAGTCGACAGTGGATGATTTAATGAAATTTTGGTATGATCTAAAGTATTGCATTGATGCAAACCATGATCAGTTTATTCTACCATTGATTTTGGTAGATACCTCCAATGAGTTATATCAGTTTAAAAATTATATTAAAACCTTGATGGGAATAGATCATCCTTCCTTTTTAGAGGATGTAAATGATGAATTAAAAGAATGCTGGGCATTGATTCACAGAGTTGGATAGATGATGAAAGAAGTTGAATTGATTCTTTTCTCGTTTGTTGGGGGTGAAAATTTAGAAGCCAATAGTTATTCTTTGGATAATGAAAATAAATAATGTCAAACATAACTGAAACAAAACAGTATTTTAAATATGAAAGCAACCAATTCATGGTTACTAAAAATTACACGACTAAGTATCAAGAAGAATCGTTGCAAAATAGCCAACTTCAAGTGTTATCTCTAGACAATTCAAGGAAGTTATTCGATGAATTGCATGAAAATTGCTTATTGTTGGAAAATCATTTGGCTGCAATAATACAACTCGCTGATACTTACACTAAAAGTGGTGTGAGTAATTTTTGTAAGATCAACATCACGCCAAATATGGCTGAAATAGTTGAACAACCATGTCCATTCTCATATGAGATTGATATGTCAGATCTAATTGATATGGCTGGGGGGCAAGCTTTCAAGGCTATTTTGGCTGACAGCAAAAAGGAACCCTTTTCATGCGGCATGTATAGTGAGTCAACTATGGCTATCGATTAAAAATTCCCTACTGTTAGTGAGTTTGAAGCTTTTGACATCATGAAAAATGATAAAGAACATGTATTTTGGGAGCCAATCAGTGTTATATTTTTTGGAGAAAGATACTCTATTTGGGTTTGTGGAGCACACCAAGGTAGAGTATTGATTCAATGGTTATTAAGGACTGCAAATATAGTCAAATATTATTTGTTTTATTTTTATCCTTTCACTTTGAATTAAAGAAATACTCAATCGATTGGCTTATCAGTAGCCAGTTTATATGCTGATTGAGTTAACGGTTTGACCAAAAAATGGTCTTCATTTAGTAGTAGCTTGACCAAAAATGGTCATGGTTTGTTTAGTGGCTTGGCCAACTATGGTCATTGACATAGGCATATGGAGAGCAAAAGCTAATCAATGGCCAATAAATAACGAAAATACTGTCACTTTGAAGAATGCAAGCCTATCGATCGTGAAAGACTATATATCAATAGTGAAAGTCTAATGATAGTGAAAAATACTTTCCTTTTGAAAGATATGCAGACTCTTCACAATCGATAGTGAAAAATACAAGCCTAATAGTGAAAGACTGTCAATCATGAAAGGCTATCGATCATGAAATGCTATTGATCGTGTAAGGCTATCGATCGTGAAATGCTATCGATCGTACATGGCTATTGATTTTGAAAGGCTGTGAACAATGAAAGGCTATCGATCGTGAAAGGCTATATATCGATCGTGAAAGTCTATCAATAGTGAGAAAATACTACTCCCTTAAAAGACATGACTCGTCGCAATTTTCAAATATTCAATTGCTTGAGCCAGGGGGCAATGTTTGCACCACAAAATATCTATTTTCACTAATAAGTTCACTTTGATTAAATGTCACTAAATGACATTTACTTTTTATTATTTATGGGGATAATGGAAGATTCAAGAAGTGAAAGAAATTAACTTCTGAAAATGTGTCATATCGATAAGGGATAAGTGTGGTTGGTCACTTATTAGTGGGTGGTTATTTTCTAAGTGGGTAGTTTATCTCTAAGTGGATAGTTTGTCTTGCAATGGTAGTTATTTTCTACAAATCATGATTGGGAAGATGTTGGAGGGAGCAATCGATCGTGAGGTTTGAGAAGTTACTTCCAATAAAGATAAGGAGTGAAAGTTACCAGAAGAGGACAGTTACAATAGTGCGAGTATAAAGGCAGATGAAGGCAACATAGAAAGAAGTCGTCAATCTCTCAGCAAAACTAGATTAGGAAGAATAGTGTTGATATATGTCTTGTATTTATGTCCCACGTCGGTTACTCAAAGAAGGTTGCAACTTGACCCTTAGTATATAAGACATCTTGTCCCACATTGCTTGGTAAGAGAAGATCACTGCTTTCTCCAAGTATAAGGAAGGTGTCTTGTATTGTGTTTAAGGGCAAGAGAGGAGAGTCCTTCTTTGAGTAGGCAAACAAGAGAGAAGAGTCCTTCTTTGAGTAGGAAAAGAAAGGATAGTCCTTCTTTGAGTAGGCCAAGAGAGGAGAGTCCTTCTCTGGCCTTCCCAAAGAAGACTCTTCTTTGGGAAGGCCAAGATAGAAGAGTCTTTCCCTGAGTAGGAAAACAGTTGAGAAATACACGTGAGGGAGTGTTGTAAATCTGACTTGTGCAAAGTGGATTTGAGTTATCTCATATTTCTTGCGTTTTCTTATTTGGTTATCGTGTTCTATACATATTTACTTAGAGCGATTTCGTAACAAGTGGTATCAGAGCTTTTAGGTATATTTTTTGGGCAAAATTGAAATCGATTTGAGAGGATAAATATGTAGACAACACGACCATGAAGTATGCCTGTGACAATTCGATGGGAAGACAAATTTTGGCATATGGCAGAGCATGGTAAAGGATTTGAGCAGTGCCACAGGGGATGCCTGTATGAGGAGCGAGCTCTAGGCACTTGGAGAGCACTTGCAGTGGATTGTAGCAAGTCAGGTGGAGCTAATCTTCAATAGATTAGATGACTTGGAGGTAAACATTCGATTAACTGTGCTGGAACGGAAAGTCGATGTGTTCGCAGAGGAGCTAGATTGCTTGATTGAGGAGAGGGTCGCCCATTTCACCAAGTGGGAGGTGCAACAGCGCAAGGACCTCCAGGGATAAGTCAGGAAGCTCCAAGAAGAACTAGCTGCTTGTAAGAAGGAACTTACAAGAGCTACGAGGCAGAGGCGTATTGCGATGCAGCCAAGGGGAAAGAAAATGCCGGAGCCGAGATTGTACGATGGAACAAGAGAGGCGAGGCAGGTGGATAACCTCTTTTGGCACTTGGAGCGATACTTTGAAGCCCTCGACATCGACGACGAGAAAGAGAAGGTCCAGACGGTGGTCATGTACCTTAACGATACAACTGCCTTACGATGGAGGCGCCGTTACACAGATAGGTATGACGTCAAAACGTGGGAGAAGTTCCCGGGTGAACTACAAAGGCAGCTCTATCCGGAGAGCATTGAAGATATGGTGATGATCAATCTTCGACGGCTGAGGCAGAAGGGGAGAATCCACAAGTATGTTAAGGAGTACTCGGCTTTGATGCTCAAAATACCAGAGATGTTCGAGAGGCAGTGACTATGCTTCTTCTTTGACGGGTTGCAGTATTGGGTTGCCACAGAGTTGCAGCGAAGGCAACCTCACGACTTGGCTTCTGCCATGATGATTGTCGAGAGGTTAGGAGACTTCAAGCAATGTGAGAGGCTGAGATCTCCAAGGCACGAGCGTGCCAAAGGTAGGGGAGACGGTAGGTCGAAGAGTGGCTCACCCAAGGCAACCGATGATGAGCGGAATGAGGACGAGGGACGTCGCCACCATCACAAAGGGGAGAAAAAGCATGGAGGAAGTCGCAAGCAGGGTGAATCTCGTGACTACAAGGCTCATGGAGGCCCTAGAGGAGGATGCTTCTCTGGTGCAGGTCCGCATTGCGGGAGGTATTGCCCGCACAAGGGAGTCATCAAGAACGTTGATTTGAGGATCTGCAGATGGACAGGGAAGAAGGATTTCAACATCATCGACATGGATGAGTTTGGGGTGGTGCTTGGGATGGACTTCATGAAGAAGTCGAGCACTGCGCTCAATCCATATTGCAGGGTGATGATGATGATAGTAGGTAAAGAAGGCCAACTGGAGTGGATGATCCCGTTGGTGTCCAAGGATGGGGCCAACGCACGTAAGGGGATTACTGTGTTACAGCTGGACGAGGGATTGACGTTATGCTATGGTGAGAGGCAGATGGGGCCGAGGACCTATGCAGTTGATATGCACATGAAGACAGTCACGACAAAGAAGTTCAAGCCTTACTTGAACTTGATTCATCTTCTTTCATGCTGAGTTCAAGGTGGAGTGCATTCCTACCTTTAAAGGGGATGCAAGGTGGAGTACATAAAGAAGGTACTGAAGGCATATTTCACTTTTCTCATGGAGTGGTTTGTTAATACAAGCCAAGGTGGAGATTGTTGATATATGTCTTGTATTTATGTCCCACGTCGGTTACTCAAAGAAGGTTGCAACTTGACCCTTAGTATATAAGACATCTTGTCCCACATTACTTGGTGAGAGAAGATCACTGCTTTCTCAAAGTATAAGGAAGGTGTCTTGTATTGTGTTTAAGGGCAAGAGAGGAGAGTCCTTCTTTGAGTAGGCAAACAAGAGAGAAGAGTTCTTCTTTGAGTAGGAAAAGAAAGGATAGTCCTTCTTTGAGTAGGCCAAGAGAGGAGAGTCCTTCTCTGGCCTTCCCAAAGAAGAGTTCTTCTTTGGGAAGGCCAAGATAGAAGGGTCTTTTTCTGAGTAGGAAAACAGTTAAGAGATACACGTGAGGGAGTGTTGTAAATCTGACTTGTGCAAAGTGAATTTGAGTTCTCTCATATTTCTTGCGTTTTCTTATTTGGTTATCGTGTTCTATATATATTTACTTAGAGCGATTTCGTAACAAATAGCTTGTTTAGACTTTTATTCTTCCTGGTCTAGCTGTGTTCATTACACTGTAGAAATTGTGTTCGTTACACTGTAAGAATTGTATTTGTGATTTCAGTGTGCGCATCGTCTTTTGATCAATTCAACATATTGTCATCCGTTAGTTTTTCTTTTTAGCGAAGTCCTCAGGCCCGAAAGGCAAAAAAGATCACACGCAGTTCATCGGTTGTGTCGAAAGTGTATGATCGATAGTGAGTTTGCTCAGCAGCGCAAATAGAATCCTAGTTCAGATTTTTGCCTACTATTTGAAACGGAAAGTTCTACTCCAGTGACGGTTAATGATGCGCTCTATTGGATCGCGGATTGTTCCGCATATAGTGAGCTGAATGAAGGAATTTTTGGAATAATATCGCTTAATAAGCTGTTCATAGAAAAGCTTCGCCACTTTCATGAAATAAAATTGCCCGATGCCATCCCCAAAGTGAAGGAGTATATTAATCTTCGGGTCTGGTTGAGAGATGAGTGGGAATGTTGAATTGAACAGCTTTTGATTCCTAGATACTCGGAGGTAGGCATTATAAGAAGGCCGTTTGCATTGACGGGGTGTTGGGAGTTACTTGTGGAGAATAGCTATGGAGACTTACTTTTGTACGATCGATCTGGAGAGCAAAAGGGTTGTAGCGGATTATGGAGGCGAGTTTAGCAAGTAAAAAAAAAACCAGTGTTGTTACTCATGTGGAGAGTCTGGTTGAGGTGGTGCTGCCGCCTGTGGACGATCGGACAGAAGAATGAGAAAGAAGAACAAATGAAAGGGCGAGCAAGATAAGGAAAATCGAAAGAAGAAGAGGGTAATCTATGTACTCGATGACGGAGATTGAATCACGGGAAAAACTTTGGATCATGAAGAAGCGAATGTGGATCAAAGGGAGTAGGGATTTGCTGCCTGGCAAGTTGAGTAATCCTTCACACTTTGCCTCTTAACTATACTTGTATACATAGATCATTGGTCTTGCTTTTAGTTCACCAGTTAACTATACATAGCATCATCCCCCAACCCCCAAACCTTTCTCCCCCCTCCAACAAGCCTAACTCAAGGTAAAAATTGGAGATAGCAGCGTGGTTAGCGACGTATATTCGCCATGACGTACAGTAAAGGGGTGTAACACAGAGAGCTAGTGTACTTGCACTAGGAAGGTACAATGAGCGAAGTTTAAAAACGGCTTTAGTGCGACAGCAACATAGAAAAGAAGTCGGGGTACATATCACTCTTAGTTGAAATGATGTGCAAATTAAATCAACTTGAGAACAAAATCAAAAGAAATTAGGGAACTAATTAAACAGATGAAATTCTCAATCAGAGATCGGAAAGCATAGATGATCAGTTCTTGGTGTTCATCTCGCGCTCGAGAGTCTCTGCATTTTCTTTAATGCACTCCTTTGTCTCTTCAGCATTGCCAACCACTGTTTCTTTGACCTTCTGGGTCGTATCCTTAACCGAACCCCATGCATCTTGCGCTGTTTGCTTCGCTTTATCGACCAGATTCTGCGCATTATCTGACGCCTTTCCAGCTACATCTTTTGTTTTCCCGGTTACCTTGAAATAATAGACGCAGCATGATAAAAAATATGTATATATTTATGAGACAAACACGTTAGTGCCTGCATAACTACACTTTTTCATCATGATGTATATGTTTGAACCTATGAATGAACATCTCACTCACATCTTCTGCAGCAGAAGCAGCATGATCTTTCACATTTTCGCCAAACTTCTTCTCCTCATCGGCAGCTTGTTTTGTCTGGTCGTAAGCCGCCGTAGCCCCATTGCGCACACTTCCCTGTTACACAAACACAGAAAAAATGGTTAACCTTTGTCATTTTATGAGATATTCGAATGTCTTTTAATGCTTGTATCATCCCCTACCCACCCTCTTTTCAAAAACGCAACATCTTTCTTTCTTTATATGGTAGTATCTCTGCAATAGTCTTCTCCCCCTCCTCAGACTGTTCGTGCTTCCTATTAGAATCAACTAAGTAAATTAAGGAAGGAATTCCTTATCGTACGAAGTTGACTCTAACACTTCCGGTGGAGGCAGGAACAATCCCGAGTATAACGCCAAGATATATACCTGAGCTAGCTGAGTATAGATGTATATATCTTTTCTCGAACAAGTAATATCATTACTCACCTGGAAAGGTCGCGGTGCAGCATTGACGAAAACCCTAGAGCTCCAAGGGCTTCTTGCTACTAAAGCTCTGGTGTTCTGCAATTTTGAGAAGGTGGTTGAAAGGGTCATGCTTGCCATTTTTCTCTTCTTTTTGTTTTCCCTTCGAGTGCTGTTCTTGCTGAGTTTATGGGGAAGATCTACTACTTCAGATTCGATTTTGTTGAGTGGGGTGGAGATGGGAAGGATTTAAGAAGGGAAGGCAGGCAGTGAGAATGCAAGCCATGTGGCGTTCCATGGCTATTGACCAAGGCGAGTTTCTCTCACTTTTATGGTTGAAAAACTCCCTCATAAGAGCTCACATAGACCCGGTATTCGAGGATTTATCGTTTCACACCCAAGATTTTAGGGTTTTGTTATTGGAGAAACCACACTTGAAACAATTGTGTTCTACCTCCCAGCTTGGAAAAAATATTTATGGATTTGTACTTGGAAAAGGGATAAGAAAATTTTTGCCAGGAACAACCTACAATTCCTTGATATAATAACCATTCATATTGTTAAATATTGCATGTGAAACTTTGTAGACATTTTTTTGTAGCATTTTATAGCATCAGTAAATAAAAGCGACTAAAGATATCTAGTAACTATCGGTTGTTGCTACACAAGAGTCACGGGTTGTTTTCACTGTTTGAGATTGCAACCAAAAATTTTCCGTGGGATGATACTATTTAGAGATGTGATTAAGCAATAAATTGTCTTACATCAATTGCCCAAAATGAAACATGTACTTCATGGTAAAGAACTATTTTCTAAGGAATATTTACTTTCACACTATTATATACTTGTTAGCACTGTTCCTAAAAAATATATTAAATTGCCTCAGATGCATTCTTTTGAGACAAAGGAGCAGGTTGCGGACAGTCATAAGATCATGTGGGCATAGAGTGTTATCAAAAGCACCCCTAGGCGCAAGGAGTGTGCCTCTCCTAGGGCTAGCTATAGGCGCAGCCCTACGAAAAGGCACGCGCAGGCGCAAGGTGGTGGTCGAGGTCCAAAAAAAAAGCCTAAAAGTATTAGTCTTCGATTTTTGCATCATGTCATCATCTCAACCGTTCATTATCTTTCATTCTTTGTTTCATAACATAATAAACTAATATTTAAACCACAAAAAAAAAAAATTGAAACCCCAAATTCCCAATCAATCGATTCTCTTGTTATTGTTCATCGTACTAGCGCCCCACCGCCATTTGTTACTCTCTTTTAAGTAAATCTACTCCTTCACTTTACCTTTTAGATAAAGAAAATGAAATTGAAGAGGAATCTCTACCAGACTTGGAGTGTATGATTTCATTTTAAAGAAAATATTGTTGTCTTAGCCCTCACTGATGTTAAGGACAGTGTTACCATTTTTACTTAGGATTAACTACTTCTCATTGGATTTGAAACTTTTTCTAATTTTGAAAATTTGTTAAACTGCTATGTTATAAGTTTTTTTTACGTGATTTTATTAGTTTAATGCACTAGTATATTATTATTCTATTTTGCGCCTCACTTTGGATTAATTATTTTTATTTTACACCTACCCCTTGCGCCTTGCACCTAGACTCTAGCGACCCTTTACGCCTTAGGTGTGCTTGTATCTTTAATAATTGTCACTCTTAATTCTATACGGATAAATTTGAGAAAGTTATATATGAGCTTAACTTTAACATTTGAGCTCCACAGGTGTCGCTCACAATGAATAATAGCAATAAAAAAAAGGCTTTGGTGATGATGTGGAGCTCAAATTAAGCTTAAATAACGCAAAAGGCACAAACTTTGGTTTACATTTAGGACAAATTCTAAAACTTTACCTCAGATATACACTAGGTTTGGTATGTCTACTTTACTTTTTAAAGATTTTAAATCTGATAGTTCAAACTATTTTTTCAACCTCAATTAGAAGGTGAAAAGTCGTGGAAAGGCTACAATTATTTTTGGGCAGACCGCAAACATGGCAATAATGCAAAAAACACATCTAAAACAACACGTGGCACTATTAAGTCCGTGCAGTTTTTAATCAGATCAAGATGATGCCTCATTTATTAGTTTCTCCAAATCTCGTTGATTTGCAAAACAATTAAAACAAAAAAAATGGATGCTTAAAGTCTTTGATTGGTAGTGGTTCATGCACGGCAGTGCATCTTTCTTGTATTGCATGTGTGATTTATTTGCACATGTTTGCACTTCACTAAATTCGTATTCTCTCTCTCTGATGTAGCAATAGTTAGCGACAAAAGGAAATTTCTTAGTAATACCAACTAGAATTGTCGTTTCACTTGAACAGAGTTACGCATCCTCTCTTCCTAAAGATATGCTACCCTTGGTTAGCACTTTTTTTCTCTCACATGTTTAGGTTGGCTATTTCCTTAACACATCAAGGCTTGTATTAAGAAACCATTAAAAAAACAAAAATAATAGTTAGAAAAAGGCATCTAACTATTGTGCACACCTAAGTAAAATTTCTAAAATGGTAAAAAAAAAGGAGAAACATGAAAGAAGCTTCATTATATCAACCAATAACACAATGACTTGTTAAATTATCATCCCTTTTATAAGTTTTAACTGCTATGCTTGAAAATTGGTATTTTATGCCCTCATTTGTGCAATGGTTTACCTCTAAAAATAGAGATAATTGTATAAAATATCCTTTTAGTTTGGGCTTATTGCAAAAAGGCCCCTATAATTATAAAAATTATAAAGAGACACCTGAAGTCGCTAAAGTGTTGCATTAGATGATTCCCAGAATAACTCAAATGGCTAAATTGCCCATGTATATAATGGCTCCTCTATAGCAACCCTATTGTAGATTTGGGGTTTTTTTTTAATGGTTTTGGTGTTTGACAGGAGGGCTGGTGGAAAGTCTGGAGGCTGATGGCAGGGTTGGAGGTGGTGCAAGTGGTTTCGGTGATGACGAGAGGCTTAGATCGGGGTGGGTGGACTAGGATGTAGCGGGGACGCAAATGGCTGGGGCTGATGGAGGGGTTAGCAGCGGCGCAGGTGGCTGGGACTGATGGCGGGGTTGGCGGCGGTACAAGTTGTTCGGGTGATGATAGGAGGGCGTAGATCGGGGTGGGTGGACCAAGTTGTGGCGGTGACGCAAATGGTTGGGATGATGGAAGGGCTGGCGGCGGGGCAGGTGACTGGGGCTGATGGCAGGGTTGACGGCGATGCAAGTTCGGGTGATGACGAATCTAGCGATGCACGGTTCACAGTGGGTGGCGATGGCATACTTATTCACAGTGGGTGGCAGCGTGCGATTGGCTTGGGTTAATGAAAGGCTAGCAGCGACGATACAGGGTCATGGTGAGTGCTCACAGCTGGGTGGTGGCAGAAATTAGGATGGTGGTGGTGTGGGTGGGGCTCTATGAGGCACTAGGGTTTGGATTTATGAGGTTGGCGACTTTGGTTTCGGTTGAGCGATGGAAGCTAGGGTTTTGGTTAGTGAGGTGGCAGCTAGGGTTAGGGATTGATTGGATTGGAAAAGAAATTGGGACTTGAGTGGGAGAGAAAAAAGAATGAAAGGGTATTTTAGTCTTTTTAATGTATTAAAATCTATTAAACACACTTCTTAAGAGAGTGAAGATCACGTTCTGTCAACTTAGATGATATTTTTAACGATTGCAACAAACTCATGTGTTTATTTGTAATTTTTGTAGCTTGAGGGGTTCTTTGCAACTCGTCCAAATCACAGATATATTTTATGTAATTATCCCCGTAAAAATATACATACGGACTGGCCCAACTTTTTTGGCACTAAACTAAACAAGACATATCTGGGACCGTCTTTTGGGGAGAAAGCGTGGGTTGTGAAGCCCTTGTTAATACGCACACGCAATACTGTTTCCAAGCGCAAGGCCTTTGACAAGCCCACTGGCTGCCAAGAGGAAAGTGTTTCTCTGTGAGGCAATACTCATTGCAGTACGGGTAGTTTTCACAAAGGCCCTTAAATCACCATTTCAAGAATAGCCTGACCTACAATTATCAGTGTCGTAAAAGAGAATTAGAATCCATTGACTTCAATCAAATGACCCAATCATTTTTCGGGTGGAAGTTTTGCTGAAAATGATAGCTGTAAGCAGAGAAACCCGATGAAGGTGAGGGTTTGCAAGTGCGAACGGGCCTTTCAACCGTTAGATCCATTGCACTTTACAGAGCCATTAAATTATTTAGTAGATGTTACGGAAAACTCCTCATAGATTGGCTGCGACCACCAACGAACCAATGTTGCGGCCACCTCTTCTCCAACCGACTCCACCCCCTATTTGCTCGCAAACCAAGATGTGACTGTATGACGCTTCTTTGAATTGCTTCCCTTGCTGATTTTACGTTCCGTCGATGAGATACAATGCTCATCTGGCAACTATGGCGTTGGGTGCAATTAAAGGGTGACTGTGATTGTCGATAACAACCGAGTAGGCATAGAGGGTGAGATTAGTTGACCCGCTTTTATGTTGTATTGCAAAATAAACTTTTTACAAATGAGCAAGATAATTTGTAACACCGTCCTTGATATTGTTAAAAGAACAATAAGCGAGGACAAAGATAAGTTCAAACTTTTGGTGGACATGCCTGCTTTGTTTGTTGCGGTTGAAATCAATAAAAGAGGATGGCAGGGGAGGGGTGTGATTCAATTTAGTAGACCCAGGCCAGCGACCAATCTGACACCTGCATTGGCTATTCCATCCGGCCATTGACAGCACCACAAACTGTGAAGTCCCCCTTAAAGACATGGGGCAGCCTGTCATGATGATTAGAGATGTCAAAAGGGTCGGACGGCCCACAGGCTAGCCTGGCCCGACCCGGCCCTTTTTTTGGCCTAAGCTGACCCGGCTCATTTTTGGGTCCAGACTGGCCCTAACCCTTAGGGCTTGGGCCAGGGTCAGGGTCAGGGTCAGGGCCAGGTCGAATTATTTGAGAAATAGGCCCGGCCTTAAAATGGTCTGTTTTTTGGCCCGACCCGACCCTCTTTTGACCCAAAAACTGGCCCCTTTTGGCCCTAAAGTTGGCCTTATTTCTGGCCCTTTTTGGCCCTACACACAGGCCCTCTTTAGCCCAGTATTATTGTATACACACATTATTATATATAAGTGTGCGTGTCCAACGATAATCGAATGAGCAATGAATCTGAACATGAATTATGATGATCGTTCTTCCTTGGTACAATAATCAAAGATATGTTTGACGTAAAATATGAATTAGATTACAAAGATTATAAAAAGGTTTAACATATATTAAAAATAAAATGAGAGATAAATAAATATGTATATACATACATATGTATATGACTTATAATGAAATAAAAGGATAAAGATTAGGTTCGTTAAATTATGGATATTAGACATGCCTAGAGTATATGAAAAAAGAAATTTAAAATTGAGAGATGCAAATGAGAGAGAGTAATTTACTTACATAATAACAAGACATTACAATTTACTTAAATAATAACAAAAATTACAGTTATTAATGCCTTTACTTTAAATAACAAGAAAATGCAAAAAAAAATTGGGCCCTGGCCCGGGCCAAGCTCGGCCCTAGATATTGGGCCTAGGGCCAGGGCTTGGACTGGGCCCAGATATTCCCCCAATCTGGCCCGGCCCGGCCAGTTTGGCAGTCCTACTGGCCTGGCCCCAGCCCGTTTTGTTGGAGGCCCGTTGAGCTTGGGCTGGGCTGGGCTGGGCTGGGCTTGCTTTATACTTGGTGCAAGTCATTTGGCAAGTGTGATGCACTGGTCGGTCCCTATGTTTAGCTTGCGCTTTGCATCACAGATTAGGAAATGGAATAAGGGATACACATTTTTTTTCAATAGCACTCCATTTAGTGATGTATATATAGCGAAATGAAACTAACAGTATCTTTGTAGACACCTAGCAAGTCTTTTAACACCTTTTTGGTGTCATTTGATACTTCCTCCGTAACCATAGAACAAACTTTTATAAATAATATGATTTAACAAAAGAAATTAGGCTATAATCATGCCATCTCTGCTAAAGTTTTAGCAGTACATATCACGAAAATTCCTTGCTCCAAGAAATTGTTTTGGGTAGTGAAACTTCAGGACCGAGAAAAATTATCTCAACTAGTGAGTGCTTCTTAATACGACCATTGCATGGATTGACGGCCATGCATGCTTCACACTCCAATGGTTCCAACGCACACGAACTATTTTATGCGGTGATTTCAGAAAATTGGAAATTATGCTAATCGCATACGAACCTGGAATGTGTGTATGCATAAAGTACGTACTGAGCATCCAGTACTAAGCACAAAGAGAAAAAGATAAATAGTCTCATAAATACTCCCAACTGCTCTCTACCGGCCTACTATGTTATGTCTTTAAAAGGGCATTCAGATCATGCGTGCAGGTATCATTGTAGAAGAGAAGAGTTGCAGAGACAGACAGACAGACAGAGAGAGAGAGAGATGGCAAGTTGGAGTATCATATTTCTTGTTGCCCTAGCTCTCATAGTAGCGCTAGCAAGTGCTAGAGATGTGCCCAGTGACAAAGGTCTCAATGACCAAAAGAACGTTGTCTCGTTTGGAGGACTTGGAGGCTACAGCGGCATTGGAGCTGATGGACTCCCTCTTGGCGGCTTTGGGGCTGGGATAGGCTCGGGTGGTGGTCTTGGTGGAGTCAACGGTCTTGGTGGCGTCGGCGGTGCAGTTGGCTTCGGTGGTGCGGGTGGCGGTGGCTTGGGCGGTCTTGGAGGTACCACCGGTGGCTTAGGTGGTCTTGGCGGTACCACCGGTGGCTTGGGTGGTCTTGGCGGTACCACCGGTGGCTTAGGTGGTCTTGGCGGTACAACTGGTGGGATAGGCACTCTCGGCGGTGGCCTAGGCGGCGTAGGTGGCGGTGGCGCTGGTACCCTCCCGTATCCTTGAAGAAGTTCACAAAACGGTTTTATTGTTAAGTCGTTAAAAGTTAGTTTGTGTAAGGGTGTGCTATGTTTGCTGGTTGGTTCACAATGTCAATCTCTTCTATCTATTCTACGTAAGTGTTTGCTTCGGAACATCTTCGTATTCTGTTTTAGTGGATCATTATGATTATTATCATTAATCAATATAAGAGCTAAACCTATTCCATTGGTGTGACAATCAATCAAGCATTTCTTTTAGTAGGAAATGTTCATCCTTTTCTTTTTCTAGACATTTGATAAATTGAATTAACTAATTTTGGTGTTAGAAAAACAAATATAGAAGGTCATATGATATAGTTTATCCCTTTTTATTGGTGTCAGTCCACAAGGTAAACTTCTTTAATGCTCAAATTAATGTACATTTATAGTGCATAGTCCTTTACAGACATTTTTTCTCGTACGTCATCCAAAAAGGCATCACAACCTATAACTTCTTACGCTATTAATGATCATCATTGTTCCAGTATACTGTAATGATGCCGAAAGAAAAAAAAGTTAAAATGGTGAAAGAAAAGTTTCGACTTTCAAAACAGTTAACGCGGAAGAATATAACCGTTGAAAATTAATTTAACAATGTATATTAATATATTTTAACACTCGTCCTCACGTGTAAGTTTCTGATTGTACCACCATCAGATGCAGAAATAAATAACATGCATATTGTTTAATAATGAATGGGACTAAATTATGAAAGTGATAAAAACCAAATACAAGACCTTGTTAAAGTATAATTCTGATATCACATTCAATTATCAATTACTGATCTTAAAACTTGGACTTTTGAAAAATAAATTTAACAATACCACATGCCTTGGAAGACAACATTAGCCGCCAAATGTGGTACAAACTCTTTCTTTCTTCGTTCTTGAACCATTCTTAAAAAACCACGATGTCAGATGCTCTCCACTCACTGTGCTACAAAGAGCAGAAACTCTTGAAAATAGAAAATATTAAGATCAGTAAAAAAAAAAAGTAACAAAAAGTTATAGTGATGATCATTAATAGCGTAAAGGTTTTGTAAGAAGTGAAATTGTTTTCGTCAAAGGCTTTCCTGCAATAAATGCCTAATGAATTGATGCACTGCCACGCCATAGGACGGCAGCTAAATCTTAATTACTGAACAGACGTACCAAAGTCAGTTATAAAGAGCTTTGACCTACACCAAATGTTTCCTTCCAATTTTCTTTTCTTATTTTGGATTTGACAATAAAATACCGGGTGGAGAAATTCAAGAATACACCTAAATTAATGAATTCTGCAACAAAGATTGAGAAGCCAAGCTTAAATTTTGTTTTCAAATATGCGACAACAATGGTGTGTTTATTGTTGCAAACCATTGAACAACAAATTGTAAGGATAGTCATTTAATTTGTTGTAATAGTACAAACTAGGCTTGTTAAATTAATATTTAACTTATGAAAAGTGGTGGCAATGTAGGCACTCATGTCTGTTTTTTTTTCCATGAAACATGGTCAAGATTTGAGTAACTAAGTAATGCTATAGATAATGATAGCTTAACTTAGAATATCATAGTCACGTATGAGAAGTTATAGTGCCCCTTAAAGTTGCACATATCACGTCATTATACATTATTGCTCTCACATTTGATTTGCCTTCTGACGTAGAATAAAAAGTTCTATGAGATTACAGCAAAACTAAGCGCAACTTCTAAAAGCCAAAACCATCCAAATCAGTTTATAATAACGAAAATGTAATGGGCATTTAGAATTCCACAAAAAGAAGAAAAAAATGTTAAATTCCCATCATCTTATTTGAAAAACTTGTCATCATGGTAATGTACAATTTTCAGGATGCTCAAATACTCAAATTCATATGTACGGAAAGAAAATGTACACATGTGAAAGATGTATGCTTCTTACAGATGTTTTATTATTGTTGGTTTTCTAAGAGTGACGTAACAGAGATAATTCACACTTTGATAGTTAAGTTTTAGATAATTTACTTAAACAAGAGTTATATATCTAACAAGGATTAATTACACCCGAAATTCCTGATGAGTGAAGTTACACGCGGTTATGCTTAACAATTGGAATTATACTAACTTACATGTTTTTTCTCCTATCCATGGCGTTGATAGAATTATGAGAAACATGTTTATACCTCCCACATCAAAACAATATTATTAAAAGTGCCCTTGCCATTCCCCAATGCTATTGTCATTGTCGTTTCACCTCTCCACCCTCTGCTTTTGCCGGTACCACCACCACCATATGCCAAAACTAAAAGTATTGAACCCGCAACCACCCGCAGACGGCACTCAATCATGACATTTATGTTGGAGAAAAAGATAAAAGGCAGTATGGAGAAACTTAACTGAAAAAAATGTTTGAGTCGAATGCGTTGCACTCTTTCCTTAAGACAGTATTTGCATCCTTATAATCTGCTTAGGGTAGTAGCAAATCTGCCTCCCAAGATAAAATAGGCGAAACTCTGTTGATCACAGCAGATTGCAATTAACAAACAAAAATTTGAGAGATAGAGCAAGAGAGAATTCGAAGTGAGGAAATGATCTGACCATCAGCCCTATTTATAGACACCAAAGGGTGCCTAGAACAGGTGCAAACAGTTGTGGCAGTTAAGTAACTCTACAGATGTCACTTAACAGTCACAATCTATAGACACAATGAACAGTTGTAATATTTGAACTAAAAGGCACCTTAAACAGATGTCATTTCGAATTTAAACAGATTAGAAATCTGTTTAATTTCACCAACAGTCACACTGTTTCAATTCAAAATTGTAACTCCCAGGCTGAATTTGTCGAAAAAGTTAAGCTGGGCTCGGGGTGAGGGCTCGTAGAACGATGCGCACGTGCGAAGTGCGCCAATAGCACCTTTACGCCGCCCTCGCCCCGGCCGTCGCCAGCGCTGGCGCGGGTGGTGCAGTGCACCGCACATGTGCGAGTGCATGGCCATGCATACCATGTGTTTCTAGAACAATATGGTATCACATGGCCATTTAAATAGCCCTAACTTTTTCATTTCCCAAGCCATGTGGGAACCACTTTATGATTAGTTTCAATCTTATTAAATGTCAATGTTTGAAAGTTAATATCTCTCAAACCAATCAATCAATTTGATTGATTCTTTTTGCAACTTATTCCTTGTAGTACAAACTTTAATAAGGTAAGAATCAATATTGAAAAATTCCCAACAATTTATACTGCATTGATATTGTCTCAACCCCACCCAAAAAAAAAAAACATGACATGACATGCCATGCCATGTTTTCTCGATTTCAGATTTGGAGATCCGAAAGCAAATGTTTTGCTGGGCTAGACTTCGATTCAGGACGAATAAGAGCTACAGGGCATCAGAAAGGAGAGTGTAAGCGGTGAAGCAATGGCAGCAGGCATCGATTGTGGTTTTGGGTGGTCGTAGACAAATTTGTGGATCTGGATCCATTCTGTGCAAGCGTGCGGGGGGAAGGGGTGGGGGGAGGGCAGGGAAGGATGAAGGGCACACGATGGTGTTGTGTAAGGGGTATGAGGGCTGTGTGTGTGTGTGTGTGTGTGTGTGTGTGTGTGTGATGGGCAGTGGTGGGGTGTTAGACATTGGTGGTGATGAGCAACGGTTGGAACTATTTGTGCGAGCGCGCATGTGTGAGAGAAAGCGATTGTCATAAGGTGGTCATCGTAGTGTGTATGATGTGCTGATAGTCATCAACATTTTTCTCTGTGTTCGTGGGGGATAGAGAGAGAGAGAGAGAGAGAGAGAGAGATGGGCCGGTCGCTGGCGTGCATACGTGCAGGTAGTTGTGCGATGGTCGTGGTTTGTGTGCGTGTTAAATGAAAATCAGGGTGCAAAGTGTAATTGCTTCCCCCCCCCCCCCCCACCCCGATAAACGTCAATTTTTTTAACTAAAGCAAAAAAAAAAAAAAAAATGTGGCTGTATAACATTTGAGATTGCTTACTACAACATCATTTAGAAAAGAAAAAAAAAACAAGCGAAAAATCACACTTTTTCTGGTAAATATACGGTCAGAAATGTCCCAAGCTGAGCACAATAGCCGGTTTTGATGGTTCGTACATTTCTTCTTCTAGCCAAGCTCAATAAACCTGACAAACAGTTGAATCTCATTCAATTCCACAACACTATTCCCCTGTTCCATTCAAGTAATGCAACAAAAGCAATAGCAAGCCCATCAAACCAGGACCTGTCCATAGTTCAACAAAAAATAGCAAGCCCATAAACCATCAACAAAATATCAGCAGACTAAACACTTGATGAACAAAGGAGGAGCGAGTGGGTGGCTGCGTGCCTATCTGCTGCTCCAACCTTTTTTTTTTCATATAAATGAGATATTTAGCTCACCTAGATAAAAGCGCTCACCTAAAAGTTTTAAAAATGCTTCAATGAGATGTCTGTTTGGTTATTTTACATCTTAACGTACTCAACTATTCTAGAGATAGTTCAAAGATATATCTTTTGAGTCTTTCTTAAATGCTAAACTTCTAAAAATAAATACAAAAAAATAAAATCCAAACTACAAAGAAATAAAGTCAACATTCAACATAGTGCACATAGAGTCAGAACGATACTACTACGCTGCGCGCGCACCTCACGTATTTTCTCCTCTCCCTCCTCCGGCGGGCTGCAATGATTTTTTTTTTTTTTTTGATAATTTCTCGCTGCCCACCTTAACAATGATTCCTTACTCCCCCACTGTTGATGAAGAGTCCATATTGGGAGATGCATAATTTCAACATTTGGTGGCCATTTGCTGAAGATAGGACGTCCACTGTCCGAAGACCTGGGTTCTCTGCGGAGGAATGTTCCAGACAACATCATTAGCCATATATATATATATATATGTCGTGTATGATTCTGGGACCGAAACGTGAAATTAGAGGACCGCATGGCAATTGAGCCCATTCTCAAACTTGTACCAACTATGGTTTGAATTGAGTCCGTTGGTCAATATCTTGCACCGACTAACATTTGGGAGTCAAATTAATTAGCGGGCTCGTCGAGAAGCGGACCTTTTCGGTATCCTATCGGTTATTAGGCTCGCCAACGATACGAGGCCCAGCCCAACCATTCCATGTTATGCCGACCCAATAAAAAATTCGGGTCTGAATCTGAACCCGACACCGACCCGTCCGGATATATATTCGATTTTTTCTGCTTTTCTTGAAAGAGAAGACACACTACCTCAATAAGCATCTCATCTCTCTCTGCCTCTTTCTCTCAGCGAAACCGAAAGTAGAAGAAAAAATTTATGGGTCAAGGAACACCAGGCGGTCTGAACCGGCAAGGCGGCTCGCCCGGCGACCGCAAGAGCGACGGCGACAAGAAGGAGAAGAAGTTCGAGCCGGCGGCGCCGCCGGCCCGCGTCGGCCGCAAGCAGCGCAAGCAGAAGGGCCCGGAGGCGGCGGCTCGGCTCCCGACCGTCACGCCGCTGACCAAGTGCAAGCTCAGATTGCTTAAGCTGGAGCGGATCAAGGACTACCTGCTGATGGAGGAGGAGTTCGTGGCCAACCAGGAGCGGCTCAAGCCGCAGGAGGAAAAGACCGAGGAGGACCGGTCCAAGGTCGACGATCTGCGTGGATCTCCGATGAGCGTGGGGAATCTCGAGGAGCTGATTGACGAGAATCATGCGATTGTGTCGTCATCGGTGGGGCCCGAGTACTATGTCGGGATTCTGTCGTTCGTGGATAAGGATCAGCTTGAGCCTGGCTGTGCGATATTGATGCATAACAAGGTATATATGTTATTGAATTGCAAAGCTAGGTTTAGGGTTTGCTGAGAAATAGGACTTAGGGTTTCAGATTGTTAGGGGAGTTTTTGGAATTTTAAATTGGGATGTGAGATTTGAGGAAATTGGGGATTATGGTTAAGATGTTGTGACTGCTTTATGAAATGGAGGAATGAACTTGTATAGATTTAGGGTTTTTTGGTTGATATTCTGATTTGTTGACTAACTAGGGTTTTGAATTATTAAAGCAAGGTTTAGTGGTTTTGATTGGGTGTGAGAAACTGAGAATTGAAGAAATGGGGACAATTATTTTGATATTGCGATTTCTTGAGGAATTGATAACTTAGGGTTTCAATGGTTGTCTAATTGATATTCAGCATATTACTTGTTATTTGCCACTACCAATTATTACAATGAAAAGCATCTGCCAGATTTGTCCATTAGAAAGGGCCGTGGAGCTGTATGCATGAGAGATCTGGTAGAAATCATCATCATTAAAGCCTTTGACCCAAACTCGTTGGGGTAGACCCATATGCCATAAGAGAATAAGGCGCGTCATAAGTATTTGTCTCTTGGAAGGTATCTTAATTTTTTATGGATGGGATTACATACTTCTAAATTGAATCACCTGAAAGGCTGAAACACAAATCAATTGGTTGGGGTCGGTGGTATGTATTGTTGCCTCCATTCTTGCTATCAGAAATCAGCGCTTCGGTCCTTTTTCATTAAGTATGCCCAAGTATATAGTTTTGCAGCACATGTAGATAATCTTTGATACTTGTGATTTGCTAAACCTCTTGCCTAAATTTTTAAGTGTCTTTTAGAGATTAAATTATTTATGGCATTTAAAACGCTCTGAAGTAGTTTCACTTGTAATTCTGTTTATATGACCCTCCCATCAGGTTCTTTCTGTTGTTGGACTTCTCCAAGATGAGGTAGACCCGATGGTGTCAGTAATGAAGGTTGAGAAGGCTCCATTGGAATCATATGCTGATATAGGCGGGTTAGATGCTCAGATACAGGAAATCAAAGAAGCGGTTGAGCTCCCCCTTACCCACCCTGAATTATACGAAGATATTGGTATCAAGCCTCCTAAAGGAGTCATACTTTATGGAGAGCCTGGAACAGGCAAGACCTTACTTGCAAAGGTATGCCTTTCTATTTTCTTTTTCATTGAGATTCGTATTGTGGCTTCCATTTTTTAGTCAGGAGCACACTGCACTTCAGTTACATTGTTCCACTTAGGCCAATATTATGCTATGGCATTTGTTGTCAACGTTTCTGTATACAAAGAACTATCTGTTGTGACTTTGCTTGCTTAGTTGGATACTGTGTGACCAAGGCTATTAACTTGGTCTTATTGATAGACTTTATGGTGGACTTAGTTTCTAGGCATTGTGAGTAACAAATACAGTAATGAAGGGGAGTTTAAAGTTTATATTTAGCTAATTTAATTCAGTAGTTTTTCATGATATCTGGGCCTCTGGGGGCTTCTTAAATATATATATTCTTTAAACTTTGTGGTTGGGAGCTGCATGTGATGCTTTCAAAACCATAGGAATTTCTGTGATATATATTCATGTCTGTATTATATTTCCTGATTAGATATATGATATGTACATTTCAAAACCGTATGATGATACATATATGCGCGCATGCACCCACGTGTGTGTATGTATCATTCAAAGCTGGTGGAGGTTATATAGTTCTTTAGAAAGTGCTGTGTCTGTCGTGAAGGTAGTTTATTTTTTTCTTATATGCACCAAAATATTCTTAGCGAGTTGTATTTGGTAAACTCCTAGATGGGATGACTTTTGGTGGAGGTTATATAGTCCCTCAGAAATTAGTCCTTTGTCTGTTGTGGAGCTAGTTGTTCTACTTTGTTCATGTGCACCAAAGTCTTAATACCTGGGTGGCATTTGGATTATAGTGCTTTGGAAAACCATCGGATCTATCTCTTACGTTTCTTCTCTGCCAGTCTCTTACGTTTCTTCTCTTGTATTATATGTATATCTCACACAATTCCTATCAACCCTCAGACTATTCGAGCTGTTTTTCTTGTTTAGTTTCTTTGAAAATTGGTTCTGACAATTACCTTTTTCTGTTGAACCAGTTAGTGTTTATTGACATAGAGTAGTGGCCCTTTTCTGATTAAGTCATCTACAGGATAGGGTAAGCTGGATTGGTAGAAAATTAGGAACGATAAGTATCAATCTCACTTTCTTCATTTTTCCTTATATCAATAACTCAATCAAAACATGAAGAAGCTAGGTGCATTAGAATGCATGAAGATGCTTGGGGATGAGAGTATTGCCAAGATGTTTTGACCCTATAAAAGTGAAATGGCAAAATTGTATTTCCAGAAGGGTGGTGGGTCAAGTTGTGTCTAGAGGGTAATAGTTGGATAGCTGCTCTGCTAGATGTCTGAAATGTCCGTGTGCCTTGAGAAAACAGTTTTGGTCATTTGACATATGCAATTATTTGCTGCAGCTTTCGTTTTGGCTTTTTGGCTTTTCATTTATTTTTCCCTTTTTGACAAGCGCTTGTATCAGTTTAATTATGTTGCATCTTACCTTGCTAGCCTCTTATGTAATTTCCAGGCAGTAGCAAATTCTACCTCAGCAACATTCTTACGTGTTGTTGGAAGTGAATTGATTCAAAAGTACTTGGGAGATGGCCCAAAATTGGTGAGGGAACTCTTCAGAGTTGCTGACGATCTATCACCTTCCATTGTCTTCATTGATGAAATTGATGCCGTTGGTACGAAGAGGTGAGTCCGTTGAACAGTTGGTGGCTTAAAGCATTAGTATTGGGAAGGTTACTAATTAAGTATTTGTGCAGGTATGATGCTCACTCGGGCGGTGAACGTGAAATTCAGAGGACCATGTTGGAGCTGCTCAACCAGTTAGATGGGTTTGATTCAAGAGGTGACGTGAAGGTGATTCTTGCAACAAACAAAATTGAAAGTCTTGATCCTGCATTGCTTCGACCTGGTAGAATTGATAGGAAGATTGAATTCCCTCTTCCTGATATCAAAACTAGAAGGCGCATTTTCCAGGTACATGTGTGACCTCATTATAATATAACTATTTTGGTGAAGGCCACCTTTTTTTCCCCCTAACAGCAACAAGTTCAGTACACTTACCTACTTATGTTGCTATTTATGATATACAGATACACACATCAAGGATGACTTTGGCTGAAGATGTCAACTTAGAAGAGTTTGTTATGACTAAAGATGAGTTTTCTGGGGCTGATATTAAGGCCATATGCACTGAAGCTGGCTTGCTTGCTTTGAGAGAGCGCCGTATGAAGGTGAGAATTTTTTGTTTCTGATCTTTTTAGGGTTCCCACTTAATGACTTCTACTACATATATCAGATAACGTAATATTAATGGGTAAGACTTGTATAGATTCTGAAGAAGATACCGATTAGTACCATTGAAAACGATGAAGTCTGGGGTAGTGTTAAACTTCACATCTTAAGAAATGGTTCCCCAACTCATGCAACTTGATGATTATAGAATGTCATATAGGCGTTTTTTGCGTTAATGCCAATATATTGCGTGGCTAAATCCACGTCTAGATGCTGCTAAAGATATCCAAATGTGGAAGGGTGTGGATTTGGCAAACGGGGTGGATTCTAACCTATCGTAAAATACCGAAAATCGTAAGGTATACTTGATGGGAAAAGTATGACCTTTACTTTTTCCCCTCGCCAAATTCTTCCACCCTCACCTAGTTATGGACATGTGTTGACGTCTTGATTTGGCAGTCTTAATGGTGTTGCTTTCATCATTCACCATGCATATTTTGATTAATCTATCTCGAGGAACTGCTTCAATGTCAAAGCCTTTTTGATTTTATCAACGGTGAAATTGTTACTGTTTCCTGATTTCAACCTACTAGTGTGGGCCATGGAGAATTTATGTTGAAAGCTTTCTTGTGGAGAAACTCCTGTTTCTGTCTCCCCAAAACCCTGGCCAGAGCCCGGCTGGGGTTAAAAGGAATGTTAGAGAGAGTCGGAGGGTATTTTTCTTTCCCTTTTTTTTTTTCATCTTTTTGTGCTTTTTATGAGGGAGTAAATGTATTAGACAGCACCTCCCCCCCCCCCCATTTCTTCTGAAGAAGATACGGATGAGCCCATTAATTTGTTGGGTGTTAACATTGTAGGCCCCTTGTATTGTCACTAGAAGTTGGCAAGCATATATTGTATTGCTAGTTCTATATTTTTATACTGCTCTCTGCACCTTGACTTGCTTATGCTTCTCTGCGTTGTGGTAGTGCTGTCAATAGTAGAGAATTGCTAGTGTAGAAGATTCTCCTTTTGTAAATTTGAGGGGACAATAACTGAAGGCAATAACAAAGATTACCTCCTGTTTGTTCTTGATATGTTGGGTTTTCACCTTTGCAAATTTGAGGAAACAAAAACTGAAGGCAATAAGCACGGCGATAGCTCCTGTTTGTTCCTGAAATGTCGGGGTGTTGCCTTTAGTATGTATGTCGAAGACTTCTCTGACAAATTGTTCGACTTGATTCAGGTTACGCATCCAGATTTCAAGAAGGCAAAAGATAAGGTTATGTTCAAGAAGAAAGAGGGGGTTCCAGAAGGCCTCTATATGTGAGAACAATTGTACGTGTATGGACAGAGTCACGGCTGTTTTGCCTGCTTTCTTTTGAGCCTTTGGCTATCTGTATGACCCTTATACTGCCATCCCTTGCAAAATGAACAATCTGGTCATCGTTTATGTATTGCTTCAGTTTCTCTATGGATTCGGGTGTTGCATGAAATCCGTCTTTCATATGAGCGTGCATTCGTGCAAGTGAAACGCACTAAGCAAAGATGCCATTGGTCCGTTGTCTGAGATTTGTAGTGATAATTCGTTTATCCGCCTTTTGGATTCGAAATTGTATATTTCAATCTGAAAAATCGGTTTCCACGTCGTTATCTTTTAGATTTGGATAGTCAACGGGTACTTATCCTGCTGGCCTTATTCTATTCCAACTACGAAATAGCGGTTTTGGAGCTCATAATTCAGTTTCAATTGTTGGATCTAAAAGACGGGAAATGAGATGTTCTCATTCCAGTTCTCCAAATCCTCATTTGGTGTGCCATCCGAATGATTACCCCTAATACTAGGAGTCAAATTTATGGCTCTTCGAACACATTCCTAACGTCCTGAATAAACTCGTTAAATCGGATGGTTAGAGATCATTTCTATTCAACAGCATCATATATTTAATAAAATAATCTTGCTCTAGTTATTTCATACTAGCTCCTTTCTCTGATTCAACGGCCGTAACTAGTGAGAAACCGTCTTCAACACAGACAATGAGTATGCTTTTTATGAAAACTAAGTGTTAATTTAATCGATTCAATAATAAAAAGTACAAAAAAAAGAGAAATGAGTTTTAACAAAAATAGCAATTGAAAGAGGAAGGAGGAGTAGAAATGAAGTAAAGATATTAATAGTCGAATATTTGAGTGTAGTAATTGAAAACAATTAAACTGTGGAAAGATGAAGCAATTACCTATCAAAGTCTTAAAAAAGATTTGACGATAACTTTGATCAAGTACTTTTGAAAATAATAAGAGTGTGTTTAGATGAGGTAATTGAATTACGAATTTTATTTTTATAGAAGATTTGAGAATACATCACATCAGATTATTTATTTAGATTATAATGAAATGAATTTACTAAATTTTAAGAGGGATTTGAAAATGAAATTTGGTGTGCTAAAATCTCATGTATAAATAATTAGTCTAATCCTTTCCACAAATGAAGGGAGAATTTTTCTTTTTTTTGTTTCTATTATGTTAGTTACCCTCTTTACTAAAAAATGAAACCCTCTCTCATTGGTTTGTATTAATGTACCATCAAATTATTATTTGGATTCTATTTTTCAGATGTAATGTACATAAAAAAAATACCCGCTTCTTCAAAACCATCCAAACACCAAATTTACATTTCTATAAATTTATAAATGAATAAATTTTAAAATAAAAAGTACTTTGAAATTCTCTATTTAAACACCCTCTAATGGCTCTATATATATTTTGAAGGGAGAGAGTTAAAAATTCACAAAATAGCTTCACCATTAATGCTATTTTTGGAGGCCCTGTCTGATCCAACGGTTCGGAAGAAGCGTCCACTATTCTACTACTTAACTGGAATACGGCGTCGCCGCTCTCTGTCTTTACTCATTCCGGCGAGGCGACGGCGCTTTGGACCAAAATAGGTATTGTGGAGAGGCAGAAATATGGGAGGGAGAAAGTGCCAAGTATGCGACGAAGCACAATCCAAATACAAGTGTCCCTCCTGTCTCATTCCCTAGTAAGCCACCCCCACCACCAGTTTCCCCCCTTCTATCTCTGTACTCTGAATCCGCTGTTTCAGAGTTGATTACCTTTTCCAGTTGTTATTAAGAACTCAAATTTTCAACTTGCAGTTGTTCTTTAATCTGTTTCAAGAAACACAAAGGTATGGCCTTTTAACCCTCTCAATCTCCTCTTTACTTTTACTTCCTTCTGGGTATATTTATTCAATCAGTTCTGTTGGTTTTGGGGAATGCTTCCCTCTCTCCGATAGTTTTATTGAGACCGTCTCGCCGTATAAGATGAAGTTACCTACGCTAGGGCCATTGCTTGGTCCAACGGCAACGTTTGCGGGGTATCAAGCCCGTCAGTGCAAACTCCAGTCCTCTGAGGATAGCTAGCTAATGCAAGTACGCCCAAAGTTTGGGTTGTATATCCTCACAGAACTTGCAGCAAATTGCACTGCAGTAGGAAGTATCATATCTTTGACGCATTGTGCCATATCCCACATTCGACGTGGGACAGTATGAGATTGGCTTTATAAGACCTATCTACGATTCTAGAAGTACCTACTTGACTAGCTTGACAGAGACATTGCCCTGTCGTGGGACTGTAGATATGAGTTGCTGGACATTGGTATAGTAATAAGTGAACCTCCAAAAGATGTGAGGCATAATTTTGCATGTTCTTTCGTACTAGTAGGTTGTTGATTAAAAGGGCACTCCATGGGGTTATGACTGATTTTAATGATTGCTACATTTTGGGCTAAAAACATACAAGACTGCTTTCCTAAAGTTGACGCTGTTAGCATATGCAATTGTGTTCTTTATAAACTGTTTGTTCTTCTTACTTTGTGTAGCTTGTAATATGGGTTGTGAGTGGGAGCTTAGCTTTCCTCTGGGTGTGGTTCATGACAATAATAAAAGAGGGTTGGAGGAGGTATTAATGAAGTTGACTAAAAATTGAAGTCTAATTTGGTAGGCATATCCTAATTAATAAAAGCATTGAACAATTGGTAAATGACGAACAAACCCCTGGCAATTTCTATGTTCTTATGTTGTCAAAATTGCAAGTAGTTATCAAACTCTCCGCTATGATTTTAGTGAAACAACGTTGGAACAGATACTGTGCTGATATCAGTATACGTGATTTGGTTTGTGACTTTGTAATTGGCTATCCATACTTAGTATCATTTACTTGTTGCATATATAGTGTATTGGCCAGCCACTAGTTCAGTGTAAAGCATAAAAGCTTATATGACCTACGTTGGTGCAGAAATTCCATGTGTTAGGCCACTTCCTTCTTCTGAGGCAAATTTGGGTAAGGATTCTGCTTCTCTGCACTTCAGCCAATTCGTTTATCTATCTATGTTTTAGCATGATATAACTTTCTGTTTCACAGATATCTGATTTATATTTAACATGAAACGGACAACTGGAATGAAAGTTTCTCTTTGGAAAATTTTAGAAATAATGGTTTTGTGGATTAAATTTTGAGCCGCTGGACCAAAAAATTTCATTTGTTAGTTTTCAAAAGTCCAGTCAAGCTTTAGTTTGGTTCTCAATTTCTTTTGAGATCTTCGGTTCTATTTATTCCCAGTCCACGTGTTACAGTAACCACAGGACATTGCCTGTGGGGGGGATACTCTGAACTTGCTTACATGACAAGACAACGGTTGCTGCTAAGGGAAAGACACATAACCAGGGAATCTACGGATCACGTGGATGAAACTTAGGATCAGATAAACTTGTTCAAACACTCGACATGCCATAGGCATTCCTTTTTGACTTAACCTTTTAGAGCATGAAATAGCTCATGTGATCAGAAGCTTCCTATTTATGACAATGTTTGACGCGTTACATGTATGAATTGGCATCCACTGTTTGGGCACGTGACTCTTTTGGATGACCGTGTCTGTTAGTGATATATTCTCAAGGGCAGTATGCTATAAGTACTTCTAACTATCTATGGGGAAAGGAGGGTGTCACTTTTAAAAACATGTGCGCTTTATAATAGGCCCTTCCTTTCTAATATTATGCTCCAAGGCTTTTAATATTCCTTTTGTTGCTTGGTAAGTGTGATTTCTGACATTATTCATCTCCTAATTATCAGCTCCTAGTCCAAGTCCAGGTCCAGGGCCAGGTCCAGCATTGCATGTTGAGCGACCATATTATGTTGATGAACCTAGCATGGTGCTACAACAGTTGCAACTAGAGTCTATTGGTGCGTTCCAGTTTGTTTCTTTGCTAAAATCTGGCCTGTACTTGCCAACTTGATTTAGTCTAGGTCCGACACATCTATCTCAGCTCTGAAGTACAATGCTATGTTTAGAATAAAGCTTCTAGATGTTCTCTAATGAGTCAGGAGTTGCCAGTAGTACTCATAGTTTTCTCTGAAAGGAAAAGGACCTACCATGAATTACAATCTGCTTATTGGCGAGATTCTTTTTAAAACTAGAGTAATACATTACAAAGTACACGCACTAACTAGAAAAGCTTTCGGGATGGGAGCTTTGGATGGATATGAATAACCACATAGACTATATTAGACTTCCTAGGTAATAGTGTTTTGTTTTTCTCGACCTTAGGAAGTAAGAGTGTATTTAGGAATTTATCTCGATGGATCGACTTGTGAATCGAGAGTCATAGTCTTTGGCTTGACAAAATTATACACGTTTGGCTCGTGTTGTAATTGGCTAGAGGTTAGCAGCTTAATCAGCCTTCGCTGTCCAATAGCATGAATCACACTTTTTACCTTGAATACTTGAAGAAAAGTTCCATATGCATTCTAATGCTCCTAAAGTGAACAAGTGCCCCCCCCCCCCCCAAAAAAAAAAAAAAAAGGGGGAGTGAATGAGTGTGCAGCCTTCAATGGTCGTTATATTCTGGATTTCGTGCAATCACAAAACTAAGTATGTGCTCAACTAATCTAACTTGATAATAAGGGAGAAGTTTTGATAGGTTTTACATTGTGCACGAAAGGCTGCACGCTTGCTTTTGGTTAGTTTGGGTGAAATGGTTTTCTCTGTTTCACCCTCTTTCCTATGTTATCCCAACTTTTTTAATTGCCAAATGTTTTGAAACTGGGCATCTCTTAGTGAAGTGTGATTGAAGCGGTTATTGATAATGCAGCTTCTTCTAGTGAAGTGCGCGACGCATTGAAGGATCGAGAACTTCAGAAACTCATACTCAACATAGATAGCTCTCCATATGCTGAGAATGTAAGTAGTGTAATTATTGCTTAAACGGAATATGAAGACCATATTTATATATTAATATTCTGGCTGGAAGATGCTTCTCATCCTGAATCGACCTTGTTTTTGGAATTTGTTAGGAGCTTGCAAAAGCAATGGAAGAGGACGCCTTCCACAGTTTCGCCAAAAAGGTATGACTTTGGTCTAAGTTATCATAGAGATGTTAATATATCAAGAGATCACCCAAAAGCTAGAATGTTTTGTCATTGCAGATTTTATCTACCATTAGTCCGTAATATCCAGCCAATCTAGCCAAACGAAGATGTTGCAAGGATTAAGGACACCCATGAAATATGGCATTGGTTTCTAAAACTATGCTCGTCACATATGCTTCACTTTAGTCCGTCTTTGCCCATCATATTTAGAAGGCTACTTTGTTTTAGAAAATTGGATGAGTTCATAGTGAATGCTTGAATGTTGCAGTACTTGGTGTCCATCTTTTGCAGCAGAAGGTTAACATCACAAGAGTAACAAAAGGTATCCCGACAATAACTTCAAAATCAAGACTTTCAACTGATGCTGCAACGACATATTTAAGATGACGGTGAAAAGTCTTTTTAAACAGTTTCGAAAAATTGGTTTTTGCAAATTCTCCAACTGATCTGAGGCCCACTTTGGGGGCTTAAGCTCGTTTCCCGCTCCTTTTCCTTGATCCTTTTTACCATTCTTAGAGGCTTTAGTTGCTGCTTAATTTTGTTTATTCTGCATAACTTTGACTTGTTCGCCTTTCTCTTTGACCTGGACGAGACACCTAATTCATTCCATTTCGAACTACGATGCTCAAATCGACTGAAAATGAAATAGCCTCCTTTAATGGCGAAGGGATGATATAGCCTTTTGTCCCATAATCTAATCCCTCTTGCTGCTCAAATTTTTGTCTATTGAGCAGCGCTTTTGCTCTTTAATATTCGCTCTCGCTCTCACTCTGCTTTTCGCTGTGTGACAAACTATTCTGTGATATTTTTTACGAGCTGCCTGTGTCAGTTGAATCGTTTTAATGTGAAACAGCCGAGAAGTCCTTTTCTTCCCAATCACTAATTGGCATTCATCCGACAAATTAATGTGGTATTAAGTTCCTCACGGGTTCTGTCCCTCTTGCAAACCGATTCTTAGGCTTAATTGCAGTTCTACGCTGCTATTATACCCGTCGGTGAATTAACATATGTTGCATCATTTCGACTGGATTATGATACTTCAAGCCATCACAATCCAGGACGCCAGTCAGGCAGTCACAATAACAAGGATATCACGCTGTCGTGGTTATATATGTAAAAATTAGGGTTACAAGGGGGAAAACACCGTAAATGGTGAAGTTTATAAACCATCGCGGCCTTAACTCTCAGATTGCTTAAGCTCTAAAACCATTTTGGTTAAGTTACTTCTGCGCAGACCCTAACACCTTTTATTGGTCTAATTACATTCTTCTCTGCAGATTTTGCTGAGAATATACCTTAGAAACCCTCCTCTCAGTGTTAATTTAACAAACATCACAACCTACACTTGCAGAGAATATAAAACAAGAGTGTGCAACGTGTCTGTGTGTGTGTGTTTGAGAGAGAGAGAGAGAGAGAGTTGCAGGAATGAGTACACACTCGATTACTCGAACTCTTAGGCAAGGGTAATGAGAGGTCACCATTCTTCATAATCGTGAAAGAGCTACAACCAAGGAGCAGGAAATCAAGGTCTCTGAGATCCCCAGCTATATGTATAGGGCCTGCAACAATCGAAGTAGAAGGCAAACAGCAGGAGATAATCTCAAACCATCTATCGCAATTTCCCCATAAACAAACCTAGCCCCATCCCTGAGACAGGTGCATGATTCTTTTGAGCTGTCATTCAGTCTTGATTCTGAAGCAGATCCCATATATTAATGTTAGGATCATTTGTACATAAAACCTTATAGTTTGGGAGTACGTGCGTATTTCACCTTACTATTTTAATTTTGGCGAAATCTACCTCATTGTTGTCCAATTTGTGCGCAATTTACCAATTAACAAGCTGAACTCCAATTTCTTGGATGCCCGTCATTTTCCCAGGGATAAAATTGTAACTTCAAACCGTTTGCCACGTTGGCAGCCACATGAGCCTTCAGTTCAATGCCTCTTGGAGTCACCAAAACCCAGATGTTACTCCTTCTTTGCAATTGCCGATCTTCACTACCTGTCCAAACCCTAATCCCAAATCCCTCACCTCCATTTCCCTCCTCCTTCTTCTTTCCACCACTATTCACTAAATCCCTACCTTTCTAAAACCCTAAACCTCCCCGTAAATCCCTCCTCCTCCGTGCCTCCTCCGCCGACAGCAAAACCATACCTCGGTCCGTCATCCAAAGAATTGTTGAAAAACTCCACAACCTACCCTATAGTTTGGGTTCACGCCATCCAAAACCATTCAAGATTTCGCTTCCACCCCCAACCACCCCATACCCTCTCTCTGTATATTCACGCACCCAAAGAGCGCCACCACCATACCCAGTTCACCACCACCACCACCATTACTATGCGTAAACGATTGTGCCGGTCACCACCGTACCCACCACGATGCTCTGTGGGTTGGTAGCGACACATTATATAGGCCCACCACCACTTCATTTCAGTTGGCCCATAATATTGCAGCATCATACAGGACCCCCGTGGGTTAAAGAGGAGTGGGCTTTCCCTCTGTATATTACGGAGGGAATTTGGTGGTGGTGGTGTGCATGTATGATGTAGCCACCAGGATTTGTGCCGGATCTGACTATGCCAATATTTGCGACGGTGAAAATTAGAGTGCAGAGGTGAGGTTTACTGTAATGGGTTTTGAGATATGGTGATGGTGTACGGTTTACTTGAATGGTGGCAAGGGTGGCTTGTATATTGTGGCTGCCAAATGAAAAATATGATGATAGAAGTTACGAATTTGTCCTTAGAAATTGACGGGCATCCAAAAAATTAGATGTCAGCCCGTCAATTGGTAAATTGTACGTCAATTGAGGAACCGTACGGTAAATTGTGTCAAAATTGAAATAGTAAGGTGAAATGCGCGCATACTCCTAAACTATAGGGTTTTATGTGCAAATGATCCTAAATGTTAAGATGGACAATTCAAAGAACAATAATTAAAGAAATTATACGGGCAATATTTACATTTGGGCCTCGCTATATAATATTAACCATCCGGGGTAGACTGCACTCAGATCCTCGTCCCTCTTACACTACAAAATTTAGTTGGCCAAAGCCTTTCATTTTCAAGCTGGCCAAAAATCAACCTGCAAACAGAGAGATTTACTATGAATATCTTTGTAGTACCAATATGCTCCAAGCAAAATCACTCAAATTAGCTTAAGTTAACATGATGCACTACCGTTCCATGAGCCGCTAATGCTAACGACATAAAGAGAATGCCAAAATTTAGAAACAGCAAGTATCTATTCTTTCGAACAGTCCAAATGTCTTCCAGGCTTTCTCCATCAAGATTGATTGCTAGACTCGTATGAGTATAAGAGCAGGCTATTTGGGCACTGTTTAGCTTAAGTAGAGTTGTTGTAGCCTTAAAATCTTTATCCTTACATCTACTGGAATATATTATCGATAAACAAGCATACCAGATAATTGACTCTCAGGATTCCCAATTTCTCTGCCGCTACTCTGCTTATTGGTACTGGGCTGCACCACTGATTGATTCTGCAGGAAGAAACGAACTCGGTCAATTTTTACTTGACTGATTCTGCAGAAAGAAATGCACCACTGAAGTTTTTACTCTCTTACAATGTCTCAGCTTGTGCCTCATAGTTACATGGCAATCTCTAGCTGGTAATGTTCCAAATTTTGGCTTGTGGAATTTATAATCAGTTGAAGGAGTGTATCCTTTACAAAAATGGTTAATTTAGATTTTAGACTACATATGAAAATGCCCCACCGACATTATTAGCCTATCAAAGCTCTAAATTACAGATACAAGTTCAAACATACCTGATGTAGTGGTACTTGTGGGTGATGGAGACCAAGATACTGTTGATATGGATCAGCAAAATGTGGAATTCGTGGCTGGTTAGGAGTCTGTGAAACAAGTGAGTTTAGCATGAGATCTGAGGGATTAGTAGCTAAATTTCTGCTTGGATCGGGGACAGGAACTGGTGGCATATGAAAGGCTGGCATAGGAAACCTTGGACCCATATGTGCTGCTGCAGCTTGGGATTGCATAGCTGTACCTGGTAAAACAGAGGGAAATGGAACCATAGGACGGTTCATGCCCATGTCCATGCCCATTCCCATTCCCATTCCCATTCCCATTCCCATCCCCATCCCCATACCCATACCCATACCCATTGGTGGCATGTACTGCTGAACACCAGGAAACATTACTGGGACCATGCTACATCCCATGGACATCATCTGCAGGAAGTGTTTACGAGTTTAGTTTCTTCCTTTAAAACACAGAAGCTAAAAATTCTTACAAGTCAGAAACTTAAGCTACACACTAAAGAAGTTTGGAGCAGTGTAACTCAATACCAAGATCCAATGCAGTGCTTCTGCTTCCATATATACTTGTGATTGAGAAGCACTATCTATACGGAAGACTAATTTTCAGGATGGAATGTGGTCGTCTTAATCATGCGTCCAAGTAAATAGTGAAGGAGTTATCTAGATTATGTTTCATCAAGAAAGGGTGCCTTCTCCCACTATATTTTAGCATTTACATGATTGTGCGAATTTGTCACTGTAATGTGATTGTAAGAGCTATATATCATTGTGCGTGCCCAAAGACCCAAACCTGCAAATGATGTTGGAGCTAGATATCATTGCGACGATTTGGGTTGAAGTAGCGCCCTCTCCTTTTCCACTTTCTGGATTGGATTGGCTTGTGGTAGTTTGGCAAAAGGGAAAATAGTTTTCTCTAGACTTCTGTTTCCCAAAATTATGTTCCTCCAAAAGGAAAAAGGTATACCTATCCAAAGATATTGTATTTTCACCCTTCACCATATAAGTATAGAGAGAATGGAGGGGTGGGGAGGGAGAGAGGGAGTTGTACCTGCACCTGCATTTGAAGTGATTTCAAGTACTCAATAGCCTCATCCAGCATTGAAGCTTTGTCCGACTGGGATGCACATAACCAAAGAGAAGCAAACATTGGAAATTAGATATTAGGAAGACATGAACTAAAGCACCTAATTTAGTACACAAGTACCTACTATGGTTCCATAAAAGCAAAAGACAATTAGGGATAACAAACCTTGTTGCAACGAGGTATAAGTTCCTGCAAAGCCTTCATTTTTTCATTTATCCTATCTCGGCGTCTCTGCATGAGATGCAACCCACTGAGGAAAAGATCACGCAAGAACAACTCAATACTCAATAGTTCTAAATATGCTGAAGTACAAACCCTTTCTGAGAGATTGTGAACCTCCGCAGCTCGTGATCTCTTTGTAGATGATGATCCACGAGCTTGCTTCTTTGCATCAGCAAACTCAAACTCGGCATCCTATTGGCAAAAGAAAATACGACGCTTAAGCTACAGTAAACTAAAGGGAGAAGAATAAGCAATGCAAACATATTTCACACACAACGCAGTCAGTAACATGAAATGTCAACCTTAGGGGTGTTGAAATAGTAAGTAATCTAGGAGCTAGAATTTTAAGTGACTGAAAAAGGTTTCTCTGTAGTACCATTGACTCTGATCTATAGTAGCAGGGCCCGATTTTCTATAAGTGAGAAATTCGTCTAGCACTCAGACTTGCCCGATCTCTTCCGAGTAAGATCTATCAATCTCTGATTGGGAGATTATTGCTGCTTGATAGCTCATGTTGACAGCTGAAAATTGAATCCACCAGCAACTGCTACAAATTTGAGCAGGTTGCAGGCCTGAAAATTTGTAGTTTCCAGCAAATAGCAACAGATGGGAATGATAGCTTCCACTGAAAAATAGTCAGAAATCTGAGACATCCGGCAAAAAAGGCTAGTGTCCAAGCCGAAACAGAGAGAAACCATAAAGAGCTAGCTAAAGAACACCTCTCCTGTTGCAGCCCTCTAATGTACCATAACAAGGCTGGTGAAGCACTTAAGGGTGAAGTAGACAAACTCGTAGATAAGAAGTCTAGCTACTCAAGGGCAAACGAAGCTACTTTGCGGCGAAGTACTCTAAGGCTGTAAAAACCCACAATTTGATGAACTCGTCAAGTAAGAAAATTGTTGAGCTAATATTAACAGGGCCCTGATTTCCAACCAAGCACGAACTGAAGAGACTATATGGGTTCTAAATTTCCATGAATCTCTAAAATTTCTGAGAAACAGATTCATGAAATTTGTAGCAGCAAAGCATGCTGTTTCTCAGTCTTTGAGCTCGGTTATCAGAACATTGGTATCTATAACAGAGCAGTAGGGGTGACATTAGGAAAGACAGCTTTTCGTACATGAGACCGACATTTAATGGACTCAGAAGTTTAGTATGGCAATTAAATTATACATCTTTGTTTCTATTGAGTTATCGAAGCCAGCTAAATTATGGTCCAATACTATGATGTGCTCAGCTTTCACTGTCCACCCATCACGTCCGTTCAACATATCTTGTGTACAACATTAATCACCTTTGCTTCTTCAATGTCATCTTCCTCTTGTTCCTCGATCCTGGCGGCTGTGTATTTGACCTTGTCCTCTTGGTCTAAATAGTTAATCTCATCATCATCCTCGCGCAAAGTTTTTTCAGGTGTGCTTGAATTTCTGTCCAGTAAAGTATGCAACATGTCATCAGTTCTCGCCACATGATCTTCAATTTGTTGAAAGCGATCTTCGGCTCGTTGGAAGCGGTCACTGAATTCTTGGATTGTACATTCAAGTCTATGAATCCTATCACGATCTTGGATCTTCTCATCACGTTCGCTGCTGGGCACCATCTTAAGGAAAATACTTAAAAGGTATAATGAGAGGACTTGACACTGATCCTAGCACTGATGTAGACTAGCAACAACTAAAGCCCTTACACAGCTTCTGAAAGTAATTGCCTCCAACTTAAAATTTAAAGCCCTAGAGCATAGCAAGGAGGTCGCCTAGTGGTGAGATACTCTTAAGTAGAAAGTAATGTATATACTAGGTGACAAGCAAATGGGCATGAAAAGTAGGTGACAAGGTTAGCTATTTGCCGACTGAAAAGGTTACTTCTAGGCAAAGAAAGAACCAGTCCACAAAATTTACATGTTGCATGACTAAGGAGGTTATACTAAGGGTGACGTCCCTAAGGGTGAATTAACATAGTGAGTGAAAAAGAAAAAGTAGGTGACAAGCAAGTAGGTGAGAAAGTTAGCCAATCCTGAGCTAGAAGGGTCACTGCTAGCCGAAGTACTTAACCAAAATTACCCCTTATGAAAGACCTTAGAAATTAGACTCATGCAAGACCAATTATAGTTTGTACTTGACAAAAAACAGCTATCATCTGTATAATACGACCTAAAGGTCCTATAAAGTCTCAAGTTATGTTGGTTCTTGATTTGCATCAACAGTACACTGTCATGAGTTACAAGCATATTATTCATCGGTTTTCTCTTGCTTTATTAGTTATTTGGTGACATTTGAAAAGTCAAAGTGAATCTTAATCACCTAGAACGATCTGCCACCACTCGTTCTTCTAAATAATGAATTTTGGATTCGGATCATATATCATGGGAAGTCCATGCATATATCATGATCATTTCACATTACAGTCCGACACTTTCCTCGCACATATACACGACAACCACTAAATAGTACCAACTCGTACAATGAGGGGTTATCTTTCTTTGTAGTGCTTCCACACCAGCTTTGCTGTCACTGTGTAAAGCAGTCACTACTGCGGATGAAAGACTACAAAGCCACCCAGCCCTTGCATCTTGAACCCCACCGACAAGGCCAGTCATAACCATAGAACCAGCCAATAAGCCCTCGTATGCATGTTTCCGAGTACGTAAACGTAGTAGGGAAAATTGAATGGAAGAAGAAGGACAAAGCAGCGTCAAGCGTGAGAAATGTTGGAAAACTTGACCGGGTTGACATATCAACTGACCGAGAAGAAAAGCTGAAGGCAAGTTATCGACAGAGAAGAACGCAAAATATTGAAGGCAAGCTGTATGAATCCTCCCGATCCTCAAGAGTTCTTAGGAAACTTCACCTTCAGAGAAGGTTACTCCTGTTTACAAAAATGGCAACCGAGTTGCAATTTTTGTCTGGTGAACATAACAAGGAAATCAGAGGCTAAGACCAGCTATTTTAAATCTTTTTATTTTCGGATTCAAAGATAAGATGGTACTACAAGCCACCTTTTGCAAGTTCAGCTCTGCATGGCGAAGACATTCAAGCTCCTGAGTTGGAGGTACTGCAAGGAATTAATTTCTTGGAAGCCTCTTGTGGATAAATTCTACAGTAAGATTAGCCATTCCATATTCACGGAGTATCAAAACTGACACATTGAAAAGCTTACCCAAACACAGCCTTAGGAGAGGCGACACAATCTTGGCCAAAACGAAACCCATAAAGAAAGTCCCGTGATATGCGCTGAATTCGGAGTAGCTTTTGATTTGTCTGTTCGATTTCTCTATCTGAGTCTCTGCCCGCCGCGCCGTAATTTTTGTTTGTACCGTAAAGGGCTCATTGGACCTATCGTCATGCATGAAACGCATCAATTCGGCTGCGTTTTCTACACCATACACGTGTCATGTCTTCTAACGCGGATACCCCGTTCTACTGCTACGTGTACTCCAGCCGGATATGACGTGGCATGCAAATCGGCCAAACAACTACGGTGCATCGAAGCCCGTATAGTCGTATACCGGCGCACGATAGACCAGGAAGAAACAGGCTCATATAATGAAAAAAACAAATTTCGCTGCTAATTGTACAGGTTAGTGTTGAGTTTTTAGTAATGAAAAAAAAAAACAAATTTCGTTGCTAAAAGTTCATGTTAGTGTTAGGTTTTTAGGGTTAAAGCTCCACTGCTCACTACACATTTTAAGTTCCATTTTTATCGTTAAAGCTTTTAGAGACACGGTATATCATGTTTATCATTAAAGCTTTTAGAGATACTGAAATATTATATATGAGTTTTATCCGTAAAGATTTTAAAAATACGGAAATTATAATCGTTTTAACGATACAAATAAAGCATAGAATTTATCAATTTCCTTGCGGAAAAGCTGAATTACCCTACAATGCAAATAGTCTTTTCCGTAAAATATTTAAGCAACCAGAAAAGAGAAACATAAACGTACCTCACGCTCACTGTGACAGTCGGCGTCCTCAGCTTCTCTACCCTTGCGCTTCCGGTCCTCTGTCACTGTCGTCGGCGGCGGCTTCTGTGACGGCTCGGCGCTTGCACTGACGCTGGCTCCCGAGCCACCTGGAGACGATGACGTCACTGTTACCTCGCAGACAGCCGGCTCCCTGGCTTGCGATGACGTGGCAACCGCAGCACCAGCACCAGCACCAGCACCGCCGCTTACTGCGCCGGAGCCGATATTCCGGGCAGAAACCTGCGCCGGCCTATCCGCCGCAGCATTCGAAACCCTAGATTCGGGTCCCACAGCCGGCGTGTCGTTCGAGTCCACAACCGTCGATTCCTTAACCGCCTTCGTCGAATTCGACGGTCCAGATTCCATCCTCCCCTTGGGCCTCGAAAAGTGTACAAAATTCTGAAACCTTTGCGCCGGCGTCTCCATCTCCACACGCCTCGACGGAGGCATCGGCGGCCGAGGAGCCACCGCTGCCGGCTGCGACGACGGCGGCGGCGGCCGTACCTCGGTGCGGTAAGAAGGTGCCGCAGTGACGGGGGTTGACGGCAAGAGGAGATCGGCGTACAAGTCACGGTCAAATGGAGGGTCATCGAGAGGGTAGTGAAGCCACGACGCCATCTCGTCTTCCTGCATAAACAGATGATTCGTCGCCGTTTCATCCTCCGATCGGATCTCCCTGCCCGACGGCTGCTCCGCCTGAACCACGACAGCCGGTTCTCCGATGTGAGACTTTTTGAGTAAAGATCTTTGATTCTGGCTTTGCACCACCACTTGGCCGTTCTGCCATAGCAGCTCCATGATATCCTCCTCCGCTCCCCTGATCATATATTTCCGTCCGATAAAAAATTAACGGAATCCAAGATTTACATCGTTACCAGTACAGTAGAGTGAAATAATTCGAAGCTTACAATGCGGATTTTTTAGGTCTGGCTAGACCTGCTGATGTTGGGAGCGCGTAATCCTCATCTTCAAAATCAGGAACGCAGTGATTCATACCCTCCTGCTTCGCAAAATCAAAATCACAAAATCAAAACGTAGAATTGGTTGCAATCATCAGACCGTAGCTACGCGCTCCAACTTACCTCGAAGCTTTCAGGCGATTAAGCCTGAGCTGTCACCGATTCCACTGTGTAGAGCTATTATATATCAACAGCTCTTTCTTCCTTCTCTGTCTCTCAGACACAACACAAATCAGTACCTGAGTTCCAGCAAAACAGTCTCTCGGCCTTTCCTCCCCTCTGTGTGTCTGTAATCTTTGTCTGTGTAAAGAGTGCGGTGAGAGAGTAGAAAACAATGGCGGTTGGGGTTGTATGGGTAAGTCAATATCCGCTCTTCTTCCGCCTGATTATGTTAAATGTCTTTTGCAGCCGAAGATAAGGTCTCTCTCTCATCTCTCTTCTGTCTCCAAATAATATGAAGGAAAAGGACGAATCTGGCTTTTGACGGTATGTGTCGGACACAGCGTTCTCTCTGTCACAACACATTTCCCCAACCCCCCCCCCCCCCCCCCTCCTCCGTTACCAGACACACCCCTAAATTCACCTGTACTGATTTTGATCCATTTTTATTTCTCTGAACTCCCATCACACTGTATATCAAACTTTTTTACCTCCAAAAAAAATACCCTAGTGAGTAGCCAAAGGGAAGGGAAATCGACCGAGGATTGAGGCTTTGAGAAAAACAGAGACAAAAAAGTGTTATCGATTTACGAGGGTGAGAGAGAACGCTAAATTATAATTTGAGACGATAAATAAGTGATCCAAATAATGCGGTCATTAATTGATTTCCAATCATATCAATGGCCTTGATCAGATTGTGATAGTTGTTGCCAATTTTAGTGTTAATTGTGGTGGTGGGGGTGGGCTCCATAGAAACAATTGTGTTTTTCTTTAAGACAGCAACATGTACGGTGCATCTGTCTTCACCTTTTTGACCCCTCCATGTAACGAGCATTACTGTGTTTAGATAAGGAGTTGGACTTGTGGCTGCCAACAGCAGTTAAGCCTCTGCTTAAAATAGTGATTTTCAGATTCGCCGCACAGGAAAAGGACCGGCCACATTACTTTAAGCTGAAAATGACGATTAACGGTAAACCGTCACTCCAATTATAAATTAAAGAAAGGGTTAACCCCCAATCATGTCAAGGAATGGAAGATTACCACGTGAAACAGGCAGGGAAAGGCTGCGATGAGGTGGTGCACGGTGTCATTGATCTGCCCCTCCCGTTTACCAAACAGTGCCAGTATTTTTTGCCTCCTCGAGATAAAACAAATAGTATAATATACTTGGCGCTCATCTTCTTACAGAGACTTCCCGAATCTCGTTTTCTGTAACGAGAGAATACAATTTTTCGATATAATGACAATTAGTGGCTATTGATTAATATTACTTTAGTGACATAGTTATGTCTCAGGTTGCAATCAAGGTATCTCTGTTGGATTGTACTAAACGTTCAGGGTCTTTGGTTTACAAGAATTGAGTAACATCTTCCACAACAAGTGGCGGTTCTCATTATGACAATATTCTAGTAAGGATTGAGTGAATGTATTCCTGACTTAACCCCGTAAGTCCAAAAAGTGTGAGGGCATGAGTATAGAGACTCGTAAGTGAGTAGTCGGGATGTTAATTACAGAGTGAGCAAATCTACAAGAACTAGTAGCTACGATTGAGCGAAATAAGCAGTATCAAGGGATGGAGACCATGCAGAAATGAAACCACCCGAAGAGAGAAACGAATACAAGAAGCAGTCGTCAAGGTCTGGACCCAAAAAGAATGTTAGATTTGGAGAAGTCAGGGCTATTGCCATGACACTTTTGGGGAGTGGTGTCATTATCTAGCCATTCCCACTAATGCAACTTGGCACCACAGAGGGTCCTGAGACTCTGAGACTTGTGCATATTCCATCGATTGCACTATTGGCAATGTACGTATGTACATATGTAACAGATGCACACGGAAAGGGAATCTACAAAGAAAAAGAATGCCATCAATCAAACATCAACTCTCAAGTTGCCAAAAAAGGGGAAAAAATATAGATTCTTGCAAAGCTGAATTAAGTTCATCTGGTCTACTCAGATTCCTGCGAAGCTGGATATGTTCGTATGGTCTACTTAGGTTTCTAAGATAAGCAGAAGACATGAAAATTTTTGGCCTCAAAAAATGAAATAAAAGAGCATCAGTTGGTCCAATGAGTTTGTTACGTACTATTCTATGCATATATCAATTGCGCTGAACTGTTACGATTAGATAAAGAACACGTGAAAAACATAATATACGACTCATATTGTCTAAGAGCTTCTAAATATTCAGAACCATCGATAACGATATATTGAATGGGCCTGCAAAATTACTGGCTAAAGTTTCCAGAATTCTGTACTAACCAAGTCGGTAATCATGCTAACAAGAGTTGCGCAGGAACAAAGTTGAAACTGTGTGGCCCATCACTACTTCGACTACCACTATACATGAATGGTGAAGTTTGAGGTAATTCTGCCATTACAGAACATAGGCTCTCTCTCTCTACTTGGTTGACCAGAGACTTAGGCCACGTTTGGCGTAACTTTTTTTTCTAGTTTTTTTTTCAGTTTTGGAAACTGGAAAAAAAAGTGCGTTTGGTAACTATTTTTTTTTCCTTCTCCAATTTAAAAAACTAGTTTTTAAACTGCAGAGTAAAAAAAAAAACTCCAGAAACTGGTTTTTTTTTTCACTTTTGGTTTTTTTTTTTGGAGACCACCACCAACACCCTCCCACCGCCGGCAGCCACTTCCAGCCGCCGACAGCCACCTCCGGCGGCCAGCGACCACCGCCGGCTACTGCCGGCAGCCACCTCCGGCCGCCGGCAGCCACCTCCGGCCTCCGGCAGCCACCAGCCACCGCCGGCCACCACCACTGTCGACCACCGCTACGCCCCACCACCACCACCGTCACGCCCCACCACCGCCACCGCAAACCACCCAAAAAAAAAGTCAAAATAAAAAGGGTTACCAAACACCAAAAAAAAAAAACTCAAAAAAAAAAAAGGTTATCAAACACCCACTTGTTTTTGTAAAAAAAATAAATTAAGCTGCACTTTAAAAACTGAAAACCAAAAAAAAAAATTTGTCAAACGAACCCTTAAGGTAAGAGGATCACGGACAGCAGACTGGGTACGCCGGATCGTGCATATTGGCACGTTAACCGACAAATGTGGGCTCCATTAGAGGATGGCCCCCGCTTGTTCTCATCCTCACCCACGACCTCGACATTAATTGATGATTTCGGACAAAAGGTTTAACAGTGAGAAAAGCGCTAAACTAAACGAAGATCGATATTACGGTGTTGTAATTAATTGACGAGATTAGATAATTAAAAAATAATAATTTTGTATTTTTTTAGTTGTTGTGAATCCCTTCATTTGTGGAATTGAAAAAAGTTTTTTAAACATCAATGAACAAAAGTAAAATGGCCATCTCATATCAAATCTAACAGGAATAAATTTGGATCATTTTGGGATCGATCAAAATTTGTTGGATGCAGCATTGCTCATGAGGTAAAACAAGCTCTATGAATGGTTCTTTTGCATTGTCTTAAATGTTCTTTGATCCATATTTAGGGCGAAGATAAACAATTTTTTTGAGTCGAAACCAATTTGAATTTCAGCCGGAAACCAAAGCGAAAATTGATAAACTTTATTTTGCAATCCACATCTTAAAATTGTAAAATATTTTTTTGTTTTGGAATGGGAAGAGTTAAGGGAGGGAATTAAGTACCATAATAAAGTATCCGTATCATGCGGTGACCTGACCAGGTACATGGGTTAACTTCTCCAAAACTAGGTACAATTAATTAAGTAATGATCCACATTTGGTTTGTCTTAGGATAATATTCTAGTTGTAAGCCGACAAGTAAACTAGGTACAATTAATTAAGTAATGATCCATATTAGGAATCATGCTAATTTGTCTCAGATAGATCGGGCGAATATAACAAAAGAAATTATGAACCTCGTACTTTCCAAATAAATAGATGGAGTTAGTATAGTTGTAAATGACAGTGAGGTGTTGGTGCTAAGCTTGCCGCCTAATCAGTGTTAAGTCTATAAAGAAATTAGTAATTGTGAATTAAGGAAATCTTGTTCTTTAATTAAGCTTTGGATTGACTAGCTTGGCTTAAGTTTGACTTTAGATAATCTAGAGAACTAAAAGTGCTTATTAGAATAATTATAAGCAGACCTCCTTACAAGTAATCGGGAAATGATTTTGTCGTTATGTTTATGTTAAAGAAAAAAAAAAGGTCTGCGAGGTGACTATAAACGACTTAGTTTTAATCAAACCATTAACGATATTTGCTGTGATATCATGAATTGGTAATAGTGCTTTTCGTGATTTTATAAGAAGAAACCAATATTCTATCTGTCCCTAAATAATTGCTCAATTTTGACTTGGTACGCATATTAAGAATATAAAATAATATATATTATGTGTTTTACATTCTACCTCTAAAGAAAGAGACGGAAGAGGGGAAGAAAATGAACCAGAAGAAAATGGATTGGTGAAAGATTAACTATAGATAACATAGAATAAAAAAATGTAGAAAAAGTAAAGATGAAAAAAAAACACTTACTGGATTTTTTTTAATTTAGAAAGTGATCAATTTTTCGGAACAATTAAAAAAATAGGTTAATTGTTTAGGGACAGAGAGAACATAAATTATGCCGTTTTAAGGCGCATCTTAGAAAGTTCCGTAAATTCAACCATCTCTCCGATTGTAACCGCATACCGCACAAATGATTTTCCTAACTAATATCAAATGAGTCATTAGTTTTCATAATTATTAACTTTTTGAAAATCAATTCCATTTCATGGGGTATAATTAATATGCACAGTTTCTTGAAAAAATACGGATCAAGATCCAAAAAATACATACAGTATTATTAAACATGAGAGGAAATATAAACTTATGAATATGCAGAGATCAATTAATTTTGCTACTTGTAGATTTCTACGTTAGAAGAAAATGGTAGCATGTCTTATCAGTTGGTCCACACGGCTCGGAAGGACACTGTTAATTTCTGAATATTTTATTTTAGGTAAGACTAATAAATAAATTTCTTACCAAGAGCCGTAAATATAGTTGAAATGTGTCTTCATCTTATTGAAGCACATGTTGATCAATCAAAAAAAAAAATTGGTTAGACAACCCGGTATCCAGACACTACATTGGGAGCCGACTAATCCGGGTTCGAACCGAGCAAGATCACATGAGCGGCAAAACTCTCCCTACCAAGTTTTAACACGGCTGTATTCTCAGGGCTCGAACTTAAGATCTCTGGTTAAGTTAGGACAACTCCTTACTAGCTGACCTACGTGCTTGGTGATGATCAATCAAAAACTTTACCTCGGTGGAAGTGTGTTAGTAAACTTTAAGTTGCATAATAAATATATTATTTTTTTCTGATTACTAATTGTTAGAAGGTTAAGAGATTGGTATTTACAACATCCTCCTTCATTATAGTAAGGCCTCTTGAAGTTTCACCGTGAAAGATGAAGATGAATGTCTAATGGTGTAATGTCTCTCCCTTTTTAGCATATAAGGTCACATCTTCAAGTTTCATGAAAGGTGGAATAGTTGGAGTAAGATGATTTTATCACTATGACAAACAAAAAAATTAAACAAAGTTTAGCGACGAAACATTGACGAGCCAAATAAAGGTAATCTTTTTCGTAATTTTTTGTCACTTTTTGCAAATCCCAACTTACCATTAATTTTACAGCTTGTTCTTGTCCTAGTTTTAGTTGTCAACACGAAACATTGACGAGCCAAATAAAGGTGATCTTTTTCGTAATTTTATGTCACTTTTTGCAAATCCCAACTTACCATTAATTTAACAGATTGTTCTTGTCCTAGTTTAGTTGTCAACATGAACATTGAGGAGCCAAATAAAGGTAATCTTTTTCGTAATCTTTTGTCAGTTTTTGCAAATCTCAATTTACTATTAACATCACATATTGTTTTTGTCCTAATTTTACCTGTCAACACGAAACATTAACAAACCAAAAAAGGTTTTTTTTTTTTTTTGTGTAAATTTGTCACTTTTTTTTTTTTTTGCAAATTTCAAATTACCATTGGCTTTAGAGATTATTTTTGCCCTAATTTTACATGTCATACAACACTTATTTGATTGATAATCAGTGTGTGGTACAGAATTAGTGTATCAAGTCAAATTTCAGAACAGTTAAAGGGGACAAAGATTAGGGGATGAAGCATGTGAAGGTGATTGAGATATTTCACACAAATTTGATGAGGAGTGTAGGCCCAAGAAAGCACCTATTCTCTTGTCCAATAATTGGAAGGTCAAGAATCCCTTCTGTTCCCCTTCATATCCTTGGGCTCACAGGTGGGGGGGGCCTAGAGCCCAATCTCAACAAGTGACAGCTGGATTCTCAGTTACCCAACAAACAAAGGAAAGAGTGCTGAATTCCCAACCATGATTGGGATGTTCAATTGGACCTTTTATCAAGTCCCAATCACGGCCTTTTCTACACAGCTGGCTTTTCTTATTTACCCTTTTTTTCCCTTTTTATCTCATTCCAAATGGACTTTCAAGACTCTTGAGAAACCGACAAGATTTTTTCTTTGATTTAGTTTGCGGACCACTTTATTCGAAATACTAATTTTGTGCAATTTTGATTTGATCTGTCCCCGGGGTGTGTTTGTCGAATGTTTGAACTTTTGTGGAACTCTGCTTTATAACATAGAAAATATTTTAACTGCTACCTTGGGGATAGAAGAAACATAGCTACTAGTCCCCGTACAACGAGAGCTAATAATCACCAAGTGTATTTCAGAGTGTTTCTGCTGGCCATCAGCAACAAATCTTAACAGCGCTCTTTTAACGTCACTAAATAAAAGCTAGAAACATTGAAGTGCAATTAATGATCATTATAAGGACTTATAACTACACTCAGATTGCATCAGAAAAACACTTTTCGTTTGTTGGGAGCGTATCTGCCCGTGGCCAAAAAGGAACTCTCCAGCTACAGGTTGGTTTTTATCTCTGTGTTCCAATTGTGTTGGCAAGATGCCTTACTTTTTCATGTGTGGCAAAGTAATGTTCCAGGAGTAAGGTATTATATCCCTGGACCCTAGTGAGATTCTGAAAGCTAATGCACAACTTCTACAACAAAGTTGACAGGGATTTTGTAGTTTGCACTGCTGACTAGCGCTGCAGTTGATGGCCTTAGCCAGTACAGCATATCAATAATGCTAAATTTCCTGAAGTCATAATCTCCGTCTCTCAATAATTACACCAATGTCTGGCTTCCGGACAAGTAAACATGTAAAAAGTGGAAACAAACGAAGTCAGGAAAAATCAGATTAGGAAAAGAACTACGCTACCATTTTTCGACCTAGCATATGTTCCATTTGATATGGCGCTCCAGATGCTGCTGATGAGTCTCTTAAGGTTCTCAATAATCCATTCCACCCATGCCCGGAGCCATTGGTGCGGGAGCTTCATCCTTGGGAAGTTCAACAACAACAGCCTCCGTTGTAGTCAACAAAGATGACACACTACATGGTAAAAGAACAGCACATTAGTTCTGGATCTCAAGATAGCAAAAACAAAAAAAGGTACAAGGTAAAATATGTTACCTTGCAGCATCTACCAAAGCTGTCCTAATGACCTTCAATGGGTCAATAATTCCAGCCTTGACCATGTCTACATATTCACCTATTTGAACAGTTCCAGGAAAGTGTCATCAAAGTAGATAATACAAACTTAAAACAAGAAATCCATACCAACTTTTCTATGAGGGAGGGAGACCTTTAGCAGCATCATATCCGAGGTCAAAATTGTCCTGCTCTAATAGCTTGCCAACAACAACAGCTCCCTCAACTCCGGCATTAGAAGCAATCGTATGCACCGGCGCCTGCAAGAAAATGAGGTCAGATAATGTTCAAAGATTTCTGAAGGATTTGAGGGTTAAACCAATATATATCTCATTCAGCAACAAAAATCCGAGACAATCTGAGACAGCAGGGGAGTGGTCATGACATATGCTAGCGTTTTGCAATTAGGAACTGGACCCAGAGGTGATCATAATATACATACATGGACACATATTGCTTTAATGTCAACCCAAAACAAAGAAGATCAATTATTCCTGTAGAACAAAATTGATGAAGCATGCAGAAACAAGTCTAACAAGGCTTGATTAAACACAAAAAAACAAGCTTTAAAATATAGCACAAATCCAAACAGGTGAGTGATAGGAGACCTTGAGAGCATTCTGGATAATCTGAACACCAATTTTTTGATCAAAATTGGCAGTTGGCAGTTTCTCTAGCTCCTTTGAGGCATAAAGAAGAGCAACACCACCACCTGCACACAAAGTAGTTGAGATACTATATCAATAAACAGCAGCACAGCACGGCTCCACATAAAATAGGCAAAAACTCTTTTTTTACACTATAAATCCCCTTTTTTCTTAAGAATAAATATACACCGGACTAGCAAGAAAAGAATTTCCCCAGCTCGCTACTAGAGGCTCCACCCCTGTGAAAAAAGCCCTTCAAAATAGTCGCCCCAAAGTAGCAACAGAAAATAATTGTCACAAATAGACAAGATTACCTGGTACTATTCCTTCCTCTACAGCTGCCTTTGTAGCATTTAAAGCGTCAGTTACTCTATCCTTCTTCTCACTAACCTCGGCTTCGCTGGCTCCCCCAATCTGTGGAAGAAACAACCATCATGATTTACAATTTTATAGAATTATGTACCTTAAAAAAAGCAATTAGTAATAAACTTGCTTGGTCTTGTGGGAAAATGGCAAATATTTTTAAATGGCAGGCCGACCTTCAAGACAGCAACACCACCCGAAAGCTTCGCTAATCTCTCTTGAAGCTTCTCCTTATCATAATCAGAAGTGCTATTTTCAATTGACGATCTTAGCTGTTGGCAGAAAATGGCCACAAGTCAAGTACATAAACAATGAAACCCTAGAAATAATCAAACATTGGACAGGAAAATGAAATTATAAACCTGTTCGCATCTTTCTTCAATGGATTTCTTGTCACCGGCCCCATCAAGAATAACTGTATCATCCTTTGACACTGTAACCTGCATATAAACCAATGGCACGTAACATACCACTCATCAGCTATGAAGCACGGGTGCTTCAAAAGGGGGGAAGTATCGGGGTCGGGTACGCGTCGGGTGCGGGTGCAGGTTGGGTGCGTGTCGGGTGCGGGTGCCTTATTTCCTTTTATTTTCTGAATTTTGGGTGCGGATCGGGTGCGGATCCAACTCATGGGTAAAACATATAAACTAACCTAATCGGGCAGATCAAATTGGGAGACTCTGAGAGAGAGAGAGAGAGAGAGACCAGCGGCACCTCTTCGCAACCACCCGTGACCACCCGCGACACTGACGACCACCCGCGACTACTGGTGACTACCCTCGACCACCCGCAACCAGCCGCGACAACAAGCGACCACCCGCGACCTCCGGCGACCTCTAGCGACCACCCGCGACCTCCGACGACCTCAGGCGACCTCCGGTGACCTCCGGCGACCACCCGAGAAGACGTCTTGTCACCTCCGGCAGCATTTCTCCAAAGATAAGTCTCCTCTTCCTTTCTTCTGTCTTCAAATCTCTCTTTGCTACCTTTTGTGACTTGGATGTGGATTGTCAATTGAAAGTTTATACAGTGTTTATTGTTTAACATGTGTCAAAGGCTTAAAGCAGCGGTTCAATAGTTAAAAATTGAGGGATGTTGAAACCAATTTTGCAAACTTTGATGCTATATTGTCACTTTTGTTATATATATATATATATATATATATATATATATATATATATATATATATATATATATATGATCTATTTGGTGGTGGTTTTTATGTATTTGATGGTATTGTACTACTGTTGAATGGTTGAATTAAATTGCACTCTGTCTTTTTATACACTTTTTAAGATCCAAATTACTTAGAAATTTAATACTAATTGTACATAATAAAAAAATATATATAAAATATTTGTCGTATCCCAGCCGCACCCGTATCCTAAAATTTTCAAAAATGCCGTATCCGCGTATCCGCACCCGCACCGGAATCCGTGCCTTCTTAGCTCATCAGAAAAAACACGACTTAACATCATCAGAACCAAACGTTGGATCGAGATAAACAAATAGTCAACAGACAAACTCTCACCTTCTTACATGAACCGAGCATTTCTACTCCCACATTTTCAAGGTTCATACCAAGCTCATCTGTAATGACCTATAGATCATTTGAATCGAATAGAGAAGGAAGAACCATTTAACTTTGTATCATCAAAGAAAAGCTAGAAAGAAAAGCAAATTGATGAGTCAAAAAATCACAATAGATGAACCTACCTCGCCTCCTGTGAGAGTCGCAAGGTCCTGCAAGTTGGACTTCCTGTTTTCTCCAAAACCAGGGGCTTTGATGGCACAAACCTACAAAGACAAATTCCTTCTAGATCAATGCACTTGCGATTGTAAGACCAACAGTTACACATGAAAATCAATATGTTTCTTTAAAACAATAATACCTTGATTCCACCTCGAAGCTTGTTTAGAATAAGAGTCGCCAGTACTTCACTATCCAAATCTTCCGCAACAATCAACAAGGGTCTTTGCTTCTGAGAATGCATAAATCCAATTGTCATAATATACAAGAAAAGCACTTATTAGCATATAAAATAATGCTTACCTTCAGGGACAACTCCAACACTTTCACAAGAGAATTTATATTAGAAATTTTCTTCTCATGGACCAAAATTAGTGGATCATCTAATTCCTGCCGGGATCAATATCAAACAAACAAAACAACAAATTACTCTCTTACCCTAGTTCTAAACCATAAACAAGTAAGGAAATCTTAAATGCCTTTACAAGGGTTAATGCATATAATTGAGTAAGTCAACGAAAGAACATGAAACTGCTTACACATTTTTGGTTCTTTGGATTGGTGATGAAGTAAGGAGATATATAGCCTCTGTCCAGCTTCATTCCCTCGACCACCTCCAGTTCATTGTGAAGAGTTTTTCCATCCTATTTTACATGAAACTAGGTCCTTCAATGGAGAAATAGATGGCAAAAGCTTGAAGAATACCTTCATTTATTCTGGTTGACCATATCAGTATAATGACTTAAGCTAGAAGTAAGACATGTGTTAAGGCAACTTACAGCAATTGTGATAACCCCCTCTTTACCCACTTTCTCCATAGCCTTGGCTATAAGCTCACCAATCTCCCTTTCTCCATTTGCTGATATAGTGCCAACCTTTTAAACAAGATACTGTCAGTGACATGGTATAAAAAACTTACCTACAATTTTCAACATTCATTTTCAGTAAGAGGACTCCATAAGGCAAACCTGCGCTATTTCTGCAGATGTACTAATCATTCGAGCTCTGCTCTTCAAGTTTGCCACCACAGAATCAACTGCCATTGAGATCCCACGTCTCAGATCCATCGCATTCATTCCAGCTGCCACAGACTTGCACCCTTCAGAATAAATAGCACTGGTGAGGACTGTTGCACAAGTGGTTCCTGAAAATGGTCAAAAGAGCTTCACATTACAACCAACTCAACCACGATGTTGCTCCTCGTATTTGTGCAAGGTAGAAAGCAAGTTAAGCACAATGATCTGAAGTTTTCAAAGGAAATGAATGTAAGCTCACCATCCCCTGCAACATCATTGGTAGCATTTGCAACCTGCTTGACCAAGCTAGCACCAACATTCTTAACCTTGTCTTTGAACTCGATGCTCTTTGCAACAGTGACACCATCCTTTGTTACTTTGGGAGCACCAAAGCTTTGTTCAAGGACAACATTTCGCCCCTTAAGCAATATAAATACCAACAAGAACCATCATCGACCAAGATTGACAAACATAAAGCATAATATAAGTAATCGTCATCAACAATATAAATTTACTCATGCGGTGACATCATAATGATAAGATACAGAACACCATGCACCTAAGCTATTTCAGCTGAGAATCAGGACCAGATTACTATGTAAATGTGAAGTTTGCAGCACGTTTAGCTGTGCCCAGGAACAGGTACTTTGGACTACGAATACCATAAATAGAAAAAGTAGAATTGACATTGACATTGAGATCAAGCTATGTTCTTTTAGTACATTAGTAAATAAGCCATCACTAAAGTGCCCTAGAATAGCTACATAGATCAACCTCAAGCTTCTTATGAGGTGTTTTCCATCCAGAGAAGACCAATTAATGAACTGTGTAGTTCAGCCATGCGAAAAAGTAACATTTCTCACACGTCAACCTATGTCCCTTTATATTATCAATCAATGAGACCTAACTTCCATGGTTACTTTGCAAGCAACGTAATTTCCACATCCAATACCGAGTCCAATGTAAAAAAACAGAGAGCAAAGGCATAACACGTTCTATTCCAATTCAACAAGCGCCTTACTTTCGGTCCCATAGTAACTTTAACCGCGTTGGCAAGCTCTTCAACACCTCTAAGCATCGAAGCCCGTGCCTCAACGCCGAATTTAATGTCCTTCGCCGCATAATTTCTTCTCCACGCCAACCTACTACCGATCTGCACAAAAAGGGCTCAATTAACAAAACATGATCGGATCTTTACTGCACAAACGCACTTAAACAAATCCTAAAATCTCCATTTACCTGCTGACTACTGCTCCTAGCAACCCTATATAGAATGAATTAACAGAGCAGAAGAGTGAGACACGCCACAAAAGGAGATTTTTTTTTAAAAGAAAACGGCGTCGTGGGGTTTGGAATTTACTTACCGGGCTTTGGAAGCGAGATTGGCGGCGTAACGGTACATGGTTGTTTAGAGAGAGAGAGAGTTAGGGTTCCAGGGAACTGGTAAAAATTGGGTCGGGCTGCTGTGGGGGAGACTGTAAATGGAAGGAAGGGGAGGGATCTAGAAAATTCGGAGTGTGTGTTAGGGTTTAGGGTTTTAGGGGCCGAGTGCACACAAGTATTGGCGAGTTACACGGCCGCGGTCCTGTCCGTTGGGTTGGGTTTTTGAGTTATTGGGCCCTGTTACCCTTATCTCAAATGTTGGTTTTGGGAGCTAAGAGCCGACAAAATTAACACACACTAATTTAATTATATCTAATTATTTATATATATATATATATATATATATATATAAATCGAAGTCGAGAAAAAGTGTCCACGTCACTGCTTACGTGGACACCCTCTCCTTTTGCCATGTGGATAAAAAGATTTAATTCAATAGGTTTTGTTTTCCTTTTTTGTCAAATGTTTCTCATTTATCAACTAATTTGAATTTCTCTTTTGTTGCAAAATCATGTACTTTTGTTACATAATTATCTCTTTATACGTTACAATATCTCATCCTACCTTATCAACTAATTGCATTCCTCTTTTTTTAAAGGCCTTGATTGCCTCTCTCACGCCCACTTGATTAGCCTAAACTTTTGGAGCAAATTTTGCTCAAATGTTTCTCTCTCCCATCTAATTAATTATGTGAATGTCATTCTTAGAGCCCGTTTGAGATTGGTTAAAAAAAGTAGATTCAGTTTAAATCTTAATCAGTTTTTAAAATCTGATTTAATTAAAATCAGTTTACTGTTTGGCAAAAGTAATTATAAACTAGATTAAATCTATAAAAAATGTTTGGATAAAAGTACTTAAATCAATTTCACTATGACAAAATGACCATAGAGTCTCAATAAACAATTTTCTAATTTTCAAGCAACGTTAACATAACTTTTATTCGTAAGTAACTATAATGCCCAAAAATTATTAAAATAACTGTTTTCAAGCACCTACAGAAGTAGTTACTTTTTCTTTGAGAGAACATCCCCAAACTAAAAATAGTTTATCTTAAGTAAAAAAAAAATTATCTAGCTGTAGGATAAAAGTTTAGCAATAAGAAAAGAGATAAACTGCAGAAAGTATCTAAAATAGTTAATTAAGGGGTATGAGAGGTCTTTTGTGAAAATTATGGGGATAGGATCGTAATTTAAGAGGTCAAACCTGATTATGAAAAAAGTGATTATTTCATAATCCTAACTTTCGAGGATTATGGATTAAATCAGTTTTTAACTTTTGTAGATATATTAAATCTCTTAATCTATTTTGTCAAACACTCACATACCTGATTTAATCTAAATTAAATCAGGTTTGACCATCCTATAATCAATCCCAAACACCCTCTAAGTAGTCACATAGTCTCACGCCAGATTACCTCTAATACCTATATTCACTTTTTCTGTTTATAGTAATTAATATTCTTCTAGATTTTGCTTTCCGTTTTTACTTTTTCGTGAATTTTTTTTTTTATGATCAAGGATGTTATTTGCTAATATTGAAAGATTTCAGGAATTGGCATTGGTTTTCCAAAAAAAGTACATTGCTGCCTTTCATAGCATCTTCATAATACAATGATAAAGTTTTACATTTATTTTCTTACTACAAATTTTAGCAGCTCCTCATGTGCAAGTTCAACTCAAAGCAAGTATAGATTTTTCTATTTTTTGCACACCTATACTTGAATTTTTTTTTATTCTTTTGAGTATTTAATTGGATTAAGTATTCCTATATTTGAACAAAAAAGAATTTTTAATATGTCATATTATACTTCTTTTCTTATGTGACGTACTTACGTGACCTTATACAATTTGATGTACTTTCATTTTCACCTTTTAATCCTTTGTAATTGCTATTGTATCAAGTTTTTATGTTGCGCAAAAGATTACAAGGATATCATGCTTAAATTGTAGATCGCATTACATTGCGATATATTATGTCCTAAAATAAAAATAACTTCAGATGCAGGCATGTATACGAAATGGAATCTGTATTTTCTACAAATGAAGACATATATGTTGTATTGAATCTTTCACAAACGATAGTATTGCATTTTTGTAATTCTTTTACCATCTATTATATAAGAACATTGTATTTGCTCTTTTCTACATCAATTTCTCTAAGTTGCGTAGGGTTAACATTAGTGTTATTAGTTATATACAGTAAAAGTTTGAAGGAAGCTCTGTTTATGATTTTACAATTCATACCAATTTAGCGGCTTTTTTTACCATTTCATTGCCTAAGGACTAACTTTTGATTAATTTTGAATCTTTAGTCAAAGGTATGAAGTTAAGTTAAACTAATTTGATTTAATGGCTTATATCGGGTTTGCTTTGCTTAAACATTTTTGGCTAGCCGTAATGACAGAATTTATATAACTTTTGCCAAAATAATGTACAGCTTCAGAAACAGGTATTCAATCAACATCAATGCACACTTTGCTTTAGCAAAAAGCCAAACTGCTTCTCTCCAATAAATCTAACATTTTCTTGAGTCTAATACGATTAATGAATTTTTATTTTTTTTTTGCTATGCTTAATTGCAACATCTACTTTTTCAGAATTTTTCCTTCCATCTCTTAAAAAAGAAAAGGGAATAAGATAATTACAATATTAACTTTTACGGGTTGAATGGATATGTTTATCAAATTACTTCCCTTAAAATTTTGTTGAACTTATTATGACTTCAAAACATTTTGTTGTTCATTCTTTTTTGTTTGAGATTGTGGTAATTTTGATAAATCTTATTCACATGCAACGCGCGAGTTAGAAGCCAGTTAGTAAGAATGCGAAAGTACATAACAAAATAAGGAACAAAACAACGAGAAAGATGTGGGCGTTGGCCAATTTAGAAGGATTTAGTGACTTTAGGTTTGAAGTTTCTAATAATTATAGCATTAGAGGGCATGATATAGAATTCAATCTTTTGACAATTCGGATTGTGATTCTCTTTGTTCTTAAGTTAGTTACATTTTACTTGCCTTATCGATAGGGAATAAGAGATAGGTATGCTTCCTACGATAAAACGTCTTTGAATATCAGGAAACTAGTGACATCCTCTTTCTAAGATATCAGCTGGGAGTTAGCGACACTTTATAGTCATCCAATTCGACATTCAGGTAGCCTTAGATGGTGGTTAGTGCAAAAATGTCAGTGCACATCTATATCGTCCAACAACTTGTATTGATGAAATTTATTTCAAGTACGACATGAGCATAAACAAGATTATCTACGATTGTGCATATGAAAGAATCAGTACAAATTATTATTACGGATTAAAAATGCCACTCCATATTATGGTGTGAAATTAGCTGCACCAATTGAAATCTATTGCGGAGTTGGATATAATAATGGTATCTTAATTTTGGGAGCCTCCTCAATTGAGCAATTTTGCACCCAAAAAATACTCCGAAGGTCCTTGAGTAAGGCCACATCCATGACTATGAGGGACAACTATAAACAAACCAAAATAAATTATTTGCCCATGTAAAATGGCCTATAGCATTCAACATCGATCATTTCGAACCAATTAATACACACCCCTAGTTTTATGTGACATATTATGGTACTATAGCCTCTAGCACAATATTTGTTCAATCATTCAATTACCAATTATAACTAAATCACCGATGAGCTTTAACATGAATAAGCATCAAGCAGGTGACGCTTCCCCAATGATTGATCTTGATATACAAGAGGAACAATTGCCGCAAGAAGGAGAGGAAAGAATGGAAAGGAGCCTCAAAAAACCAAAAAATGCTCACACTTACAAGCTTGATTCAGAGATATGTCCGAGCATTAACATAGATATGCAAGAGCTCAAAGAAACAGAACAGAGAACTGATGGCGGATTCAACAAAGCCAGATCTTATAGAGATGTTGTGTCTAAACCATCAAATACAGCAGTCTATTTTGAAAACAACCTAGAAGATGTCACATCAGAAGAAGAAGAGGAAGAAAATGAAGAAAATAATGAAGAAACTATAGATGAAGCCATGGAAAGTTTAGAAGAGGGAAACTCCCTGCTACCAAAGATTGTGCTCTCCTCAAACTTGATAAAGAAAACCAAGAAGCAATGGAAAACAAGTCTAATTATCAAGTTAATGGGGAAATCAATCGGATATAGAGCGCTAACAACACGACTCAGGAACTTATGGAGTTTACAAGACGATTTTGAGATGGTGGATCTCGATGAGGGATTTTTCCTATTAAATTCTGCTACATGGAAGATTACCACTATGTTTCAAGTGAAGGACCTTGGATCATTCTAAATCACTACCTAACAATCATGAAATGGGAGCCCGATTTCAAACCTTCTGAAGCCAGAGATATCAAGACGGCAATTTGGTTAAGACTCCCAGAGCTCCAATGAAGAAAAAGTGTTGTTCAAAATTACGAGGAAATTTGGGAAACCGATAAAAATCGATATGAACACAGCAACTTCTTCAAGAGGAAAATATGCCAGAATTTGCGTCGAAATGGATCTTGCTAAACCTTTAATCGCTGCTTATATTCTTAGAAATAGAAAATATCGTGTGGAATATGAATATATAAACAACATTTGTTTTTCATGTGGCAGGACAGGTCACCGGAAGTAGAGTTGCAGAGAAATTCCGGCTGAACAACTGGAGAAGACAAAGAGTACCATTGAAGTTTCCAACGGCACTAAAGAAATGACAGGAGCGGATGGTGTCAGAATGATGGAACCCGATGGATATGAAAATCCAAACAAGCAAGTCAACTCTCTGGATGATGAAGGTTTTGGGCCCTAGATGCTAACCAAAAGAAGAGGCCGAAGGCCCATAGTGGGGAAGAACACAGCCCAACAAAACAACCCAACATATTTGAACCACTTGGAAATACCCAATATGAGATTGAACCTGTCAAAATTTTGAGGAAATCCAAGTGTGACTCACCCAACGAGCAAAACCCAACAGGAAATATTCAGTCCAATCTGAAAGAAAGCCAAGGGAGAGAACAAACTGGAAAGAAGAAATAGAAAGATACAGAAGATATGGAATTCACAAGTGAAGAGGTAGGCCAAGCTTCATTGGGCCAACCCATTATTGGTAAATTCTGGACGGGCAACAGAAACATCTCTGAAGAAGAAAGCCTAGAGACCAATATGGCAATTGATAAAGATGGACAAAACCACAGGCCTATTCCTAACACCTCATACACAAAAAACCCTAAAAGCTCTGAACAGATATCTCATCCCGTAGAAGCACAGGATTTCCACAGCCGCCGAACCCACCAAACCACTCAAAATCCTATCATTTGAAACCCGAGTAAATACTTTAAAGACAACGTGATCCCACCCGGTAAGCCACCCGATCTGATCAATGGAGGAAATCAAGATTCACGCGTACACTTTGAATCGTCACAAAGTCACACCAATGATAAGCAAAGCAGTGCAGGAACTTCACATCATCAACGTCCATTGGTCGAACAAAGAAATAAGGATAAAAATCGAGGCCAACCTGCCGGAAAGAACATCAAAGATGTTTCATGTAGTGCAAGCAGTCCCAGTGAGGAGCCAGCTACAAGAACAAGAGAGGATCAAGAATTTCTTACAGATCCCAAGTTCAGAGCCACTACCATCGATACCATACAGTAGATCTATGGATATTTTCATTTGGCATTGTGGGGGAGCAGGAAACGATAAATTTAAGAATGATTTCAGAGAGATTTCGAGACGATTTCGACAAATGTCATAGCAATCCCCGAGCCAATTGTTCAATTTGAAAGGATGGAAAAAAATTTTCACAACTGTGGCTATAGTACATCATGTATAGTTAATCCGGATGGGCGAATGGGCGGAATTTGGTTGTTGTGGGATTCATCCCAAGTCAATATTTCCATCATTCAAGCAACAAACCAAGTTATACACGCTGTAATTACTAGAAGCAATTTCGAATATTGGATTTTTTCAGCAGTGTATGCCAGTCCTAATCCGAAGAAAAGGGAGTTTCTTTGGCAAAACCTCACTGATTTTGCAGCTAAGAACAATATGCCTTGGTTAATAGGAGGCAATTTCAACGATATTGCCGACACATCCGAAAGAAAAGGCCGTGGAGACAACACTGAAACCATAAGGATACGGAAATTTAGAGACAATATCGATAAATGCGGACTGGTGGACCTTGGATGCAGAGGACCCAAACTGACGTGGACTGATCGAAGACAAGGCAATGGAGAACCCAGAATGGTGCTTAATCTTTCCCGAAGTCCAGGTGTGCAACCTCCCTCGCACCACTTCAGATCACTGTGCTTTAATTGTCAATTGCTCAGGTACGTTACTTAACCCTTGCAATTTACTTTACCAAAAACCGTTTAAAATAGAGGCTGCCTGGATGCTGCAAAACCAGTTTAAAGATGTTGTTGCTAATGCTTGGCAGAACCAAACCTGCTCGATACTATTAGTACCTTTCATGATAAAGCTTCAAACTGGAATGAAAAAGTCTTTGGAAACATATTTAAAAGAAAGAGAAGATTATGGGCGAGATTAATCGGCATACAAACTGCTCTTACTAAACACAATTCCCATAACCTGCAAATTTTAGAGACTGAGCTTAGAAAACAGTATATAGAAACGCTTGTGCAGGAAGAAATGATCTGGTTCCAAAAATTTAGAGTGAATGGCACTGTCAAAGGGAGAGGAACACGAGATTTTTTCATGTCACTACATTGACCCATAGGAAAAGAAACCAAATTTTGGCCCTTATTAACTATAGTAACACCTGGATTACTGAATCTAAGATCATTGAAAATCACATTTTGGAGCAATTTACGAACATGTTCTTTGAGGAGTCTCAAAATTTCAGCCTTGGTCCCAATAACCCTCACTCCCCTAAGATCACTGCTGAGGATATTGGTCTGCTCAATATGCCCATAAGCAATCTGGAAGTCAAAGAAGCCTTTTTCAACATCAAGGCCTTTAAAGCCTCCGGACCCGATGGTCTATATGGCTTGTTTTTCATAAGTATTGGGATATTGTCGGGGCTTCATGCTGCGATATCATCAAAAAATGTTTTAATGAGGAAAAAATGTCCCCCTCAAACAATCGAGCTTCTGTTACTCTCATTCCGAAAATTGATAACCCTCAAAGAATAACCAATTTAGACCAATTAGTCTCTTAAATGTCAATTACAAGGCTTTATCGAAAATTCTTGTCAATAGAATAAGGCCCCTTCTAACTAGACTCATAAGTCCTGCCCAAAGTAGCTTTGTGCCTAGTAGATCAACCATTGATAATGCTATCATCACCCAAGAGTTAATTCATTCACTCATTAAAAAATAAGAAAGGGAAGAAAGGAGGATTAATATTTAAAATTGACCTCGAAAATGCCTATGACAAGCTTAATTGAAACTTTATCAAGTGCACCCTAGAGGAGTTCAATTTTCCTAAAAGCTGGGTGAATCTCATTATGAATCTTATTACGGGATCCAGCCTTTCAATCATTTTTAATGGCCAACCTCTTCAACCCATTACTCCCCAGAGAGGATTAAAGCAAGGAGACCTTTATCTCCTTACATCTTTGTTTTATGTATTGAAAGATTGTCTGCTATGATAAACAAATGTAATGAGAAGAAAGAGTGGCTAGGTTTGAGAGCTTCCAAAGGTGGCCCGTTTATCTCTCATTTATTTTACGCTGATGATCTTATATTGTTCTGTAAAGATGATGAAAAAGATTGTGACATGTTCATGAAAATTCTGAAAAACTTTTGTGATATCTCTGGTCAATCCATTAACCTTGCTAAATCTAAACTTTTTGTGTCCAAGAATATCTCCAGAAATAGAGCTAATAATCTAAGCTTAAGATGTGGCATACCCCTCACTGACAACCTTGGTAGTTACCTTGGCATCCCCATGATATATAAAAGATTATCCAAGAACCTTTACAACCACATCCTTCAGAAGGTGCAGAATAGACTGGCAGGGTGGAAAATTAATCTTCTATCGCTTGTTGGAAGATCGACTTTGATCCAATCTGTTACTTCAGTGATCCCCTCCTATGCTATGCAAGTTCAAGCCCTTCCTAAAGCCATTTGTGACAAAGTTGACAAACTTAATAGGGTTTTTTTGTGGGGAGACATCGAGAATAAAAAGAAAATACACTTGGTCAATTGGGATACTATTTGCCAACCTAAGAAATTTGGTGGTCTTGGCCTAAGAAAAGCTAGAGATATCAACATAGCCAGTTTGGTCAAGTTGGGATGGAAACTCCTAACCAATGGTAATCTGTTATGGGTGAAAGTTGTGAAGGCCAAGTGTATCCAAAACAAAGATTTTAGAGATTGGAATACTTGCATAAAGGGTTCTCATATTTGGAAAAGCATACAGCAAGGTCTACCTTACCTCCAAGAAGGAGTTAAATGGTCAAATGATTGATTTCTGGACTGATTTCTGGTGTGGCAAAGAAACTATAGAGAAAAATCATATTGACGAGGGAAGGGGAACTAAAGTTGTTCAGTTCATCCTTAACAAGGATTGGAATATTCAAATGCTTTGACAATCTGTCAATGCTAATGAGTTGAGTGATATTCTTAGAATACATCTCCCGATTGATGACAATAAAAAGGACCAGCCCACTTGGGGTCTTGATCCCAAAGGGGAATTCAAGATGGCTAGTGCTTACATGTTAATCACCAACAACTTACACATGAAAATTAACATGGAAGAGTCTTTGGAGTGGATATGGAAACAAAAAATTCCCCAAAAAGCTATCATCTTCCTATGGCTAACTTTGAAAGACAAATTATTATCCAATAGCCTAAGGAATGAGAGAAACATTACCAACGATAATACTTGCCAAAGGTGCAAAGGAATATCGAAACCACAAATCATATCATCAGAGAGTGTCCTAAGGCCACTACCATGTGGAGGAAAATGATGCCTGAAAATCTTTAGAATTTGGCTGCCAACCAGGAGACCAGAGTTTGGTTGCATGAAAACTTAGTTCATAAAGAAAAATCCAATTTCTATGGTATACCTTGGAAATATGTTTTTATTGCTAACTTATGGCAAATTTGGAAAGACAGAAACAAGGAAAGTATTGAAGAAGTGCAGGCTAACTTGGAAGTTTCTTGGAGAAAAGTGTTGAACTATGCAAATGAGCTAATGGAAGCCTTTGCTATGCTAATCAAAAAGTAATAAAGAGTTGAGAACCTAGACTAATTTGGTGGTCTGCTCCCTTTGCAGGTAAAGTAAAGATCAACATAGATGGAAGCAAGAAATAAGGACATGGAGGACTCTTGAGAAATGACAAAGGAGATTGGTTGGGAGGATTCTATGGAAACCTACCGATCTGCAATGCGCTAGAAGCAGAGTTACATGGAATACTCAAAGGGCTCCAGCTAATCAAAGACAAAGGGTTCAAGAAGCTACAATGGAGACTGACTCTGAGACCGCGAGAGACTTAATGACAAAGGAGTACAACTCTTGCAACCCCCTCATAAATCTAATCCTAGATTACAGATTTTTGCTAAGGGCTACAGGAACTTCTTTATCACAGGTGTTAAGGAAAGGTAACACTTGTGCCGACTACTTAGCCTACCTGGGAACAAACCAAGATCAAGCTTTTGAATATCTAGAAGAACCCCCAAGTGGGATGGAAGAAATGATAAGAAAGGATGCCTAAGGAATAGGCAGACTGCATTTGTAATTTATCTGTTTTTTTTAACTTCCTTTGTACCAAAAAAATAATCAAGCAGGTGACGTCATTGTTTACAGCGTAGTCACTGTTCGCTAATGAGACGAAGTCCTAATGTCATGATAGGGTAATAACACGCTAATCATTTCTGTAGCTAGCCATAGATAAGAATATTGTGGTGTAAATATCGCTTATTCTTTGGCCTTCTCACTTTTACAAGGACGTCTAACTAATTTGTCGCTCCCTGTATGCAATTATACTATTATGGTTACGGTATTAGTAATTTTTTTCTTTTTCATGTATTCCACCACGCATTACATGCTTACTAACGATGTGATTGGTACAATTTCCGCCCAGAGCCCCAAAAAAAATGAAACTTGCAAACATTTGGACTCCGCTTGGGGATCTCTTAAAATCAAGTTCATCAAGTTACGGAGTTGAATGGGGTCAACGGAAAAAACGATGAAGCCATACAGTTATCCTTTACTGCTGCTTCCAGTGAGAACATTGGTCTCAACTCCCATTTTCCAATCTAAACTTCAAACTAAAAAGTAAAAGAGAACAAACTTATTCAAACGAATTCCAAAAGAGAGGCGTGTGGCATAACATAACGATTACTGAAAACCAACAATGTCCAAACGACAGCTTGTTAGTCGCTGACTTAAAGATCTAAAAAAACAAAATCAGCAGTAGCCATACAGACGGCTCAATGCCTATTTCTACTTTCAAGAATCATAAATCTTCAAAAACCAACGTGACGGGGTAAGTGAGAAGATCTTCCAGAAAATGCAGATTTCACTATGTGCACAAATAGTACATAGATAATAGTTGTTTCTGATGAGCACTCGCCCTCAACTCCAAACCAATTAAGGGAAGAAAGAAAACTATAAATATTTATATAGTTAAAGAATTACAAAGAAAGCCCACCCCTCAAATGCACATTTCACGCATATACAACAAATGAATAATATGATCACAAGATAATGAAAATGACCATAACCAGAACCAAACCCCAGAACTGAAAATAGCCCTAATCTACTCATTGTTAACCTCTATCGGAGTACCTGTCCGTGCTTGTGATATCCGGTTAGCATAAATGGTCACCAAGCGCAATTGTGTACTGTTGAGGCCCTCCAAGTATGGCAAGAATGCTTTCCCGAGCATGATATAAATGTCCACCAGACAAAATACAACGGTCTGCAACCCATAAAAGATAAATGTAAAAAAGTAGACTAAACCAAACTGAAAAAGAGAACAAATCACAAGTATAAACAGACAATAATGGCGTGCAACCCCTGGCCACAATGAGCATTCGGGAGTTGGATCACTACCAGGACTTGTGATGGAAATCACGACAACATTATGCTTTTGGAGTTGCTACCGCTCTAATAGTGGAAAGAGAGAAGGGTGCTGAAAGAAAGCAAAGAAGACAGTACGTGGAAGAAACAAAGTCCCATAAGAAATGAAATTGCTTGTTTTCACAGAAGGCTGCAGAAAGCTGGTAAGCCCATGAACGCTCAACTAACAGGAGTTTGGTTGCAATGTTGCAAGAGTAGAATACAGATCAAGCTTCTATGCCCAACTTGTTTGCTTTATATGCACAGCTCAAGAGAACAGAGCCAAAGCAATGATTTAGAACTGGCTTTATGAGCTGACTTATATTCTATTTTCGTTACGGTAATCATCATCTAAGCTTTTGTCCCAAATAAATAGCAGTCGGCTACAAGAATTCAATTCTTTTTTTCTCTATTCAGGCATATATGACTCCTAACAATCAAGTTTTTTCTCGCTACTACTCTCCATTTTGGTCAACCCTTTCCACGTTTTACCCCCATCAACTTGGCAAAATCACTCTCTCACTGGGGCATCTAAAGGCCTAAGTTGGATGCAGCCATACATTCTCAAGGATATCCTCGTCTTTCTATCAGCTGAAGCCACCCCAACTTTGTTGTGATATCTTCCTTTCTTATTCTATCCCTCCTTGTGTTGCCACTCATCCACCTAAGCATTCGCATTTTAGTTACACACACCCTATCTGTGTGATGTTCCTATGTCGCGCAACATTTTGAACCTTATATGCAGGATTCTCTATTTTCTGGTGATGTTCTCACTCGGGCTTCACTCAAAACTAAGTTCTGAACCATATAGCATAGCTGGCCTAAGAAAAATTCCTTCACGTTGAGAAAAATATTATGATCTCACAACACTCCAAAAAGCACACTTGCACTATACCCAACCAGCTCTTTTCCTAAGGCAACCTTGCCAATATGTCCCAATTTTTGCTATATTGATCCCAAATACCAATGGAAAGAGGCGAGAGAGAGAGAGAGAGAGAGAGAGAGAGGAGAAAAAACGATTGCATGACTATAATTATTGGTAATAAAAGGACTTTATGTATAGGCCATACCATACAAGGAGTAAGACATAAGTTATAAGCTATATACAGCTTTACGATGCAACATAAAAGAAAGACTCAAGTACCCCTGTAACGAAATGTAACAATACCTAGAGATATACTTCCTAGTAATCCCCTCGCATCAACGCAAAACTTTTAAGGATTCACGTTGGATGTGCATATTTCTATGTCGGAACCCTCCTTTTCCCGAGGGGCATTAAAGCGTGACAGAGGTAAAATCACACTACCACTCTACGACAGACAAGGTTGGGAATGTCATAATTTGAACGACTGGGTGTGGATATTGTATTCACAATCCACTACAGACATCTTCTGAACATGAGAACAACAAAGGCAGCCAACTTTAACCAGTTAGAGACAAAGGTTTAGTCAAGTACTAAAACAATAAACACAGCTAGACAAGTCATAATACCATCACATACCTTGCGAACATCAGCACTCTGGTTCCCAAAAGCATCAAATAGTGCAGGCAAGAATGACGGTAGCTGACCCATTAATTCCTCTTGGGAGAGTCTGCCCACAAGCTGAACACAGAAAAGTGAGAAAATAACTTCATAACATTGCAGTAGATCGGTCAGATAAAAACCGCAAGGACAGTCGGAATAAAACCGAACAGCTTAAAGTAGTTTATGACAGGAAATATGCTATCTGGACAAAAGACAAAAAAGATTATTCAAGAGGTGAAGCACGAAGCAATTGTCATGAAGTGGAATAAAACGCCTCAAGAGTATGCAGAGAAACATCTGTAATACAAGAAGTGACCCTAACAGGGTGAGGAAAATTTTAACCTAGGTGGTGGTGTAATTTGCTTTCTTCGAATGGGGGTTTAAATGGAGGTGTGTGTGCGTGTGTGGGTCAGTGTGTGTGTGTGTCTGAAGAGAGAAAGAGAAGAAGAGACCAAGGCCCTGTATTAGCTAATGCCTGTGAGCACATAACATGTACTATATTTGCTCTCAAACAGGAGCATTTTGCTCAAAAATATTTGATTCTGAAGTAAAAGGACAGGAGACGAGAAACTGGCCAAAGTGCGAGTCTGGGTACTAAATGTTTATATGATTGAAATATTCTAAGAATACTTCTCGTACTCACGTTTAGAATGCGTTAATTCTAGGAACTAGGGAAATCTCCACACTAGATTGGTGACATATTCTGGCTCTTAAAACAGAACTTACCAAGCATCGATACGAATCTGTTCTTAAAATAACCACTTCGTGTTGGAGATTACAACAAGAAGGGAGCAATAAACAACAATCTAATTGGAATGGATTGAATTAAAGGTCAACAAGCAGCCATTGCATATAAGAACAGTGTGAAGAGCATGACGCCATGCAATTGTACCAAATAGGGAGCCCACTTTAAGAATCTCCAAACTAAACTCTCCCCATATAGGAAGACTGATTTTCACAAGAAAGTACCTTTGTTAAACAGTTTACGCAAGTAACAAGAGTTTTTTCATCTTCAGTAACCAACAAAGGTACAATAACCTGTAGCAATGGTAAATTAGGAGATTCAGTATAAGGTGCTGGACCTGAAGCAAAAGACAGTGAAATTCCAGAGATCTTCATAAGAATTTGAGATGTACTTACACTCAAGCATCGGAATGGATCATACTGGGATAAAACAATTGTCAAACAATGCTCCACTTCACTTGCAACCTGACAATGCGAAATAGTAAACATTATAGGACATGGAGAGAATGTGGAAGTAATTACGTCATTGTCGTTCAGCAAAAGGAGGAGTTACTTTCGGAACACCATCCTTCGTAGCATGGAGCAGTTTTTCAATTACAACTTCGACAGAATCCTCCATGGCATCTTTCTGGAAACAACACAAAAATAACGTAAACGGCTTGGAAAGAATGAAAATGCGATTGAAGGGGAAGAAACGTCTGCAATACTGATACAAAATCCCAAATGTAAACATGCACAGAGACACCCCACACTTGAACACCAGAAAAGATAGATAACAAACCTGATTCTTCAGCATCTCAACTATCAAGGTAAGAGCAAGTTCTCGAATTGGTGAATCAGGATCATCCAGCACCTCAAGTACAGCAGTCAAAATCTGATTGAAGTACTGCAAGTAACGAACATCATTGGAATTAAAAAGGAAATTACTTAGATGAAACCACAAATATTATGACAAAAACAAACAGAAATCCAACTGAAACATGAACAAGTGTTGCTAACTAACAGGATCTCAGGGTCAGGGATATGCAATGGAAAGTAATAATGAACAAAATTCAAGAGATCAAACAGTTTGCAAAAATACAGATGGATAGATATTATATTGATATACAACATGAAGAGGTTCTATGAGAAACGCAGCTCTACACTTCTCCCATATGGGATGCTCCGAGAGCGAAATTTGGTGCTTCATTTACTTGGCAGGCATCCTCAGACTATCAAAGTCCATAGATCTTTAATTAATTCTTTCCTTTCAGATCAATCCTCAAATCAAGGGTAAGAATCAAATATACGCTCTATAATCCTTGCTTATTCTCTAAAATTTTCCCCTTCTTCTATTCCTAAATTGGTCCGTGCAACACTTGCACGGGTTAAGGCTATGATATATTTGTATATACAGAGTTACAAGCACATATGTGAGCATTAAACAAGGTATACAGAATCACCATTAGCTGATACTGCCTAAAATCCAAAATCAAAGTTAAATGGTCAATTGCAGTGGCCCAAGAGCGCTCACTCGGAACTCACATATTTGAAATTTCAGAGTAGATTTCCATAAATCTTTATCAGGATTAAATAAAACTCCTTCAAACACAACAGTTGTCAACGAGGAAAAGATGTAAAACAAATTTACACTGAGCTGATGTATCTTAATAATAATAAGCCTCGCCAGATTAGGTCAATTCCTTGAAGGGTACTAATTAGGGCTGGCAAAATATGACCCAACCCAACCCAACCCGCTTATTTTTTGTTCCTGCCGGTCAAACCAAGCCAACCCGTCAGATGGATGACTCGACCCGCGGGTCAGATTTAAATTGCGAATATAAACAAGGGTCATGGTGGGTTGGGTGACTCGACCAGCGGGTCCAAATGGGTCACTATATATACAAAAGAAACTACCCTAAATCTGCAAATCAACAGTTACGACCGTCGCAACCCAACAAAACTGGCCGACAACAATCACCATCTCTGGCGTCGTACCCAACAGCTCCTCACATCACCGTCGCAACCCAACAGATCTGAGTACAACCATCACCATCTCCGGCGTCGTACCTGACAACAACTCTCTTCACCGTCGCAACCCAACAGATCTAAGCGACAAGCATCGCCATATCCGGCGCCGTACCCGACAACAGACAACCATCACCCACAGCTCCTCTCTTCGTCGCCGCGCCCGTTGATTTTATATCCAAGGGGGGCCTTCAACCGTTACAACTACCATCTGCAGAGCCTCTCTCCGTTGCCGGCAGCTTCCATTCCCATTTTCTCCGCTTTTAAATCTTCCTCTTCTATCAGGAAACTGTACTAATCACATTCTTGTTTACCTTAGATTAATAATATGTGAAACTGATATATAGGTAATAGTAATGGCAGCCTGTTGTATGAATAATGTAATTTTTGCTTCTTCTGGATGTATGGAGTTAGATGTAGTGTACACATGATTGTCATATGCCTCAGATTCATGCCATCTGGAGCCAGTTTAGGCAAATTTAGATAGTGTCAAAGCCCGTGGGACACATTCAGATTCATGCCATCTTGAGCAATGATGCAATGATACTGTTTAGTTATGGAAGGATCCATGACATTACACAAGAGGGCAGCCAGGATGTTGCAGGTTGTCTCATTTTTGGTTCAGAACTACCTTGTATAGGTCATCTGGTAGCTTTTACCTAAAAGATGGACATCCTTAGAGCTGATTTTGTATACGACGAGTTTCTGTTTTCTGAATAAGTTTGAACTTAATTAGTTTGTGGAACCCTAAGAAGCACGGATTCCGGTGCGGGTGCGGATGCGATACGGGTGCGGATACGTCATTTTTTCAAAAAATAGGATACGGATGCGGCAGGATACGGCAAAAATTTATTAACATATATTATTTATATGTAAGAAAAGTAATGCTATTTTAGACAAATAATAAGGTATTTTGTTAATTTTGAGGGCTACTTTAGAAATATTGAAAGTGCAAAGTTTGTAGAAGTTCTGTTATATTTTAAAAAGTTTGGGGCCATTTTAAAAGATTGTTAACAAAGTGGGGGAGTCAAACATAATAAAGAGAAACTTCAGAAAAACCCTAGCTTATAAGTTTATCCTTGTTTATATAACATAGCCGTCACAACTCAGATCTGGGCAAGGAGGGGTGCTGTCGCCGGAAGACCCTTGCCGCGCCAGCGCAGGTTGTTTCTTCTCTTCTCCTCCTTCTTTCTTCTACTCTCTGCCAAAAATCCCTAGGTGCGTATCCGAGCCGCACCCAAGATCCAAAAAATAAATTGAAAAAAAAAAGTTTCGGACACGCACCCAGTGCGCACCCATGCCGCAACCAGCGCGCACCCGCACCTGATGCACATCCGGTGCCGGTGCTTCGCCCAGACTGCAGCACCGGTGCTTCATAGGTGGTACCCCTGTACATCTCAGAAGTCAGATTGCTATTAGTCCTTGACATTAATAGTGTTTTCAGCTAGGAAGCACAGACACCTCTCCTAGGTGGAGGTATGGTGTCCTAAATGGACGTACACCCCGACACCCTCCGGACACCGCCCGACACGTGTCGGACACAGTGTTATTAAAGGCGCAGGCGCACCTAAGGCGCAAAAGGTCCCTGGAGCCTAGGCGCAAGGCGCAGGCGCGCGCCTTTTCGAAGCAAGGCGCAATATTAAAATAAATAAAAATAAATAAATAATAGTGCATTAAAACAATAAAATTAAGTAAAATAAATCATGATGGGTCAGAATTGTTGATATTTGGGAAGTGGAGTACTTATTTGGAAAGGGGAAGATGATAATATTTATGCTCCTTTTTGTCTCTAAAAGTTGTACAGGTGATTTTTAAGATTGTTAGCGATAAAAGAGAAATTCAAATATCACTTCCCCTTTTATTTACCTCTTTTTGAGTAGGGCTTTTGTTTAGAAAATATGTTATGATATCAATTTATTTGGAGAAGCCAAACAGCAAAGCAACTGTTTTGGTCTCTCCAACAAAATTCTGAAAGGATTTCCAGCACAGCACAATTGGAAACCAAATTCCAGCCGACCATTAAGCAGATGAGTCCAAAAGTTGCACTAAACATGGTCCCACAGGCCATATCACTATCAGAATCAGATCATTATTCATATCCACAACCATCAACCCCTTTGGATTTGATAATGAATTTCCACCTACTTTCTGTCACAACCATCAACCCCTTTGGATTTGCTCCCTCCGCATCGACGTCGAGGATCTCGGCACCGACAAGTACTACTTCGTCGCCGAGGAGATCGGCCGCCGCGTAAGCTCCGCCGCAGGCACCGCCGCAGCCTCCCCCACGGCCACCCAAACCCTCGGCCTCGTCGCCTGCGGCACCGGCGCCGGCGTCTCCATCTTCGCCAACAAGTTCCCCGGCGTCTTCGCCGCCACCTGCCTCTCGCCCGGCGACGCCCTCAACACCCGCTCCATCAACAACTCGAACGTCCTCGCTCTCTCCGGCATGTCCACATCGCCAGAAACCGCCATCGAAATCCTCAACACCTGGCTCAACACCCCCTAGACGTGCACCTCCCGTGCCGCGCAGCGCCTGATGAGTCCAGGAGCGCGCCTTCTTGAACGCGCTGAGCCTAGCCTAGGCAAGGCGCGGGTGGTGAGCCTTAGCACGCCTCGCGCCTAGGCGCGCTTTTTATAATACTGGTCGGACACGGCTAATCGGTGTCGGAATTTTTTTTTATTTTCCGACACCGAGTCGGACACTTCGTCGAGGAGTGTCGGACACGGGAATGTACAGTGTCGGACGGTTTGGGGCTACTTTGGAACTTTTGGAAGTAATTTCAGAGGTAGTTGTCTTCTCTCTCTCCTCATATGTCGGCCGTCTTCTTCTCTCTCGTCGTCGTGTTGCCGGATCTGTCGCCGATGTTGTCGGAGACAGATCTGAAAGTCGTCAATGTTGTCGGAGCCGACAGATCTGAAAGGCGTCGGTGTTGCCGGATACCGAAGCCGACAGATTTGTCCACCGTCGCCGTCGCTAGATCTCTCGCCATCGTCGCCGGAGGTCCTCCACCGCCGTCGCTTACCCACAGGTCTGCTTCTTCTCTTTGTCTCGTCAGTCGTCTTCTTCCTCTTCTCTATCTTCTCTTTCTCGCTGAGAGGTAAGGAGCTCTCGTGTCTTTCCCTTTTTTTTCCTTTTCTCCCTCTGTCGTGCATTCTACTAAAAGACCTCTTTTTTCTTTTTTTAACTTCGTTTTTTTGCATAGTACCAAATAAATGTTCAAGTGACTTGTATTTATTTAAATTCCTTATTTTAGTAGTTTTTCATTATTGTTTGTTATTTTAGGTTATGAAATGTATTTGATATTTATTAAATATATATAAATATATTTATATATAATATAAATATATTAAAAATTAGCGGTGTCCTGCGGTGTCCAAAATCTGATTTTTTGGAAATTGCGGTGTCCGGTGCCGACACCGTGTCCGTGTCCGTGTCCGTGCTACCTAGGTTTTCAGACTTCAGTGCATTTAAACATCTTCAGTTTGGTCATTTAGTACTTTATTCAAAATTAAGCTATTCACATCATACCAAACAATTATCCCTCATTGGTTTATCTGGTTTAGAGTTAGTTTATTAGATGGCAAAAAAAATTCCAATACCAACGACCTATTCCTTGGATCTATAAATCGAATAGCTTGTTTCTTATGGTCTTCAGGCTTGAAAATTCTGCAGTTAATTTTGCTGAATCTATTCAGCATGGTGGTCTTCCAAAGTTGATTTTGGTGCAGGTGCCATATCATACCAAGCCTGGTATATATCCTTGCTTGAAAATTCTGCCGTTAATTTGGCAAGCTGCAGGTGCCATATGACAAGATGTAATTTTGGTGTGTTGTTTGCAATATTGATGTGTAAAAACAAGGTCATTTCATCTTTTCTTTTCATCTTTTTTCTTGAAGACCTAATAACTTCTGGTTTTGTAGTCTTTTGGCCAGAGAATCTATCTAATTGCAGCTCAAATGCAGGTCATTAATCCTGATGATTTGCTGCTACTTGCCAATCTTGGTGCTGATTTGTCTCATGTGGATATATCACTCTCTCAAAGATTGTCATTTTTTTTATGCAATTTTAGTTATGTAAAAGTGATGTATTTCCTTTTCTGAACAAGGATTAGTAGGTATAGTTTGCAATGTCCTATTTTCATTTTCATGTAAAAGTGATGTCTTTCCCTTTCTGAACAAGGACTATAGTAGGTTTAGTTTGCAATATGTCTTGATTAGTATTTTTTTTAATTTGTAATACAATGGGGATGGAAATACTTTCTTAATAATAACAGTCATTATATATTTTTTTTTATAAAAAAGCGAGAAAAGAATTCTGTAAATTGGTCGGGTCGGGTCGAAGCGACCGACCAGTTTCTGACCCAACCCAAGCCACGCTGGACCCGTTTCTGACCCAACCCACCCATTGCCACCCCTAGTACCATACAGCAATATTTAGGCATCAAGCTCAACCAATAAATTTATTTGTAACTAAAACTCCAGTAAATCATCAAACTAAAGTGTCGTCGCAAACTCGTCCTTACAGATTCAACAGTTATGAAACGATGACCGATAATACAGTCCTTAAGACAGCACTCGTGCTTCCCAAAGGACATGGAAGCACAGGATGGCCCTTGCAACCATAAGATAAGTTACCATTGTCAACACTGATTCAACGAAATATATATTGTTGATGTCAATCATTAGCAAGTCTTAAACTAATCATAGGCATTATTCGTTAACTGAACCCTCGGCTTGACATTCTGTTTTTTGTTTTAATTTTTCCAAAGCAGCTTTGGCATATCAGCTAAACACTTGACGAACCGTATGCTGGAAGTGAGTAGAGAAAGAAAGAGGTACCACAAAATTTTCTTCAAGCTGAAGATGCACACATAAAGGCAGAGAAACTTCCACCAAAAACTAACCTTAGTCCAAACGGAATGATCATTAGCAACGGAAGCTTCAATTAACTGCTGAACTGCCCCGCGCTTACTTGCAGCAGAACAATCATCATTTCCGTTACAAATCTACAAAAGATGAAAAGGAAGAGGGATAGCAACCCCCCAAGGCTTTGCAGTGTTATTCATGCTTCTTGCACAAAAAAATTGAAATAGATAAAATCGATATAAACCAAAATGAGTACATAAAGTGAAGTTATTTCACAGAATAAGAGAAAAGGAAGGAAATAAGTTGACCACAGAGAACTCACCAGATGAAGTATTTGAGCAATACTCGGTCCTGTATCTGCGGAAGAGCTAATTTTCGAAGCTGTAGGTTTCAAATCACTATGTTCCAATTCATGTGAAGCCCCATTTTCATGATTAAAGCCTGTGTTTCCCCTTCTGTGATCAGAGTTGATCAGCTCATTGATATTGAGGCGTGGAGTAGATGAAGCCTCCATGCCGGCACTGATGTCCATTCCTTCAAGACGGGCAGCCCAGGATCCCAAATTTCCACTCGATACGTTGACCACATTCTTTGGATCCTTGGATCTGGAATTACGCATCTCTGTGTTGAAATCCGCCTCAAGGCCCTGATAAAATTGCTCCTGAGTGTCATCTGACGCTGCTTGACCAATAGAGCCTGTCAACTGGTTTGAGTCTTGTGCATAACTCCACTTCCTTCCACCATCGCTATCAATCGAACCAGCAGAGTACCTCCCAAGCAAATGATTCTTCTTTGACATTCCTACATATCCTTCTTCAGAAGAAGTTCCCACAACATCAGATGGATCATAAGAGGACTTAGGGCGCTGTCGCTCTTTCTTATTCTGCAGAAAGTTCATCAAGTCAACTTCTATACGAGGGGTTTGCTGCTTGAGGGCTCGTCTCAGAGAATTTTGTTCCTCAACTGATAAACTAAGAATAAAGTTCAGAACTGCTATTGAGTCAAAGTGGGAGTAAACTGATATAATGCACGTAATAGCAGCTTCTTTCAGTTTTGTGTTCTTGTCATGGACTAACGGCGTCAATTTAGCAAGCCATAGCTTTAGGATGCCACTGTTACCAGAGCCTTCAGAGTTCAATGCATGCTTGTTAAAGGAAACGATGGAAAACTCGATAACAGCCAATTTTGCCTTCGGTGACCTCTGCTCATCTAATGAACGAAGCAAAGCTGGTAAAAGAGAATCTATTCCGTAAGTCTTGCTAACAATCTCCAGGGTTGTGGAGCACGGTTGCCGTACGACTTCTTTTGGATCAATTAACCGTGAGAAAACATGGGGTAGAATCCTCTCCATATAACTTTCAAATGGTTTTCGGCAAGCTGGGATAATATCTGCGAGTGTCGAAAGAGCTGCCTGTGCAACTTTATGATGGGGATCATCCAAGTGCTGGAAAAATAATTTCATTACCTTCTCAAAACTCTGTGTGACTTCCTGAATACCTTTTGGACCTTGCTGCAGCAAAGAGTGAAGATAATTAAACGCAGAAACCCTAGCATTCCAGTCCGAACTAGGACTGAGTCCCTCACTCAGGGCATCATTGAGAGAAGCCGGACCATCCACATAGTTTGGCATCTCACCCAGAGACAGCTGGCTATCATCAAAGCTCCTTCTCCTGCTTGCAGACATTCGCCCAGGTACATTCTTCCTCAGAAGTGGCCGCTGAAAGTTGGGGATGTAACTATTCTGTGAATCCCTAAAGTTCGGATCTTTATAAGGTGTGTCTAAGTATTGCCTATCAATATGCATGTTCACGTTTCGCCTGGCCTCCCTAAATTCGGTGTTATCTTCCATAGAACCTCTTTCTTGTAACTTTTCAGAACCTCTTTTGGCTGAGTAGGATAAAAGTGCTGGGGAAGGCTCCATTGTAGCATTACCACGATATGAAAACCTACCAGGATCTTTTGAAGCCTGTATCTGAGTGATGATGTCAGACAAAACCAAGCCACCATTGCGACTATTACCTTTCAACGTACCAGAGGTAGTAGTATCTAACGACAAAGAGCTTGCGAGGTTATTTGAAGCAGGAGCAGCAAGAGGGTATGGTGGATCACGAGATGATGGCGGGTCAACTCCTGCACTAGGGACAATCAAAGAAATATTTAGCTGTTCACAAAGGTCCCAGAGACAAATTTGAAGTCTTATTCAGTAAACAGCAAACAGTATGTCACATTCGCAGACAGGGAAGACTTCAAAGACATTACTCATTCCATATGTTATGGAAAACAACTGAAAGACAGCAGTATCTTAAGTACCTAGATCCAGGCTAGACGACCGACCTCTCTCGGATATATCCAGACCTCTAAGCATGCTTTCGATAGCTGTAACCTTCTGTTTGCTTGCATGCAGCACGCTTTCCAGGCTACGCTCTGTACCTTTACCAGCTGACTTTGCTTGTGAGAGAAAGAGCCCAGAAGACAGCGATGTTCCAGAGGGTAAACTTGCATTTCTATCCATTGCCACTATGGCTGACGTTCCGTAGCCAGGTATATTTGAAGGAGCAGCTGTTGAAGGGTTAGAGGACATCTGCAAGCCCCTTTCACGAATAGAAGGAGAAGCATGTCGTCTGTGCAAACCCCCATCCTCGTCATTTATTATCTGTTAAAAAATCACAACCTCATCCTATGATCACAACTATGATACAAGAGACACTTCATAATTTAAGAATGTACGTGAAATGAAATAACGACTCTGTGAATTCAAGGTCAGGATGTACCCTTTGAATAACAGCGTCGAAGGATGAAAATAAGCGACGGGATCGCTCAGGCCAAGTCTTAGCAAACATTCTGTAGCATGCTCTAGCAGTTGATCGTACCTGTTGCGGTTAATGGGTCAAATTGTTCTAACCACAGAGAGATCTCCAACAATATATGAAAAGTGATATAGAACACAAAAAGGAGAGAGTTTCCAGAAAACAAAGCAAGAATGTCATAAAAGAATGCTCATCCTTTCACAATTAGGAAACTCTCTTTGAAATGCTTAGTACTTGTATGAAAGTATGTTTACAAATAAGGCTCAGCTTTTCTCTAAAAATTTGATTGCTCCACCAGTCCATCGTTTATCAGAATCGTTCATTGCCTTCCTATAGGAAACTAAATGAACGTAGCTTATTTGTCATTTCTTGTTTCTAATTGGAAAGAAATTAGCGTGTACGCTGAAACACAATAGAAGCACCTTTGCCCAAAATCTGCATGGACATCAGGACCAGGTATTGCAGGTGGCTAGATAGAAATGATATAATCTAGACTAAAAGGCATGTAAACATGCCAAACTCAAGGTTTTATCCAGATGTCATGGGGATGAAAAAGATAATCTTCAGTGTCTGTACCTCACTCATTGCATCACCTACACAGCATTTTATAAGGTCTTCATAGAGATCAGCCGCACGTTGTATTTCAGGTGCGTCCGCCCAATATTCTAGAATCAGGAGTGCATACTCACAACACCTACAATGAACAAAGGAAGGTTATCGTGAAAGTCAAAGAGAAAACAGAAATGCACTCTAAGAACATGAAAGTAGAACCTTGCACGAAGAACAGCATTGCGGTCATTTTTTGCACAATCTGCTATACGAGGAAGGGCACGGGGCACTTTGCAATTACGCAGCATCTGGAAAGTCAAAGAGTTACAAGTACAGCAATGCACTTCACAAAGAAAAGAAGTATTGAATATGGTAAGACTTGGAGCATTACAGTTTTTATGCAGTTATCGGCAGACTCTGCAATTACAAGCACAGTTATGACAACAAGCTTGAAAAGGACCTGAAGGTCAAACCAAAGTCAGAGGAATGTTTAAAAAATTCAGTCCAGAAGCGAAAGAAATTGTACTTACTGGAATGAACATCTCCGCACATGCCTCAAAATCTCCCAAGAGCTCCTTTGATAGAAAACTTAGTAAGTGGCAAGCCTGAGCAAGAAAAAGTAAAGATGAATCAACTCCCCAGAGATCCATGTTTATCCAGCAAAAGATAATGGAAGAATGCACTCAACGTTGTTGCATCAAAATAAAGTCTTTGTTAATGGAAATCCACAAGATGCAAATGCTGCAAGCTTTCATGCAAAAGTTTTAAGTCAGCAAAAAATAGTCACTATAACCTACTTGTGAGTGCCAATCATATGCTCAAACTTACAGTTTAGCATCCATCTTTGTACGAAAACCTTAAGTGATGGTACAAGTATGGGGCTGCTCAAGTTCGGCTCAACAACTTTATCAATCTCTAATTGAGTTTGAGTTTTGCTCGTTTATCTCAAAAGCCAATCCAATCCAAAGCCAAGCTCAAGCAGTTTGGTCTTATCAAGCAAAGCTCAGTAGTAAATACGTAGTCAAGGAAACGAGAACAAGACTCAATATATTAACGAGCTTTAAGGTGTAACCTTGTTTTTAGGAGCAGTCAAACTAGAACGGTAGTTTGACCTGTTTACAAAACTAGTCGTATCTTTTTATAAAATCCCCACCCAAGATTAAGCTTAACTTGGTGAATGTTACACAAACAAAGGCACAAACAATTAATCAGCTCAGGATTTCTAATTTCCTACACCCTAAGGCGCTAACAACAGCAGTTAACATTCATCTTCGTGTAAAGCATCAAGAAAGGTCATGATACATCATGACATCAAATGGCAAAAAGAAGATGAACTTTACGTTATCCAAGAACATGAACCAAAAAGAGAAAGAGGAAAAAAGACCGATTGCATTGCATAAAGTCCAAGAAAAAGACATAACCTGCTTCACTATGCTAGACCTTCGATCAGCTAATTGTGTACTCAAAGGACCAACAAGTTGCTTTATAAGTCCACGAAAACATGGGTAATCAACTGCACCTGATGAGTCGAAACTAGAGGATAAGTATGTGAAGTTTCCTTTGAAAAAGAGAAATTGAAGGTGATAATATGCCATCAATGACAAAATATATTAACCCACAGCATGTGTCAAAGTCCAGTCCATATGACTCTGCATGTGTCAAGTCTCATTAACTACTATTATACCAACTTCAAGTCACAATAACCCAACTTCAAGGACATACACAAACAGACATGCAAACACTTATTATAGATCGGAAACATATATGCAGATCAGTGAAGTTCAAAGTTTTATTTAAGCATTTTTTCAGTAAATCTGCATATGTTCTGGAAGTTTAAAATTGGAGAACATAATGATATGCACTGCAACTGCAAGTGATATGGCTAACAGTTCCAAGTCCCCCTCTCTATATCTTCTAGTTTAGACCTTCACGAAAAATTCTTCGTCGTTTAACAGTTCGGATAGGCTTAAGTGATGTATTCAGGTTCTTACAACCTATGACCGTAGGTAGGATCACCAGTGTCAGCGAGTGTTGATGTTGCTGCTTTACACTCTACCAGGAGCTATCTAATAGTATATTATGATGTTGCTGCTTATCTCACTATGAACTTAAGCATGCCATACAAACACAATCATTTAAATATTTAGGATCTCAGAGTCCAAATGTAAAGACACGTGACACATAAACTTGGTACCAAAGCACTGGTTGGCAGCTTCTTGGGGTCAAACCTCCTTGCTTGTGTTTGGTTCCTTTTTTCACTTAGTGGCCATGCACCATGATTTGTTTCTTATGAAGCTATCACCAGTCGACAGTCGTGCTGGGGGCTACCACATCAAGGTAATTGTTAAGCATGACACACTGTTTTGGCCCTATTCTGTTCAGAGCTAGGCATATAAAGACTATCAATTCCTTTGTTCTCCTACCTAATCCGCTAACAAGTTTACTACAGCCAATAGCTACGACCTGGAAAAACTTTCCAAGCAATAAATAGAAAGCAGCAGTTCGTCTCTCACTTCGTGGTAATTAGTGAAAAGACAACCACACGTGGAGTCTTTAGTGGTACTCTTAGGTCTCAACAGAAGATAGGCACTCAATAGAGTGTGGTTGCCATGGGTATCCCTAATTGTAATGTGATCTTTCAATGGCATTTGGTACTTGCAAGAGCAGAAGTGTTTTTAGGTTTGCCAACCGCAAAAGGTTGGTGCTCTATAAGGAGTTACTGTACTGATGCGTGAAGGGGAAAATAGCTGAGGACACCTGAGAGGCGTCCTCGCTCTGAGTTTGAAAGAGTTCACATATATATTCTTGGGTCAAATACCTATATGCTTAAGCTTTGGGTCAAGGTTGGGTCCAAGACCTATTTCCAAAATAGTATATGTTAGCCGCCTAGTAATCTTGTCCCTACCAACAAATAGAGATGGCAGCATCAAAAAGACTAGCAGTAGATGAAGTGGCAAGTCATTGACCCAAGAAGGTCAAACAAGTGACATAAACACACTCCTTTTTTTAACAATGTAGTTGTAAACAATTAAATTTCACACCAATCCAGTTCAGATGTTTTGACAGCATTTAACATGCAAGGGTGACCACACAGACGCGCACACATAAAACGTTGAACTCTTCTCCATGGTTTCCTATTTCTAAGCTATCCAAACAACAGCATACACACACATCGAATTAAGATCATAGGTCCCTTATAAAACGGCCATTTTTATTGATTCTCTTAGAGTGAGCCTTGATGCAACATAAGCTTGCTCCATTGAGACATGAAGCCACATGTTCCAAATGCAGAGACTGTATCCCTTCAATAGCAGGGATATGGTAGCATAGACCTAAGCCAACACAGACCCTGCAATGGCGAGAGCCTCGCATCATCTAGACAATTAAATACAACATAAACTTGGTGGAAAAAAAGGTTTTTCATTTTCATTTTGATCCTTGGGCGCATTTACAAACCTCCAATAACAAGACCTTCAACTCTTTGCATGGCTCCAATGCGGATAGACCAATCTTTTTCAGGTACAAAAGTTGAGGCAATCTTCTCAAATTCTCTTATTAGCTCTTTCTCTGAGTACACTTTAATTGGGTCAACGGATTTTTCGGTGGCATCACTATCTCCTGCACAACAGCAAATCAACAAAATGATACCAATTATGTATGCTTTCAAACATCATTCAAGTTTTACTTGTAACTCTGCAAATGCACTTTTTTGCAGATTTCACTCTTGACTTGCCACCAACATTGTGAAACTCGTGCGCTTCCTTACCATTCTTTGCAGGAAAGTGCTCACAATAAGAAACATCATATTGCTGTTTTATTGGAGTTTCTATATCATTATGCATGTAGCTGCAAAAAGGCCGTGTCAGCCAATTGCACACTTAATCTATCAACAACCCAGACTTACGCAAAAGAAAGTAACAGTGCATCCACATATAAACAGTTAGCTGATACAGTCAGGTAAAATGCAGATTGTGCCAAAAAGTAATATGAGCTAACCAAGATGTAAATTGCTACACAAGGACCAATCCAATAGTAACCTGATCATTAAGTTTGAGTCTATAGCACACTAACCCCCAAAAAGAGACACCTCACGCGTAGAACTCTTGGCCTTCGGACTACTTCTTTTGGTATTAACGCTAGCAGGTTTAATGTCTGCAACGGGATAGTTACCATCTGAAGAACGATTTTTCGGTTCAATCCTCTCTAGCTTGGCATTGATATCTCTCACCTGCAGTACATAATTGTACCAGAAAAACTTAATGAGGCTAGAATACTACTACATATCCATCAACTTGGTAGAAGTCACTTGTATACTGATATTGCATTATGCTAGACATGGCGTGATATAGTTATATGTCTAGGAGTGTTGATTTGTACAAGAAGCGGACTGGGCCCAACAGAAGTGTTAAGAAGACATAAAAATGAAGAAAAACCACCCCGCTACTTATGCATATACACTAAGTAGTACTCCCTCCCCAATTATTTAATCGGGTTTGAATTGCACGCTTATATAGGATATTAGTCATATGTTATGAGTTTCCCATTCTACCCCAACAGAGAGAGAAAGAGGGGAGGAAAAAAGGCAGGCCAGGATAGAGAAAATGCGTTGGTGAAGGATTAAATGTGAAGCGAGAAATAGAATAGAAAAAGTGTAAAAAGAGTAAACACGGAAAAACATCCACATAATTTTTCTTAATCTGGAAAGTGATCATTTTTTTTTTTGAGACAGCCCAAAAAGGAAATATGATCAATTTGTTGGGACGGAGGAGTGTATATTAAGAAGGGTGTAACAGAATAGGTAAAGTACTGCAGCTATAAACTTACCACTGACATAGGAAGATTGTGACGTTGAAGTTCTTCACGGAACTGAGGCCCAATATGAGTATACATCTCCTGCAAGGCCAAGGGACTTAAGATAAATGACCCTGATTCCATCCACCACAAAATAAAAATGAAAGGGAACCAAAAAAAGTTCAAAAGAAAGAAAAGGAAAAAAAAAAATAACTCCAAATGCAAACTAAATTTTGCAGAAGCCAGAATCAATACCTTGGTGGCAACTAACACATCTGCAACTCTAAAATGATCAGAGAACAAATCAACAGAATATTTTACTAGACAGAATCATCAAGATTTTCTGAGAAACCTTGAAAACTAACGATTATTTCATTTTAAAACAAAACGTTCAAAGCTCACTAAGCTAAGTGAAATAAAAATTACTGCCAAAACAGCAAATAAGAAGTCTGTTAACAACTTTAACCAGTTTCAATTCGTATGTGATAAAGAGCCCGGAGTAGAATAGGCAGTCCAAAAAAAGTGGCCAAACGTCAGGTTTAATAATCAACAGACAAAATCCGGAAACTGATTCTATTATATATCCTTGTTTTTGGTCAGTATCAATGCTTCCAGAAATGGCGCGCTGGTGGTGTAGCCCAGGTCCCGGCTACTCGATCGTTCCAAACATCCTCAGAACCAAAAAAAAAAGACGAGCACTAGGCACCACCTGACTAAGAAAACACTAAAAACTCATAACTGCAAAACAGGATCCAACCCACCCACAAGGCTTTGCTTTCTACAATTTCCACAACCTGTCTCTCCTATGTGCCTCACTAAAACATGAATCAATGCTTTAAACCCATCTTCTAACACCATCTGTCTTCCAAAGACAAAGTTCATCCCCCTTCCCACTTAATATTGGCCCTTAATAAGAAAAACTACAGAAAGTCTGACATATAAGACACGATCCAGAAGAACCACTCAACCTTCTTCAGCATCATTCTACCCCGTATCTACATGTCATCTTAACTTCATTGTGCCACAACATACCCTAACCCATGCGTCAGAAGATCACCAGATTCTACCACAGCATACTTCTTCATATAAGCCAAAAGGAAAATTCACATCCCTAACAGACTTCTGGGTAATAGAATGACCAAAAAGCCAGCCTAGCTTATTAACCTCTACACAGACCTTGTGTACTACTTAAGAAGCATATGTAAATTAAAGGTGGGGCTTCCTCATTAACATCATAGTCGAAGTGATGTGTAAATCATGATAGACGCGTAAAAGCAGCATCAAGTCTTCGGAACAGAATTCTAACAGAATCAACAACGTGGCGCGGGCAAAGTGTCCAAATAAAGGAGTGAGCTTCAGCCCTGGATTTGGTTGAAGGGCGGATCCTCTATACGTATCCAATTTGGATAAGTCCTAGGCATTCGGTAATAGAAAGCTAAGAGCAGAGGAACAGAACAGCCTCTTGGAGACCAAGAGTATCTTTAGGCCACAACTGACAAGAGCATCCTTATCCAAGCTAGAAGACAAATAACATAGAGAAACAGAAAAATGAACAAATATTGTCCAACTCAATTTGCATGGAATTTGTAACACATCATTATCCTCCATGTGAATCAAGCATCGGATAAATAAAGAAAAACAACAATGAAATGGGGCTCACTAACCTCGATGCAAGATATAGCTGCCTCCCTGACACCAGGATTCGAATCATGCAACATTTGCAAAATCTGACAGTCCAACAAAAAGATATGATCTAATTATCATAGCAAACATATCTTGGAAAAGTGCTTATAAAACAAGTTCTTAAGTCAAACTAATCAACCATAACATCTTTCTCATCAATTAAGCCACATAACGTACAGAAGGCAGAATAGCACGTTGAAGAGGGAGCTCTGTAGATGCAAAAAGACCAATTGCTGATGTGACAGTCCGTGCAAACTCTTCCCGTACTCTCCAGCTTTTGTGCATCCAAGCATAAGACCCAGCTCTTTCAACAATGATCGTCGGTGAAGAAACCTGCACCACACATGAAAACGCAGAGTTAAGTTGATATAACTTGCTGCTTCTTTTCTTTCTCTAGCTCTTAGAAAGACTGAACAAGCAAAACACCAGGACCTTTGTCCCATGGGCAATCAAGTTCAGCCAATGTACCATGTAGACACAGCACTATGACAGTATGGGCCAACCCTTTATCGTCAGCCAAGAAGAAGAAAAATTAACCTATTCTGCTAGATCCCTTATCACAAATCATACTCAGGTCATCAGTTACCTTAATTGGGATAAACTATATAGCAATGTTAGCTCTATACATCTTCTTACTCTTTTATGCTTCTTTTTCCTTTTTGCTTTTGATTCTGTATTCTATACATTTTTAATCACTGATCAGAGAGCTCCTCCTCGTGTATATGCGTAAAAGCCGTAGTTTCAAATCAAAGGCCCATCATGCTTTTCTGGAGGTTTTGCATGCCTCTTAATTGGTGAATGAAGATCTTCAAAACTTTTTTAATGTTTCATGACTAATGTTCAAGGATGACTATTTTAAATGCAACTTTTGGTTCTGAGGAGTTGCATATCCTATCCTTCCTTAAGCACTTCTTTTCTTTGGTAAAACCCACCTTGCTTTAGCTTTTCTGTACAGTCTTCATTGACTTAATGTCTACCGGTCAGCCTAGACACGTGGAGAAGAAAAAAAGGGAAGAGCTCCTATAGAACTGCACTCATTCAGAAGGCAGTCCGAGTTTGGATAGTTATGAATCAACTTATGGTCTAGCTCTAAAGCGGCCAAGCAACTTGAGACGTCATTAGTGTGGGAAATTCACGAATTAAATATTGAACTGAAAAAACAATTTCATACAAAATCCTGTTAAGTTATGTAACCTAATTCAATTAAAACTCCAGTGTTGCTTTCCAAAAACTTATCTAGAACAAATCCTATTGCCATGCTTAAATGTCATATTTACGCTCTTCCGAGCATATATATAAAAAAATTACTTCGTAGACAGAGAATAACGAGGTACGAAGCAGTAACAAAGGCCTCGATTACCGGAAGTGCTGGCCCCAACTAGTTTGCCGCAAAGGCTTATTTATTGAGATGAGAGAGCTTGATGCCCGTGTTGTCCACTTTGATCCAAAAGTATTCTTATTGCTCTTTTGAAGACGCTTTTTTTTAGAATCCTCATAATTTAGTATGAATGACTATGCTTGTGACAACTAAATTTCTTTCAACTTCCTTTTTCAAGTATATATAAAAACAGACGGGGTTACCATTTTCAAAATCTTAACCCAGTCAAAATCCCAACACTTTGAAAAATAAAGTTAAACGAGTGTATAAATTTATCCAAACTGGGCGTACATTTTCTCAAATTTGTAGCATATCATGGCCGTCAAATCCATACTTATACAGACCAGCAATATCCTGTCAGTGAAACATAATCAAGACCAGAGCAGCAGCCTCGTCAAATGGCATATCCAAAAAATCCATTCCGACTTCCGAGTGGATACTCGTGGTGGTAGATTACACCAATGTTCTACTACGAGGAGCCCTAAGCAGTTCAAAATTCAACCCCAAAGACCACCTCCGACACTGACCACGATACCTCAAATATCAATCAAAAATAAAAACAATGTTGCCAGACATTTAGCTGAGCAACAAAGTTCGCAATATTCGCCATCAAAATTTAGATAGCAAAATGTGGTTGCAAGATGTGATTTTGGCCATCAAAGAAGATCAGCAGATTTTAGTAAGAATATAATTCAGGATATGGGATCTGAAAACCAGAGCTTTTTTGCTTTGTACTTCAGAGGAACTTCAGCTAGTCTCGCTAAACCTACATTAGCTGAAGCATTCCACATACCAAGTAAGCCTAATTCAGAAACGATTACGATAAGTGCAGCCAAAGGCAACCTTAAAAATAAACTACTCCCTCCGTTCCATTAGATTCTTGACTTTTTTAGAATTCCTCTGATATATTTAGAACATATAAACATTGAATTGAACTCCAATAGCGATCATAGATTAACTAAGTACCATTTGGCAAGCCAAGTTGCTGGAGTGAAAATGAGGAGTAAATGCACTGTTTACTTGTACTAAATCTAAGGAGTTTCCAGAAAAGTTAAAAGGGGAGAAAATACATTTTCTTTGATCCCCACGATAAATTATACCCTCTCCTCTATATAAATTTTGAACATGTAAATCATTGACTTTCACTTGTTGCTTTTACCCGAGTTTGACTTCTAAAACAATACTTATTCTTTGATCCGTAATTAGTATCTAAACTTAGTCCGCCACTTCCATTTTCGTATTCCATACTCCAAAACAGAGGGAGTATCAAAAACCAAAAAAATGTAAGCCGGTTACATAGGGTTTTCGTGTATTATATGGTCAAAAAGGGACATGAACAAAAAAACATTCACCCGAAACAAAGGGAAGAGCAATGCTGCGGAGCGCGCACCTCCATGAGAGTAAGCAAGAGCCGCCTCGCGGAGTCACGCACGGGCTGCTTGGCGTCGCCGAGCCGCTCGACGACGGCCGGCACGAGCGCATTGAAGTGAAGCTTCAGGTGGTCGCCGGAGAGGACCGCGGCGGAGGCGAGTGAGAGCAACGCGCCCTGCGACACCCTGAAGTTGTTGTCTTTGAGGAGATCCAGGCAGCAGTCGACGAGCGAGGTGACCTCCAAGGATGACATCGTCTTCCTCGAAGCTTCGAGCAGTTGGTGGAGGCGCTCGACCCCCGCCATCCGCTCCTTGGTGTCCTTGGCACGCGACATCTCGAGTGCCTCCTCCATCTGGCGGTGCGCGGTGGCTAGGGCTCGGGATCTGGTGGAGTGACGGCCAGATCCGCCGAGGATTCGGTGGTTATGAGTTGGAAAGGCGTGCGAGCGTGACGGGGAGGGGGGAGAGTGTGAAGTGCGAAGTGATATCGAGAAACAGGGAGAGTGAAATGTTGGTGGTGGGTGGTTTTGCTAGATTGACGGGAGGAGGGATGGGGGGTTATTTTTGGATGACGGCTTGTTTGAAAGATTGGTCGCATATATGGTCCAAAAGTTACCCCTAACGGCTGTTCAATGACAGTTTATTTATTTAACTAAAAAGGACTAGTGGTAGTCTACCGAGTGTAGTGAAATTCAAACCCAATTATTACCGCCGTTAAACTTGCCTACTCTGCCGCGAAAAGAATGTACGGTAAAGTAGTACAGAATTTTAACTTCAGTGACAACTGAAAATCAAAAAATTGTGAAAATAGTGTCTTAATATTTTGGATCGATTGCTTGTATACTCCCCATAGTTTGCAATGTGTGGACGAATTTATTTTTTTCCCACAACGTGAACTTCCATTTTGGTGATCCCCATACATTTTGACACTTGAAATATAAATTCAAAGTCTTTTAAAATTTTTAGGACGAATGAACGATTAACATTAAAATCCTTTATTGGCTGCCATGTAGGGATGGCAATAAGATCCGCATCCAGCGGATCTCCGACCCGCTCCGATTTGTTAGGAGCGGGTTATTTTGACTTTGACTGGTCATGGGGGCGGGTAAGGTAATTTTTTTTTAAAAAAATTCATGGCATGTTAGGGTCGAGTATGGTATTCCGTCTAACCTGCCCCGGTATCTGACCCGCACCCGTCCCGGTCTACTAAACATATGCATCACTCAATCCTAGCCGTTCATCCTGGGCCATATATATGATTCTCTCAAGCCCTAAATTTCTTATCTCCTCTCACAGTGTCACTCAGTCACTCTCTACCCTCTGCCGACTAAGGAAGCAAGACGCCAAGCCCAGTTGCCACGCCACTGCCACGCGGCTGCTCCACCGCTGCACCAGCTTCTCCTTCCCTCTCTGCGACTCGGCCATCTCTGCCAACTTACCCCGCTGGCACCGCCGGCTCCGCCTTTTTTTCTCCTTCTCCCCCGCATGGTCGATGGTCAGCCCCCACGACCACGGCTCCACCTCCACAGTTCTGCCTAATCGGCCACCCACCACCATCACAACCACATACCAGGTGACTAAAGCACCATTCCTGTCCACCTCTACCTTTAGCGATATTCTCATGTCACTGATTCTAATTTTAGATCCTGAATCTGTGTGAAGCGCTTTGCTCATAGCGATGAAACGTCGGAATTTAATTGAGATGTTGAGTTTATTTTCACGGTTCTGTGAATGAAAATAGAAGTTCACGAACTGGTTTTCCAATTTCCATCTTGAATGTGTGTGGGTTTTTTAAGTGCAGGATATAATTTGATTTCTCGGTTTGCAATTCATACCGGCCGGGACGGGGAGGGGATGGGATTTTAAAACCAACTTAGGGTCGGTTATGGTATTACAATTACATGACCCGGTGGCGGGGCGCGGTTTCAAGACTATCGGGGCTGGCGGATTTTATAAAACCCGCATCCGACCCAACCCATTGCCATCCTTACTGTCATGTTCAGACCATCACAAATACCGAAGACACCACCACTTCCCTTGACCTCCACAAAACTCGTGGCCACCTCCGGTGGTGGGATTGGTGGAGATTGTGGTGGTCTTTGTAGCGGTAGGCTTATGGTGGGTGACGATGGTGATGAAAAGCATCACAAATTAATTGTCACTTAAAAACCCTATATCACAAAATTTTGAAGGGCTAGGACTCGATTTAGCAAAAAGATCATTTGGATTATTAATTATTACTCTATACAGAATTGGATGAGGATTCTTACAATCTAGATAGTAGTCAAAGTTTATTCATGAGATTCTATGCACAATTAATCATATAGTAAACGAAGCATTTTTATGTAGTAGGATTATCGCTCTTTATACCTGAATGACATAATTCATTACGCAGAATATGCAATTTTTGTAGAGAAATTTTGAAATTCTCACAACGCTAACTTTGCTTATGATTCAAACGATTTTAATTTATAATCACTGATTTGGCAACTTCTTAAATCATTAAGTGAAGGGAAAATGTTTATTTCTTTTTACCCAATATAGAGAGTTCCCCTGAAACTAAAATAGAGTGTAACACGAGTTTATATAAGTGACACACTAATAACGATAACTGTTCAAGTATGGTGGTATATAATATCAATAATCTACTTTATACTATTTGGACCTTATAATGCAAGTGGCATTAGCAGAGTGAGCTTCTTTAAAATTGACTATCTCCAACTTTGTATGGCTATTTTCACACCAATGGAACACACATGTCATAAGCTTCACGATTAACCTCCGGAGAGTGTTGCTCCAAGGGGTGTATAATTTGCCTTGTGATAATCAATCTTTACGGTAGATGGCCTTCCCCAGGGCTGTCATTCTCTACTTGTTCTGCCCCTCTTCGCGGCGCATTGCATCCATCACACCTTGAGCTTGCATAAGGTGAAATCCGTAAGTCCAAATATGTTTTCGTAGATGCAATAAAGGTTTTGCATGTAGTTCTCTGAAATTAGAGTAAAATTATATAAGTATCAATTATCTTAAACAAATAGCTGTGATATTCATTAACCTTACAAAATAATGAAAGACCTAACACTTTTAACAGAATGACTGTGCCCCAATGACTTGAAAAGTAATTTCTTGAAAAGTCATCCCTTATCTATCTCATTTCTCATCAAGAGCGGTTGCTACAGCACCACCGCACCGTGCCTGGCGCCGTCACCATCAATCTCAACCACCCATCCGCAACAACACCGATGCCTGCACGTTCTTAGTCTACCTCCGCTGTCTCGTAATACTCTCACAATCGCTTTCACCGAAACCTATTCCAAACGAAATTGAGATCAAAAGTCAGAATGGACCCTATTAACAACAACCGCTCATCATTTTTTGGAAGTTTTGTTTTACGGTCATGGTATATTAGTTTGGTTTGAATTTTTATAGCGATAAAGCAGTATTATTAATTATCACCGATACAAAAAGAGAGTATCGTATTTCAACAACGATAAAATAGGGCATGTGCAGCCATGCACAAAGGTAATTCACTGCAGTTGCATAAACAGATTTGATTACAATCATTACCTAACACAATATTTCCCGCTACATCACTCATGTTCTCCCCGTTTCACGTCGTCTTCTAGCAGCATCGTTGATAAGAACTTTCACCAAACAAACCAGATTGGTGGTTAATGGTTCTCTCAATGCAACCCTGTTTAGTTAGATGAGATGAGATGAGATTAGATTAGACAGGGATAAGTTCTGTAAAGGGATGATTGAAACAGCAAAAAGAGAAATAAAGCTTCAATGACAAAGCCAACCCACCAACCCCCATGGACATAGCTTAAAAAGAAGCTAAAAAAGTGGTGCACTTTCACTTTAATGCTGTTAGCTCCATGGTTTAGTAGAGTATGGAGAATTGGAGCACACACACCAGCTCTTATTAACTGCGTTGTTATTAATTAAGCAAGTACCGTAATAAAAGAGAGTATCGAGAAAATGATACAAGTTCTTAATTTTTTATTTTTTTTTTGGGACTTGGACACAAATCCTATTAACTGCGTGTGGATGCTAAGCAAGTACTATACAGTAAAAGAGATTATATAATAATAATAATAATAAGAAAAATAACAGGTTATCGAACTCCTCCTAATGTAACTCGTGACACATAGTTGAACCTCCTCAAATATTTGAGATGGGATAGAAAATTAATGACTTTAACGTCAAAGAATATCTACCGAAAGCTACTTAAATGAGTCGTGAGTCATAGATTTATGAAAAAAGCAAACAGAGTTAAAAAAAAATAATAATAAAGAGCTAGATCCCAATAGGGATTAACCCACGTAACAGGATTGACATAAAAGTAGAGTTGTCAAACGGGCCGGGCGGCCCGTGGGCTGGCCCGACCCGGCCCGGTTCTGGCCCGGGCTGGCCCGGCCCCGTCCATGAACAGTAGCGGCCCAGCACAAGCGGGCTTGGGGCCTGGGCCTGGACCAGGCCTTCAAATTCTGCGAAAAAGCCCGGCCCGGCCCGGAAACGGCCCGGGTTTGGCCCGGCCCGAAGTCGGCCCGGTTCTGGCCCGGTTTGGCCAGGTCTGCGGCCCGGGTCTGGCCTGGTTTTGGCCCCACCACTTGTTTGAATTTTTTGCTTTTCCCCCCTTTCTTCCACCCCTTTTTCAAAATTTCACTTTTACCCCCCCAACAGCAATATAACGGCTAGTTTGGGGGGTATTTTAGTCTAACCTATATTTTTCAACTCCTTTACACTCTTACCCTCCCCAACAACTATAAACGGATAGTTTGTAGGGGTATTTTGGTCTTTTGTGAAGTTTCTAAAATCTATAAATTCACACCATTTCTCTCTAATTTTTCACACCAATCTTCTTACTCTCTCTTACATAAACATTCTATATTTCTACAAGCTTTGCTACTATTTTCCTCTCCAATTACTACTCTTGCTAATTACTACTAGTATTTACTAATTAGTACTCTTATTTATTAATTACTAGTCTTGCTAAATTCTTTTTAATTACTAACTCTCTAATATTTGTTACTCGTTCATTCTTTTAATTGTTATTTCTTATTACTACTCTTATACTTGTGTATTTAGTTACTCTTACAAAGTTTAGCGTGAAATATGGCTGGATTATTGAAGAAAATGAGGCGTGCATCGTCATCACGAAAAACATCATCATCATCGCAAGCACCACCACCAGCACAAGCGCCAGCGCCACGGCCATCACAAACACCAATCCAAGCACCAACACAACCATTCGTTCCTGGACGAATGAGTACAGGCTGTATGATAGATACCCAAGCCAATTGGGAGTTCAATCAAAACATTCCAGATTTTGAATACACGCCTGATGAAGACCCCCCGCATTATAGTCAAGGACGCAGCTCGGTTGGCGAAGCTACTACTCCGTGGCATAATCTCAACCCTATGCCTGGTCATGATGAAGAAGGGCCGAGCAATGCCTCCGGTAATGAGCCAGAAGTCCAAAAGGGGAAAAAAAGAAAGCCGAGTGTTGGAATCATTTTGATGAAGTTACGGTGGACGGCATCCGAAAAGCTCGATGTAAGTACTGTGCTAAATTATTTTCGTCTGGTAGTGGTAATGGACATCTTAACAGGCATTACCCTCAGTGTGCACCTCGACAAGGCCACGTCGAACCTACCCAAACGCAGTTATCTTTTGACGGTAAGTTATTTGTTTATAATCAGCGAGAGCAAAGAGACGGTCTCGCTGAATTTGTTATTCATGATGAACAAGCCTTTTCTTTTGCCGATAATCCTAAGCACTCTAGATATATGAACACATACGTTCAACCTTTGTACAAAAAGGTTCATAGAAACACAACTAGATCCGATGCACTCCGACAGTACAATGCTGCTAAAGCACGCCTTATCGATTATTTCGATAAATTTGACGGTAAAGTTAGTCTTACTTCTGATATTTGGCAATCTCCTTATACTTTTGTTAGTTATTCTTGTGTGACCGCTCATTGGATTGATGCAGATTGGGTTATGCACAAGAGAATCATCGCTTTCGAGCACTTCCCTTATCCGCACGATGGAATGAACATTGCTATTCTTATATTAAAAGCATGCACCACATTTAAAATTAAGGATAAGATTATGAGTGTTAGTTTTGATAATGCTTCTAATAATAAAGTTGCTGTTGCAGCTTTAAAGGAGACGCTTCAACCTGTACTTAATGGTGAATTATTTCATGTTCGCTGTGTTTGTCACATTATTAATTTAATTGTTCAAGATGGTTTAGCTGCTGCAGGAGATATTCTTCTCAAAATGAGGGGTATGACAGCGTATGTTAATAGCTCGAGTCCGAGAACACAACAATTTAAAACGTTGTGTGTTCAATATAATATGCCTCGCAGGAGAGCAGTTACAGATGTGGTCCACAGGTGGAACTCTACATACCACATGCTTTTACACATTCTGGCATACCGAGAAGTCTATACGCATTTTCTACTAACCCAGTTCCCAGCCGGCTTGCCAACTCAAGAGGAATGGCAGATGGCCACATACCTAGCTGAATTTTTGGAGGTATTCTACACGTCTACCAATTTATTGTCTGGTACGTACTATCCCACCTCTCCTCTCGCTGTAATAGAAATTCTGAAGATGGCTACAATGTTAACAAAATGGAGATATATAGGACCCTTTAAGGAAATAGTAAAAGTGATGGATCAAAAATTTAATAAATATTGGAGTAAACTGCCTGCTATTTTTACTGTGGCTACTTGTTTAGATCCTAGGTTAAAGTTGCATGGCGTGAACGCCTCGATACAAGAGATATCGAAATTAATGTGCTACACAGCAGAGGAGACAACCGCATTCACAGCAAAAGTGAGCAAGAGGTTTGAGGACTTGTTCAACGTCTATCGTAATTCTGCTGACGTGCGCGGGCGAGCTACATCATCATCCACTGTTGAGAGGTATTATGCGCCATACCTTCAGGGCTTTGAACATCTAGTAGCAAGACAACTACCAGGTGAAGGTACTTCTAATTCGGCAGGTTCGTATACTTTTTCCTCTTTTAATGAGATTGGTGTATATGCAAATACTGATCATTATTCTGATTTATCAAGGCAAGAACAGGTTAATTTTAATTTGTTAAATTTTTGAAAACAAAATCAAAACATGTATAAAACTTTATCCCAAATTGCACGGGATGTACTGCCAGTGCAAGCCTCCACGGTTGCTTCAGAGTCGGCATTTTCAGCCAGCGGGAGGGTTTTGGATGACAGGAGGAGTCGTCTTAACCCCGAGTCGCTCGAGCTATGTGTATGTTGGAAGGATTATCTTGATGCGAAATACCGCGAGCAAGATAAACCGATTGATGATAGGAAGAGCAGTGACTCGGATATTGAAGTACTTCTGGATGATTAGGTAATTTGTTTTTATTTTCCTCTTTTGATCCTTTTGGTTGACGTTGCAGATTTCTTGATCTTTGATTGCTGATATTTTGGATAGACATGCATTATTATTTTGATTGTTAGAGTTTTAAGAATAAATTTTTTCACAAAATATACTTTTTTTCCATATATATAAAATAAATTTTTACAAGCAAGATATATATTTTTTCGTATATATAAAAAAATAGGTAACTTCGCCTGTTTGTTTACAAGCAGCCGGTCCCAAGCCCGGATAAAAGGAGGAGGGCCTATGAACACATTTATTATTTTTCTATATAAATTGTTATGTGTTAAGATTTTATTAATAAAGTTCACCAAGAAGAGTATGAAAATGTTTAACATATAATAAAAAATATAATGGCTAACAAATAAATATGTATATACATACATACATATATATGTATATTACTTATAATGAAATAAAAGGATAAAGATTAGGTTCGTTAAATTGTGAATATTGCCTAGAGATGAAATTTAAAATTGAATAACAAGAAAAAAAAAAAAAGAGGGCCCGGGCCCGGCCCAAGCCCGGCCCTAGATATTGGGCCTAGGGCCAGGGCTTGGACTGGGCCTAGGTTTGCCTTCGGCAGGCCCGGCCCGGTTGGCAGCCCCACTGGCCCGGCCCCGGCCCCACAGCAGGCCCGATGGGCTTGGGCTGGGCCGGCCCAAGCCTGGCCCTTTGACAACTCTACATAAAAGGCAAGGCCTTAATTTTTGGCCCCAAAAGATGCCTTTAGATGTTCAAGGTTAAATTGCATCTAACTTCCTATCGTTTAACCTGTTTCGCAATTAGAACTCCAAAAACCATTCACAGTAGTTAAAAAGCACTAAACTCAACTTATCAATTGATTCTCAGTGTGCTTCACCAAACTCTTTAAAATCTAGAGCTCCCCAATCCATGTTCTTAGACAAAATTAAATCTTAGGGTCTATATACAAGGGTATATTGGACAATTTTTTTTATTTCGTTACATAAATCGTCGGTTGCAACACTTTTGCGATCACTGTTATCAAACAAAAGCGGGATGTCATTGTAGTAGAACATTGGGATTTGGGAGAGAGAAATAAATAGAGGGCATTTGGGTTTGGTTATCAAACAAAAGCAGGAAGAAATTAAATGAAATTAGGTTATCAAACAAAAGTGGGATGTCAGAAAAATCAAATGCCGGTGCGAGTGAGTGAACTCAAATGGTATGAAAAATTAGACAAAAGGAGGAAGGGGAAGAAAGAAAATCAAAAGAATTGATGGATGGGAAGGAAGGGAAGGCACGGGTTGGGTTTTCATTTTGATATTCAGTGGATAATCACGTTATGTGCATCGGAATTCTAGAGCAGAGGGGCGGCACCACCACCCCAGCGACACCGCCGCCACTCCGGCATGCCCGTCGTCTCCACAAGCCCAGACCCTTCTCTATCATCACAACCACAACCCGCGAAACCCATCGGCCTTTCTGCTTCATCGCCACATCGATCACACTACCGCACCACCCTCTTCTCCATCGTTGCCGAGTTTCACCCCTGTAGTATGACGAGAACTTTGAAACTTAGAACTAGGGTTTCACAAACTTTGATGTTGCCAATTTGCCTGAATTGCACAAACTTAGATCTAGGGTTTCAATCGCACCTTGCGATTGAAACCCTAGATCTAAGTATGTGCGATTAGGGTTCGAATTGAAACCCTTGATTAAAACCCTTGATTGTTGTTGACGTGGGTATGTGGTGTTTGGTAGTGGTGTAGTGGTGGGATGCGGATGACGGCGATGGGACTAGGCGGTGATGGCTGCTGCAGCATTGGGCGGTAATGGCGACAGCAAGATTGGGTGGCGGGTGTTGCGATGATGGGATTTGATGAGGCAGTGGCGGCGACGGGTTTCGATGAGGCAGGTGGCGACAGGGCGGTCGTGGGTAGGGCAGGTGGAAAATGGGGTGGGGTGATGGAGGTGGATATGCGGCTAGGGTTTGGTTTCATTAGATTAGGGAAGAAAGTTTGGGATTTGGGAGAGAGAAATAAATAGAGGGCATTTTAGTCATTTTATTATATTAATATTTATGAAGCGCACTATTCAGTAGCGTGGGCAACACATCCCGTTAGTTTGGACAATTTTTCTAACGGTTGCAACACTTTTGCGATCACAGGTGTTCATTTGCAATTTTCATAACCTCGGGGGGCTTTTTGCAAAACCCCAGACCACAAGGTATTTTTTGCAATTATTCCAATTATTTTTGGTATAAGACGAAACATTTTTTCTTATTTGAGCAACAAAACAGAGTATGGATAAACGCATGAAAGTGTCGATCTATATATTTCAATAGTAACTAGTTTTGATCACATACTTTACATACGGGAGTACTCATAGTCAAATAAAATTAAGTAAATAGAAATCACCGATACCAGAATTTTTACATAACTAATTGAATTTATATCAAGAGTCAACTTATTAGTTTTGTTTTCACTTATAAAAGTACTTAAAAATATGAGCACAATGCTAATAGTTAGTTTGTAACAAATTAGTTACAAACAACACTACCCAAAGATGAAACAGTCTGGAACTCCAATATAGTGTGGCAAAATAAAATTTGTGTCCTTGTAAAGAATTCGCCGCAAGAGAAAAAGTAACATTTAAGTTTATAATATATAAATTTTTTCTATAACAAATATCAAACTTTAAGTTTCAGTGATAAGGGATTTGGGGGGGAAGAGAGATCAACCAAAGAGATAATAGTCAAATTTCAATTTCATAAAATGAGATTATCTCAAGGGAGGACATGGTATTACTGAATTCTGAGGAAAAATTTTGGGACTTAAATAGGATTAGGAGGTTTAGAATTTTTGAAAATCTATCTTACGAATTCAAAATTTATAAAAGGAAAATGTCACAAATTAAGGAAGGATAAGGTCAACTTGTAATTTAATTGTGAGAGATAATTTTGGAACTTTTAATTGGATTAGCGAGGTTATGATTTTCGGAATCTGTTTTGAAGTTAGATTGGATATAACAAAATTCAAAAAAGGAAAACAGATGTTTAAGAAAAGATATAAAGGGATACTTAAGAAATTCAATTGAAGATATAATAACTTCGGTTTAAGTTCTTTCCACAATCAGATTAGATATTTCAGATTCTAAAGAAGGAGGAAAAATGTGTGAAGATCGTAATTGCTAAAATTTAGGTTTCATGAATAGTAAAACTGTCTAGAGATAATAATGGTTAGAATTAAAAAGTTAGAAAAGAAAAGTTCACGACGAGTTAAGAAACCATCTAAATAAGTAGTGACGTGACAATTTTCTCTCAGTTTCTAATATATATATAATTGGATTTGATTATAGTGACAATTATTATAGCATGCAATACACGAACATTCAAGAATTGACAAATCGGGATTTGAATTACCAAAAGAATAAACGAATTGGGTTCTGGAATCGGCCGCAAGTAGTCAAAACTCGGCTTTTTGAGAAGTGGGCCTTACTTCTATTAAATCTACAAAGTTGTTCTCGGAAAAAAAAAAAAGCCTAAAGAAACTTAGATGGAAATTTAAAGGGTCCAAGAAGCAAAGGCCCAACTAATTTTTAATCTATGAGGGACTGCCCTTGTTTGTATTGTAGGGGTCAAAAATAATAAATTGATTTATCATTACCCGACATTGTTTTGACGAGTGAGTAAACTAGGAGTGAACATTTAAACTGTTGAAATTAATATAATTTTAAAAATTAAACTAAACAATCCGTCTATTTTCAAACCGATCTAAAAATCAATCAATTTGCTTAATTTTTTCCAAAATCGTACATTCGATTCGGTTTGAATTTTTTTGAAATCACATAAACCTTACCAACTGTATATAATATAACATAACATATCTATAATTTACCTAATCCTAGTTATTTTTTACTAACCCTAATTATCTAGCCACTCATATAAAATACGATAAACCCTAAGTCTCTTTACGTAACACATATTTTCACTCGCCGCCTATATTTTACTAAGTGTTATTAATTATGATTAAAAAATTCAGTTTTTTGGAACTTATTAGCATGTATAAGTTATTAATTTTTGGGCCTTAACTTATCCAAAATTGAGTTTGTTAACCCTACGGTTATTTAACCTAGGAGTATATTTGATTTTGATGATAACTAATATTAATGATTATGTTGTCTTAACATGCATTAAGTTGATGAAGCAATAGGTACGATCTCATACTCATGCAAATGGACAATTAGATGAGCTAATCGATCAAACGCACTTCACGGAATGGTTCAAGACGGAATACTTCGATAGATTTTATTATTACGTTTATTCCTATCTTTGTAACTAGACATAAGGAGATGATCGTATCGATGACTGTATACCTAGAACTTGCCCATAGGTTTTCCTTGCATGCATAAAAGTTTTTCATTCTTTGAAAACTAGGAAACTGCATTTTCTGGAATGCAGTCGACTGCATTGGATTACAGTCGACTGCAAGTTGGGCAGTGAGGTATTACAGTCGACTGCATTGGGAATGTAGTCGATTGTAATACTTTCAGTAGCCTATTACAATCGACTATGTTTGATTACAGTCGACTGCAAGTTGGAAAATTTGAATTTCCAACGATTACTTTGGGAATACAGTCGACTGCAATAGCCGTTTGGGGCATTTAATGCTCCATCTAATTCCAAACGGTCATATTCTTTCCCACTTCTATAAATACTCATCTTGGGCATAGTTTTGATTCATCAATTGCATTCAAAGCTCTCTTATCTTTCATATTCTCAAATATCAAAGTAATTGTTCAATCTCTCTTGGTTTTCATTATTTTCTCATCCATTTCAAGAGAGCATTTATTGTGAGCTTACATTTGAGAGATATACACTTTCATAAGTCATCATACACTCATCTCTCTTGCTCTAGAGCTTAAAGTTGTACTCATCTACTTCTTGAGAGTGAAATCTTGTATACATTTCTTCATCTAAAAGTTTATTGTATCAAAACTTGGGGTTGTCAAGCTTTGGAGCTTTGGGATTGTCAGAGCTTATTCTTGATGTGGGCATAGCATCAAGGGATTGTAAGAGGTTCGATCTTGACCCGTAAGGAAGAACATACTAGTGGATTCTATGGCTTTTCAAGGGACTTCCTTGAAGGGGTGGACGTAGGCTTGAGGATATATCAAGCCGAACCATTTAATTCTCCTTGTCAAGTATCTCTAAACCCTTATCTCCTTACATTATCGTTTTACATTTGTGTTAAGATCGGCTTGTTTGCTTACTTGAGATATTGTGTTTGAAATTTGTTGTCTAAGTGTTATTCTTATTCTTTCTAAGTTAGTTTGTAATTGCTTAATTATTTTAAAGTAGTCTTAAAACCCTATTCACCCCCTATAGGGTTATCTTTTTGGTTTCAGAGTTTAACCCAAACTGACCTGTTCAACCACGATTCGTTTTTTTTTCTTCCAAAACCAAGGTTGGTCGGTATGAAATCAAAAAGAAAGCGGAATGCTCCTAAAGGATGATGAGTCGAATTTAGCACTGGTTGACCGGAAAAAATGGCTAAGGAAGCAAGTCGAGGGTTCATTCTTGGAAGTGAGATGATCTACCAGAGTAGGGGGTTTTAACAGCCCCGATAATCGGGAAAAACAAAAAAATAAAATGTACTAATCAATACGGCGATTTGTGATGATGACCCCCGGGACACATGAAATAAATAGGTAAGAGGGAAAGTGCTAAGATCGTTAATGCCCCATCTAGCGAGGCCTGTTGAGAGAATCGATGACTGCATCTTTAATGCACTGCTAGTGCCGAATTGGCCTATTTTTTTGCGTGTACCAATTAACTAGTCTTTAAGCGAGTAGATAGATGTTAATCAAAAAATGGAAGGGATTCATTTCAAATATCTCTGTTTGTGTTCGGTTTGGTATTCAGCCTCCAAACCGAACCAACTGAACCGTGCTCACCCTTAGAGCAAACCCTTTCCTCTCTCTTTTAAAAACCCTTTGTGCTCTCTTTACCCTTCTACAGCTTCCACAAGCCAACGTCCCCTAGCTGCCCCACTGTGCTTCCATGCGCATGGGGCGGCTGCTGGTATTCGACGACGCTATCTATGTAGTGTCCTTTTATGCGTGTTTGTGTATTGGTGTATCAGAGGAGTGCAAGGTGCATGGCGGGCTACAAAAATGGTCGGGGTTCAATGACATAATGGCGGTAGGATCCAATCTCGTTGGATCTAATCTGATCTAAGTAGATCAGAGTGATCCACTCTATCTGCCAGATCTACACCTTTTCAACCATGGAGGTTTGACCATTTCCTTTTGCTTAGAGATAAGAGGTTTTCGACTTGTGGGCCAAGTATATCTTCACCTAGGTGGCCGGATTTCTCACCGACAGTGACCAGAATCCTCGCCGGCTACTAGAAGTTGTCAGTTTTCAAACAGAGTACTAGCGGAGTTGAGGTGGCTGGTGTAGTGGTTCCTAGCTCCAGTTTTTAGGGTTTGTTTTTAGGTAATTATTGTTGACCTTGGGGAGGGAGGGGGCTGAGAGGAGTGGGATCTTGCCGGAGGGGGGGGGGGGGCGCTACAATTGGGAGTGTCCTCTGTTTATGTCTGCTAGGTGGTTTCTTCGCCCTTCTTGCAACTTTTTGGTGTGGTTTCGATAGGAATGGTGGATATATGCATACTTGCCGTGCCGAAGACTTATTAGCTGTCTGCTGCGCTTTTACATCACTTTTGCGTCTTGTTTTTCATGATCGTCTCCTCTAATTATACTAACCATGTATTATTTGTTTTTTTTTTTTTTGTGTTTTTAACAATTTGGCATATTACTTTAAGATGAGTTAAAATATAGAATATGCTCTACTTTACCTTAATTGTAATGTGTACCAAGTTTTATTAGGTAATTTGTTTCTTTTCGACCTTTGCGGTCATGTATAAAGAGTTACGATATGTCTTGACCTAATAGTTATTTGTGATGTCCTGAGACAACTTGAAAGCCTCTCTAACCTTTAATTATCAATGTCATTCTCTTATTATTATCACAAAAAAGTGTTTTTCAGCATCACATTTAAAGTGAAAATGAGAAGCACTTTCAATGACTATATCCTAAGTACCCACTTTTAGTGACTTTTATGAGAAGTACTTTTTCAGCGTCATTAAAGGTTTCGTTTTTCTCTCTATATCCTAAATACCACTCTCAATGACTCAAACATGACAATTTGCATCAGAATAGAAAATATTTTGTGCTTCTAAATTGCTTTTTCACTTAAGTTTTGAATTTCATTGTACTTATACGTAGTTATGCAAATTGTACTTTACGACACTATAGGACAATAGCATCGGTCCACACCTGAACAAGTTTGCATGCAAAAGAAATACGAAATAGCTAAAGTATCTACTTTTTTTTATTAGAATTATCAGAAATATAAACTATCAGAAATAAACGAGGCTAACATCCCTAACTTCAAGGATTACATAATCATAAAAAAGCTGATAACGGATGACAACCTCATCCAATAAGTAGTGCCAAAAAAGAAAGATAAATAGACCAAAAAGTTAAAACGAAGCAAAGATAAAGAACAAATCCCTTTTGTCTTTTTTTTTTCTTTTTTCAAAAATGAATAATAATAATAATAATAATAATAATAAAACCCAAACAGATAAGAGAGAAAACTAACAGATAATAACCCTAGACAACCTTATGACTAGGGCTGTAAATAAACCAAGCTGTTCACGAACGGCTCGTGATTCGTTTTCTATAAAACTCATTCGCGTTTGTTCATATAATATATGAACCGAACATGAACAAGTTTATAGAACTCGTTTATTAAACGAGCCGAGCATGAACACACCAAAATGTTCGCAAACATCTCATTTAAATAATAAATTAATTATAATATATTTAAAGAATTAACATTTATACAAAACCATATAAATTAATGCTTAAAACTGAAAGCCCTAAAGTCTATTAGCCCGAAACCCCAAGCCCGTAAGATTAACCCAATCTGTGAAGCCCAACCTAAACCCTAACTATATATATAAACTAAAACTAAAACCTAAACCTAAACACACAAACAATCATCTGCTCTTCCCTCCCTCCCTCCCCTCACTCTCTCTCTCTCTCTCACACACACACACACACAAAACACACACGCCTCATAGATCACACAGAGCCCTCTCTCCCCCCTCCACACATGCACATCACAGCTTCGATGTCGTCTACAATGCCATCGACGATGCCATCATCGCTTGTCATCAACATCGACGCTCGTAATCTCCCTGTCGCTGGCGCATGCATTTGTCTATTTCTACGTTTTCATTGTCAACCAATCAAGATCTTCAAGATTTCTTTTGTAGTGTTTTTGATTATGCATCCCTCTTGTATCTTTTATAATACAATTTTTGATTCATTTTAGCTTGATTAAATTGAAGGAGTTGAAGATTTTTTGCTGATTTTGGGATTCGTTGGCAATTAACATGAAGACGAGCCGAGTTTCAAAACTCGAGTTCGACTCGTTTTGTTAAACGAGTTGGGCGAGTCGAGCCCGAGTATTACAGTCACGAACTCGAGCCGAGTTCGAACATTGATTTTTTTGCTTTTGACGAACTCGAGCCGAGCTTGAACATAGCAAAACTTAAATGAACTGAGTTCAAATACACCTATGTTCGGCTCGAACTCGGTTTGTATACAGCCCTACTTATGACCACCAGTCGCCCACATCAAACCAACGGTTGAATAACACATGACACCTGTTCATGCCAATCCGAAGCCCAAGGCCACGACGCCAAGCCCGAGGCCACACCACCCTATGTCACTCCTCTTCACCATCGACCAAGAAATCCCATTTTCGTCACCGTCAACCACCACCAAAAACCACCAACAGTCGCTAAAATCAACCGAGAAAACAACCCTAACAAAACCCACGCCAGAACTTCTCCATCGCAGACTCTAGAGCCCTACCTAAACCCACCCGCTGGACTCCCACCAACCGAAGCCCCTAAGGACACAGAACACCGATCAACTAGCAACAACGCATATGAGCCACCAAGATTGAAACCCAAAGAACCAACCTTTTTGCAAGGTCGAGAGGGAGGCAGATCTACTAGGGGGAGGGGGAATACAACCTTATTAGAAAGGGCAAAACCTATGCTATCACGCCACCACACATCAGAGAAAACCAATGGTGGTGACGGAGGACGAATAAAGAGAAGAAGGTTTTGTGTGTCGTAGAGAGCGTTTCCCCCCTCCTCCCCCTAGATAAGCTCTTGATCTTCGGGTAAAGTATCTACCTAAATGATAATTGAAACACTAAAAATGTAATCTTCTTAACAAAATATATTTTATGGCTACTACAACTTGTATATGTCTAATTTATCTACTATGTACGAACACATTCGAGACCTCATACTGAGTTACATAGACATTTAAACGTTCAGAGAGTGCCACGGTCATTGCCGTCCCTACATAAGGTCCGCCCATGATCTACACAAAATGACAATTACACTCTTGCTTGCTCCATATAAACTTCACTCTTAGATCTACAGTCGTACCACCTCGCATAGAACCATGTACTCACGAGTTGTAGTGATTGCTACTTAAAAACGAATGTGGCGTATTCTATTCTCTCCCACGGTCCGATGCAACTTTTCGAAATGACAAAGACATGCAAACATAAAGTCACTAAAGAACTACGACTCAAGCCCTTAGAACAAACTGAAAACCAAAATTTAGGTGCGGGATATTACACCACCATTATTGCACTGAACCAATTACCACGACCATTTTTTACCTACCACTGTGACTCTGCTACACTCCTTTTCCTCCAAACCCTAGTGTCCTTTGTGCCAAATGCGTCCCATTTAGTTCATCTTCACCGTCCACTCCTAACCCACATCCCCATTCGACAAGGCCCCAAATCCTGCTCATTCTCTTACCCAAAACCTAACACCATAGACATCTACACAGAGACAACATCCCTGTCTCGATTGCATCCCCCAACACTCACTAATTTTGGAAGTTTTTGAACACCAATGGCAATCTCAAGAATGTTAGCCACAAATTCAACGCCAATTTACTCCAAGCCTTCATCTCCCAAATAGTCAAATCCTTAATCTCAATTCGTTCAATCAGGTGATATTTCCAGTTATTTGGTGGTGGTGGACTGGTTGTGATGAAATCTTTCTTGGTGGTGAAGGAAGAAACATAAAGAAATGATAATGTGAAGGACTATTTCATTTTTAACCGATAGCACTCATCTTATGTAAATGGAAAAGAATATGATGTTTCTTAGTTACTCAACGCAAACCATACAACATTATTGGCCTCACTGCCTTCCCAAAAGGTTTTTCCTTGAACTCGAGATACATGTTAGGATCACACAACATATCATAAGTGAACCTCCACTTTTAACCTGTCTGCTTGCTCTTGTCTTATGGATAACATCCTCGTCAACTCCCATGCCTTGTGCATTAATGACCCAAGAAATCTTCAAAAATATTTCTCTTGTACTTGTTGACCATTTTACAATTAATTCTTCCCCGATCGTCCTCCTAGTTTTACTAAACTTCCATTCCAAGTAGTCTGTCTTAATCCTGACCTAAAGCCTTCAGATTCTAAAATGCTTTTCCACGACTAACTTAAAGTTTGGTCCTCCTCTAGTTTCATCGATTGTAATCGTATCATCTTAAAATAACTTACACCATGAGATCTCATGTTGAATATGCCTAGTAAGCTCCTTCAATACCAGAGTAGAAAGATATGAGCTCTTAAAGCTCGTCCGCCGCGCATATCCTTAGTTAGCTAAGCATGCTGATATCAACATACTTACTTGGCACTCATTTCGTCACTAGTGATATGGGCTCGTAAAGCTCGTTCGCCCCGCATATCCTTAGTTAGCTAAGCATGCTGATATCAACATACTTACTTGGCACTCATTTCGTCACTAGTGATATGGGCTCTTAAAGCTCGTTCGCCCCGCATATCCTTAGTCAGCTAAGAATGTTGATATCAATATACTTACTTGGCACTCATTTCGTAACTTGAGACATCAGACAACTTTCTTTGGTAATGTAGAGTATACTTCTTTCAATCTGTTAAGACCACGTGAAGATCCTCTAATTCTTTCTATATATTTCATCAATCGCCTAATTAAGAAAACAACTTTAATAGTGGATCTACCAGGCATGAAACCAAATGATTCCCAGGTACTTCAGTCTCACTTCTTAGGTTATGTTCAATTACACCCTCCTGAAACTTTGTACCGTGGCTCATGAACGTGATCCCTCTATAGCTATTGTGAGTTTAGATACCTCCTTTCCTCTTACATTGATAGGTGTCACTGCATGGTTTCACTCTGCAAGAACCACGATTCATTCTCTTCAGTATAAGTGATCTGCTCGCCCCGAAATGACAAAGTATTTTTCCTCCACTCCTCGTGCATTTTCTTACACGTTAAGATCTTTTTAAGCAACTTTGTCAACCGATCTATGCCCGTCACCTGTCCCGAGCTTATCAAAACCTCTATAGGGATAACTTCTGACCCAATAGCCTTAAATATCTCATCTTTTCAAAACAAACTTCATTTGAGATGTTCTAATTATACAAACAAACCTCTTGTTAGTATCATCTAATGAGCCACCGAGTTCTTCTAAATTATCTTCGGCTTCTCCGTCAAATAGCTTATCAAAGTAATCTCTCCATTTCTCTCTAACCTCATCTTCTTCTTTTACTAATAACCTCTGATCCTGGTCTTTAATACACTTACATGATTCAAGCCTCGGCTTCTCCTCTCTCTTACCTTAGCTAGCATACCGATCCCCTTTTCACCATTTTCAGTTCCTAAGATTTGGTATAGACTTTCATAAGCCACTCCTCTGACCCTTCCTACTGCCTTCTTTGCTTCCTTTCTAACCACCACCAACTTCTCCATATTCTCCTTTCCTGCACTATTGCAATCCTCTGTAACATTCCCTCCTTTAACTTAATTACTATATGGACCTACTCATTCCACCACCAAGTTTATTTACGTACAAAATGGACTCTCCAAAAACCTCTCTAGTAGCTTCAACACGCAAGGAGACATCTCAATTCACATTATATTAGGCTCATCATCCGGATTCCATGGTCCTTTATGCAATGTTATCCTAAATAGTGCTTAAACTTTCTCAATTCAAAAAGGCTCAACGGTATAATGTTCTAGTATAAATGACAAATTAGGACTTTTAGCAGCATGATAACTGACAGACAAAGTAAAGCGTATATTTGCCATGAAAGGCACAAAAAGACGAATAAGAACTTCCAAGTCCGAAATGTTTTTAAACTGCACGTCTTAAGGATTCTCCCCTAACTGAGACTTTTTGATTGTCAATATAATGTTGCCATTATTAACCAAACAAAACTTGGTTGTTTTCAGGATCTCAAGGAGCAACAATGTCAAAAGTATCTCGATGGAATCTAAAAACCGGAGTTTGTCAACCTTAATGTGTGAGCACCTCCTTAATACACATCAAAGTTAGGCACAAATAGGGTGATGACTGAATCACAACGGAACAAAACTTGGTTGGTCGAAGTGATGCTTCCATATCTTTGCCTGGACCACCTGCAACCGTGTGACACACACACACACACACACACACATGCAGATAGGAGAACATACACCAGGGCAGCTGAAGGCACATCCATGAACCACGAGAAGGAATCTGTAGCAGAGACTAACCTGAAAATGTCAAACAACACCCTAACATTAACAGCGAGCAGCAGAGTAACATGTCCCGAAGGTTTCTTCACAGAGGCCACCCGATTTTCTGGCATGTGGAAAAGAGTAATAAACGAGACTGGATGAGAAGGATGTGAATATACTCACCAGAAGATCTCAAGTCCTGAACCATATCGAATAGGTTGTTACTCGCATTAAATTCATCTTCAGCAACTTCAATGCATAATACTAGTCGTCCAACCCTTTTTGGTGTAAGCACCCCACTGATAACCGCATTTATGGGTCATCATCATAAGGTGCATCTATAGGCAGCAGTTGAAGTGTGACAATAGGTCTTCCATTTCTTTGAAATTCCGTCAGCAGAGACACTTGCCCAGGTTGATGGAGCGAAATGTTTCCCGTCAAGTCTAAATGCTCAAGTTTCCCTAGAATGAAGAAAAAGTATGGAGTTAAGTCGGCTAAGTTGAATTAGATACACATAAAGTACTTGATAGTCCTAAAGTTACACTATCACCCTACTAGTTTACAATAAAAATCATCTCATTTATCGATAGTAAGAAGGAAGGCCACATCATTGCAAGTGAAGAGAATTATATTCTTTTCCCCAGAAAAAAACCTTACTTTTAAAGCCTCCTATGTCTAAGGATTAAAATAATAATAATGTCTTATAATGCTAGAAAAGGGACACATATTTAAGGGTCAATACTATTCAACTAAGTCGCAGACGACTTCAAGAGATATGATGAGTGTATTTTGGGGTCTTATAAAAGCCTCTAAGAAGGGCATTCAATTAATTTCAGATGCATTGACCCTACTTGCATTTGACTCATCAAATAACATAAGGCGACGATAATGCAAGAGGGCATGTCTAACCAATAACCACACATCATTTGTAACGCTTGATAACGTGGTGGAGTGAAACAAACTATATTAAGGCTTTCGTGACAATACTGAGAAAAACTGAAATTAGTGCTCTTGAACAACAGCATCGATTCTGTAATTTAAGGCAAGCAGCAGAATATTGATTAGTGAAACATTGTCAGTTTTGGGAAACCTGTGAAGCACATACCTTCTGCAACTCTTAGGCAAGAGCATATAACTGACAAGGACTCTACAGGCATAAAATTGTATCCCGCGTTCACTGAAATGAGGTCTGGAGCCCGTGCAACGAGCTTTGACAAAAAATGTGCAGTCTCTATTCCCCCACGGTTTTTGCTACAAAAGATTCATGAACACATTTAACTTCAGGCATATCTATCAATTACAATTCTAGGGAAGTCTAGGTATGACTTGAACCTTATATTGATGGACACGAGATTCAGCTCTTCCGTTATTTCTTCTTGTGCTTCCAGAAAGCCAGATGAACCGAGTCCAATACCTTCAACATTGAGGGCACGAATCCCCGTGCACAAAAATTTCCCCAGATGTGACCCTACCTTGCTGGAGGGCAGAAAAATCATCATGCATACAACTGGACAATAAGTTGCATAGAAAGAAAGTCTGGTTCGCAGGCTACCTGCCAAGTTTGTTATCTCCGATCGAAAGAGTATTCAATGGCTTCTTCAGGGTTGCAAGAACTCCTAAAAGTTGACTCACTCCAAGACATGAAAGCTCACAGTTTTCCAATTTCAAATCGATAAAGGGGTTTTGCCTTTTGGAAACCTCAGCAAAGTAGGGGATTAAACTCCTGAAAAGCATCAAAAGGAGTTTATGAAAAAATGCATGGCATAGTCAGAATACATAAGGAATGCAGTATCCAACTCACTTAATCCCATCATCCTCAATAGGATTGTCACTTAAATCAAGGCTATCCAAACTCGGCATATGAACCAGAGCATATTTAAGACAGTCCGCATCATCTTTGCATAGGTCATTGCTCCTGAAACAAGAGAACTACCAGAGTCATTCAGAGGAAACAGCTCTCAAATAAATCATAAATGGCAAGTCATAAGTATTAACCTATTAGCATTCAAGTAGAAATTACGATGATGCAAGCCTGGAGGACATGTGACTGACTGGTCACATTCCTCGCTTTGAGTGGCAGTGCTATTTGCATGAGTGAGCACTATGTGATGCACTCCAAATGCATCCTGAATACAAACTCATAATTTGTAGACAGAAATATGCATTATAGGAAAAAGTAAGATACCTTAGATTGAGGACTCTCAATGATTTCAATGACTTGCCTATTAAACTTGGCGGCCGCCATTTAAAATGAGAAAGCCAGCCAGCAATCTGCAATATTGTGAAAGTGTCATGTGGCTAACTAATAAAAAAATCATATTAGACGCAGACGGTGTACTCACATTGTTTTCTGAAAGGTCCAGGATCTCTATACTAGATGAAGCATCGAGGAGCGTATTAAAAACCATCTTCGCAAAATTATGACAAAGGTGGTTATAACCAAAACTTAACGAAGTCAAAGACCTGACAACAAAACAAATAGGATCTACAAATTAGAACTGACGGTGATTGTTTGATTCATTCATACAGTAGCTTCAAAACGAGTAGGCATTCAGATTGTCAGTTAAAAGTAAAAGAGAATTTCCTCATAGGTATCCCAGCTGAGCGTAATTTGTTACAGTTACCAAGCATACCGCATTAACAAAGCAAAAGTAGACCCTGAGTTGCTAGAGAATGAACCCAAAGTTGAGAAGAAAAAAGCACACCTCCCTGATGATAAGAAATGTTCTAGTCCAACAGGCAAGGAAAACGAACGGGTCTCAAGCAAGCTTGACATCTTTATCGAGAAGTGTTGTATCCCATGCATTTGTACCGAATCACATATTGAATTTAGAAAACCAGGAGTAAGCTTGCAATGTACAAAGTCAAGTGATACTAATGTTTTCTTGTTCTGGATCAGAAGTTTGCATAACCCCTCAACCTGCGAGATTGTCCAGAGGAAACTAAATAAATCAACCGAGTAATAGAAGGAACTTAAATAACTAGATTGTTTTAAAAGTACAAAAAACACCTAGAAACAAAAATAGAGGAAGGCAATTTGTACGATACCGAAATCAAGTTTCTAATCTCCATTCAGATTTGTTTGTTTGACGAAAAACACATTATTCCGAGTCTTAGTGGCTTGGTTTATTCCATAGATTTCTTTATTTTTAATCACTCCATCGTATTTACCATCTGCCTAAATTAGGCCAATATAAGAAGAATTTTAATTTCAACTTTTATCAATCTGTGATGGATACCAAAATCTTGCAAAAAGCAAACTTGGACATACTAATCACATACATGATGCAATATGCACTAGGAGATCCTTTGGAAAGATTGGGCTCATGCATGGTTTTCTTTTATGTTTCCTATGTGGGTTCTACTAAAATATGTCATTATAAAACAATCAGGGATATATTAGGAGTCTAAGGTTAATTTAGTAACTTCATGTTATTAGATTATTTTTTCCTTTGTTATTATTAGGCATTGGCCTAGTCAAAGTAGTATTACGATTTCCCCTTCCTATTTTAAGTTGATGTAATCCCCATATTTTGTCAGAGTTGGATATAATGATTGTGGGCTGTGAGCCAATTGGGAGTCTGTGCTGCCGCAGATCCCCTACACGGGTGAAGCAAGTCACTGCTCAACCCCCTTTCTTTTTCAATCTCCTACCTCCATCGATCGAGCTCTCTGGTTCCACATCATTATAAAAATTCCAACTTCATGGTCATACATTGTGAAGGTGCCTCTGCAAGAATTACTGCAGCGGAAGTGTCAGTTCTGCTTCTTGTCAAAATTACTAAGGGAACAGATTCATGTTAGATGATTTATCAGCTACAAGGAACCTCAACCTTATCTGGTTAAAATAAACAGACAAAAACGTATAAAAGAACTCGGCTTACATGTTCATTGGACTTGAGCCACCTTAGTTCCAAGCCTTGCAACTTACAATTCCTTAACAAATGCTGCAATATAAAAGTCATTGAAAGAGAAAAAAGACATGGCAAAAATCTATGGTCATCTTGAGATCTAATAATACTTCTGCATAATCTTGAGAGAGTTGTTCTTATAGTCCTTCCAAGAAAAAGGAAAAAAGCACATCACTTGTAACTAAATACATATTTCCTTCAAGCTAACTGAGCTCTTGGTTATAAGTTCCAACCAGCAAAAGACAAGTTTTTCAAAACTACCAAGGATGTAACGTACTAAGAAGCGGAAAATCTCTCTATTCCAGTATGCTTCATGATGACTGAATGAAAACAGCCAATCTTGTGCACTTCATTGAACAAATCTCAAAACCGACTGGCATAAGAGATGCTAAATATTACCATTTGTTATTTGACTGGATGCATTCCAGTTAACCAGAATTAACAGGCTCAACACAGGATATTGCCTGCCTCAAAAGGACAAACAAAGGAAGTACTCTTGAGATCCTTGAAGGGTCTTATAAGGCTGGATCTATGCTCTCGTGCTTCGATGAGGGATGAGATGTCACCTATGAAGCACGGGTGCTTCAAAAGGGGGGAAGTACCAGGGTCGGGTACGCGTCGGGTGCGGGTGCGGGACGGGTGCGGGTTGGGTGCGTGTCGGGTGCGGATCCCTTTTTTCCTTTTATTTCCTTTTATTTTCTGAATTTCGGGTGTGGATCGGGTGCGGATTGGGTACGGATCGGGTGCGGATCCAACTCATGGGTAAAATATATAAACTAACCTAATCGGGCAGATCAAATTGGGAGATTCTGAGAGAGAGAGAGAGAGAGAGAGAGAGAGACCAGCGGCGCCTCTTCGCAACCACCGTGACCACCGGTGACGCGACCACCTGCGACACCGACGACCACCCGCGACTACCCTCGACCACCCGCGACTACCCTCGACCACCCGCGACTACCCTCGACCACCCGCAACCAGCCGCGACAACAAGCGACCAGCCGCGACCACCCACGACTCCGGCGACCTGCAGCGACCACCCGCGACCTCCGACGACCTCCGGCGACCACCCGCGACCACCTGCGACACCGACGACCACCCACGACACCGACGACCACCCGCGACTACCCTCGACCACCCGCAACCAGCCGCGACCACCCACGACTCCGGCGACCTGCAGCGACCACCCGCGACCTCCGACGACCTCCGGCGACCACCCGCGACCTCCGGCGACCACCCGCAACCACCCAAGAAGACGTCTAGTCACCTCCGGCAGCATTTCTCCAAAGATAAGTCTCCTCTTCCTCTCTTCTGTCTTCAAATCTCTCTTTGCTACCTTTTGTGACTTGGATGTGGATTGTCAATTGAAAGTTGGAACCAATTTATACAGTGTTTATTGTTTAACATGTGTTAAAGGCTTAAAGCAGTGGTTCAATGGTTAAAAATTGAGGGATGTTGAAACCAATTTTGCAAACTTTGATGCTATATTACCACTTTTATTATATATATGATCTATTTGGTGGTGGTTTTTATGTATTTGATGGTATTGTGCTACTGTTGAATGGTTGAATTAAATTGCACTCCGTCTTTTTATGCACTTTTTAAGATCCAAATTGCTTAGAAATTTAATACTAATTGTACATAATAAAAAAATATATATAAAATATTTGCCGTATCCCAGCCGCACCCGTATCCTAAAATTTTCAAAAATGCCGTATCCGCGTATCCGCACCCGCACTGGAATCCGTGCTTCTTAGGATGTCACTCTTCCCACTTAATCTTTAATGCATAGCCCAAGGATACCCACTGTGATACCACCGAGCCTAGTACACAACAATTAGTTGCAATGGGTTCGGATATTCAGTAGGTTAAAAGTTGGTTTTTTATGATTACAAGCATTTAGCACTTTTCTGAGTATCTCCCAAGTTTGTATTGGCTAAATTTGCATAGATAGGAAAGACTGTAGAAAAAAAACAGATTTGTGTAGACACAAACTAAGATTGCTTCTTTGCAAGAGAACGGTAGATTTGAGCTTTGAACATCATATTAAACAACTTTAATGTATTACATATCAGACATCATATTAAACGCTTCTTGCTATGTCTAGCGAAGACAAGTCAGTTCATACCCATACCCATATCCAGAAACTAGAACCAACACTTCTATGTCATTAGTCGAGCCTATTGAACTCTACCTAAGGGAGTACAACTTACACAAGTTTCTGCGATGCAAAACACATTCGGAAGTCTCAGATATCTGCAGTGGAAGAACATGTTTCAAAACCTAGCAGTTCTGATAGTTTGTAGAGGGGCAAGTGGTATTACGGCCATACCGCAAATTTAGACGTGCACGTGCTATTATTCAAAAAAGAGAAAATGCATCTAGTTCTCATAATCCACAAAAAAAGTGCCTTCCTTTTTCTTTTTTGTCCAACAAAGTTTTTTTTTATTTTTTGGTGCTTTACAGCTAGTGAATGACCACCATGAAAGTTATTGGCAGTTTTTAGAAGGCTAAGTGGATTAAAAGCCTACCCAGTTCAAAGTTAAAGCTGAAGTAACAATTACCTGGCATATATTCCAAACTCTTGGCAGTGATCAGATAATTTTGAGTAGTCACATTCTGTGTTGCTATGGTGCCCCTCATAACCAATATTTCTTACCAAAGCATCTGCAGAATTAAAGTATGTGGAACTAATTAAGTGGCTGGTAGGGGAAAAGAAAACAGAGGAGAACTGGAAAAGAAGGAAAACTTCTAAGGTCCAACTTTTTGCTGTATGGTTTGCTCAAGAGGAGAGAAAAGAAGGGAAAATAATCTTTTCTTTATATCTACCACAAAAAGTTTTCTTCCAAAGGTGGATGTACAAAGACAGAATTAAGTACAACATTGGACAAACCATATCAGTCCAAAATACAAGCATTTAAACGGGCTAAAGACATTTTACTTTGATTTCCATTCTCTACGTTGGATTCAGCATAAAATCTGAAAATCTTCATGCCGAATTGCTTGTAGAAAATTCAAAATAAAAATAACAATTAAAGAGGTATATGACTATTGACCAATTGTCCACTAAGAATCTTCAGTAATAAATGACTTAAGTATTGACATAAAGAATTCATTATCTGATTGATACAATCATACAAACAATAAGGTACTGAATCTATTCGGTCTTAACCAGTTATCCAAGTTATCAAAGTACCTTTTTCCCGTTAGTGAACCAAATGAAAGGGATTTTCATATCATCTATAAAAGAAAGTATTTTTAAACTATGGGTCTGCTTCCACATGCAGCTAAACATATTGTTAATGACATAAGAAGAAGTTAAAATAAAGCTACCGCAATTGAAGTTTCATTGCGGAAATTCTGATTCCAAATGCTTAAGACTTAAGATCATGCTTAACAGCTATAACACATGATATCAGAAAACTAATTGATATTAGGACTAATGAGAAAACTGTGCCCTAAGTATACATCAATCCAGCTTGAGTATTTCATGTTTTCAACGTCCCAATCAGTACCTCAAACAATTTCTCACCCTCAACGAGCCCAAAAGTGGATGGAGGTGAATGACCATAACTTTTTCCAGGGGAAATGTGTCAATATGAAAAAAGAACGCGGCACTATTTCTCTATCTCCGTCCTACTTTCATTTTATGAGATCTTCATGTACAAACACCCCAACCAATCGGCCACCGCCATCACCTCACCACCTCTGCCAACATTGGCGACCCCTTCGCTGTGGCTAACCCTCCCAACTCTCCCACGAGACCGTCATACGGTAGCAACCATCGAAGGAGGAGTACAAGGTGTCAGTGGCGAAACTGTAGACCACAAAGAAGGTGAAAAAATAGGGTTTGTTGTGTAATGGAGGAGAAGAAAAAATAGTTGGCAGCACGTGATCGTGATGGTAAATGATCGTGTTGATGTCGTCGATGGCGGAAGATCAACAGATTGCACAACTTTCTCCAACACAACCACCATATCCAAATTTGTATTTCATAGACTTTAAATTGAAAAACAAAAGCGATAAAATCAATCTATGGACTCATTTGGGTTTGGATTTGTGGTTTGCCTTTCATTTTGATCTAGGTTTTCAGTTCTAATTTGGATTCAGTTTCTTTTAGTGATTTGTTTTTGTCTGGATTTTGGCTTTTGCAATCCAATTTAGGTTTCCATTGTTGGTTGATGTAATGGTGATGGGTTGGAAGAAGAAAAAATCAATGGGGTGGAAGAAGAAGTAATGGGGTGTTTGATTTGATACAAAGAAATATCAGGAGCTATTGAAACTCCTCATAGACCTAGATTCACAGTACCTTGTGCATGACTGAAGTGTACAGGCAGTGTCATAGGTAAACAGGAGTGTTAATACCCAATAGATTGAAAAGTTTTTTTTTTTCGTATGGACAGCATTGCCCCTGAAAAATTTAACATCGATAAGGCTTCATCCAACGGCTGACTAATCTGGGTTGAGAAAATAGTTTAAGGTACAAATTGCATACATCTAAAACAAGAGGTACTCAAGCTGGATTGACGTATATTTTAGGGAATAGTTTTGGCATTAACCCTTGACAATATTTCTGACGATTTAGTGCCTATTTTTGACCAGGAAGACAGTACTACTTAGCTACCTGCTGCAAATGGTATTTATACAACTATAGCATCCTCTAATCCCCAGGCGTGCACCTATGTATGACATCAGTCATACGAGTATTTATGCAATGGGGTTGAAGCTGTTCAGTTTGACCGTAATTCTCCTCATCTGTCTGGATTAGGATCATGGGGCTACAAAAATCAGCATAAGTGCACCCTGACCATGCCAAGATAACTCCAGAAGAAACCTGACTGACGTCTTTCCATAACTAAGCCATCCTTTCCTAATGATTCCAAAGAACTAATAGTGGGCTTTCTTCTAATGCGCTCTAAATCTAAGGATTACCAACAAAGTCTTAAAGCAAGTATGTAACAGTTCAATATTATTGGACTGACCCACCCAACTATTCATTCGAGTAAAAGGCTTACACAACCTCAAAAGAAAGAAACTCCAAGAGAAGGAAGGGGTCCCAAACCATAAAAACAGATAGGACTGATTCATCACCCAGAGAAGACAATGCCTAGATTATAATGAATCCGTTCTTCGCTACATTGACCTTCCACCAGGAAAGACAGTAGTGTCACTGCCGAGTCAACCTCAGGATATCATAACTGCAATATGCCATCCCGCAGATTAATATGATAAACATACAATTTATTTTAAAATATAAAAAGGCTTTAGTCCATTCTTTGATTGGTCTTAACAAGCCTTAATCACATCCACAGTATTTAAAAGCAGGAAATGCACCCTTAAATTTGCTTCTCAGGCTGTTTCATATGTCTGGTAGTCATGTTTAGGCTGTTTGGGATATACTTTGTGATGGTCAAAATAGATTCAATCTACATTATATCCAGTTGCAGGTGTTTGGCAAACAATTGCAGACTGAATCACCTTCCAAAAGCTAAAAAGCGTTTAAATCCAGAATCCAGAAAATTGTGGATTCTGGAGTTCACTTTCAGAGAATCAGTACCACCACCATATCTCAACAAAAGATCGCATAGATACCAAATTACCTCCATATTTAACAAAAAGACATTATTTATGCTTCACACTCCCCAAAGGCTATGTTACACGGACTCGGTGTCGGTGTCCGGATAGGGTACGTGTCCGAGTGTCGGACTCGCCTATTTTTGAAATTTTAGGATACGTGGACACCGTCCAAAAGTTGGACACGTGTATGGGGACACGGCTAAAAATTTTAAGAAACATAAAATACTTTAAATGAGATTGAGTGTAAAATTTTTTTTTACAAGTATATATAAATTTCACATAAATTATATATAATCACTGTCCAGAATAAATAGATTCTTCTTCTCTTCTTTCTCAGAGGTCGATGGCCATATCTTCTTCTCTTTTCTCTCTTCAAAGTATCAGAGATCTTCTTCTTCTTCTTCTCTCTTAAAAACCTTCACAGCTTCTTCTTGCTTCGATCCTTACCGTCGCTCTCTGGCCGGAATGTCGACGTGGCGTATCCGTCCGGCAGATGACGGATCCGACACGGATCCCGTACCCGTGTCGGCGTCGAGTTTTGTCAACACCGCCCCTTCACCCCAAAGTGAAGGGTCCATGTAACATAGCCCAAAGGTTAAAGCTTCTTGGTCATTTTTGCATACAATATAAATTATAAATAGCGTCAGCACTTAGTCACTACTGCTGAATGGTAATTAATATTCCTAAAAATAAATAAAAGCTAATTCTGAAAAATGGTTCTAATTTAATGCAATATCTACTTTAAAAATGTATTGGACTTGGCTAAGCCATGCCTATGATTACGCGACATCTCATATTCCATAGACATGCGTCTCAACTAATCCCGGGCCAAAGAAAACTAGCCAATGAGCTTAGTGCAGCTGAGAGAGAGGACATGAGCACCTTATGCAATTCTATTAGCAATGAGATAATCAGATTCAATATTGCACTTCAGTGAGAAGGTGAGGAAAGGCAATCACGCACAATTAACACAAATCTTCTGTCTCCAGAAAGAATTTTGATGTCAAAGCGAGAACAACCTACCTGGGATATGGAGTTCACCAGGACAGCCGTCAATGGAAGGAAGCAAAGCTATCCCTGCTGCTGCATCTAGGCAACTGTTTTTCAGGTCAGCATAATGAAAATTCAGAATAAAAAGGAGGACATTATGACACTGTAAACATTCCAAGTTGTTTAATTCAATCAGATGTACATACTCCTGTAAATGGGTCTCCCAGTATAACTGACGCCAGTCTGATGCTGATTCATAACTTCCAACATCTTGTTTTGCCAACCAATCCATAGGTTGAAGACCAGGCCAACGTGACTTATATAGTGCCGCCCACGCTGACGGGAAGCTTATACATCTAAAAAACCAGTACTTCCACAGTAAGACTTGTCTCTCATGTTCGTTTCCTTCATTTGCGTTTGCTAAGTAGACTCATAAAATGTGCATATTTGTAATTAATGTCTCCATGTTTCTTTACCTTTTGCATCTTTTTGGGTTCCTTAAAAACTCATTGGCAGATCCATGATCGTCCAGGTATCTTAAAGGCCTATACCAAGAAAACATGAGAAATAAGTTACTAAAAGGCCATTATATTTCATCTATCTGTGTACTTACAGAGTATGTGAGGATGCCAGTGCTGAAGCGAGAACTATTCTGAAAGTGTAAAATGTCAATCACATGCTTCGACAGTTCACTGATCTAGCTATGTAAAGAGCCAAAACATTTATGATTCTATTCCACTATACAAAAAACGAGAAAGCAATGATATTTTTCGCTCAAGGAACCATAGATACATATATGCAACAACTTAACTCAGCCAGTAAAAGCGGACATATTGAACTAACAATTCCTCATGTAACTTTTGCAAAACCAGCGAAATAAGTGCATCAGTAGATGTTTGTGCAAGGGGTTCAAGGATGAGGCTTTTAGATTTCCAACTTGTGCTCCTGACAAGTAAATTAAAGATTTTAAACTCGTGTTGTATCCCTTCTCAAAATCCAAACCAGAATTCTTGAAGGCACTCGCCTGCTCTATCAACCCCTTCAATCATTCATGCAACAATATGGGGCTATAAGACTGAACACAGTATGCACACAGCAGAATTATTGAACTTATGGCCACTAGTTTTACCATTCATGAGTTCCTATAAAGCAATCCCAAATATTGCAGTTCACCAAAGAAGCCTAAAGAAGTTGTGCATAATAGTACAGCGGTAACAAGCTAGCAAAGAATTCGAGTTCTGCTACCATAATAAACCATACCACACGTAATGGAACTGATACAATTGCCACATGTGCCAGGAAAAAAAATGATATAATGCTTTTCATGCAACAAACAGAGTATAAACCAACAAAGAGGTTTTTGAAAGAGATAACTTTCACAAAACTATGTACGTGAGTGCTATTGGAGCTATATACAGAGACAAAATCAATGTATAGGAATAAATGAGAGTAAGGCGTGCGAAGTAACTCGAGTTCTTCCAACTTTAGCAAGGCAAGTGGAGGCAAGACTGGCACTAAGCAATCAATCAAATCTAACGGAAGTTGGTGTATACAGGACAATTCATCACCCCCTGCAACAAGAAGTTGACCACATAATAGTAGATAAAAAGCCAATCTAACACAATATATAGCACAATTTCCAAATATAGAAAAATTACCATGAAGAAGTTGATTCTTGGTAGCATTGATGCATAAGGTTAACAATGATGGAGCTTCACACATTCTTGGCCTGCGATTTTGCAAGAAACTAAGGTAAATATGTGGAGGAATTAGAGACTAAATACGGTTGCAGTTGAGGTTTATGGATTGACATACCTATAGAATGTTGGTCTACTGCAACTAACGACGGCGGTGATTCGACGGTTACATTTATACGCTTTATTATCTGAAGAGGTATAGGGTCGTGTTGGAAGAAAGGATAGGCAAGGGCTTCGAGGGAGTGGTTGTGGGCTTCGCCGCGGAAACCTAGTTTGTGGTGGCGGTGCGTCGCCGGCGATTGTGGCGGGATGATGACCGTGCCACGAAAATTTGTAGCAATATTCTTGTGGGTTGCGGCTTATAATGAGCTTTAGCGACGAATTTAGTCGCTGCCAGTCAACAAAATTCCTAAGAATCCAAGGAACAAAGTAAACAGATTTAATTTGTTTTCATTTAACGTTATGTTTTAGCCTAGTATGTTTATTTCTTGAGCCAATCTCAAGTGATTTGGAACTAAGTTTTGTATAATTTTTTTCTTATCTCTAGTCGGGATGAGGGTCGATTGAGATTATCTACGTGTTTAAAAAAAAAATTATAGTTGAAAGCAACAAAAAAAAAATTGAACAAAAGTGCCTACTTAGCTGCTTTCTGTTTAAACTCATAAATTTATTTTTAAAAGCATTTGGTAGCTGAACGCATCAAACTTTTATCGCTCTCAAAAGTAACACAAGACATGCCATTTAACAAGTTGATTAACTTTGGTGAGTCCTGTTGGGAAGTAATTGGGGGGAGGGGGGGTGTCGCGGTTTTAAGGCTCTTTCCTGGTTTTGAGCCTTCCGTGTAACTACTTTGGTATGTTGCGGGTGAGCGGTTTTTCCTCCATTTAATATTGTGAGAATTTGGTTCGGATTTGATACGCGATAGTAGAAGGATGAATATTGCGGTGTTTAAAATCCTTGGAGGTGTGCTGTGCTTTCTAAATTGGTGTGCTCACCTTTGGACCGTGTGGTTCCTGATTGTCTACCCTATACTTACCACCTTGTGTTTTGTTTTGTAAGTTTATTAGATGTATTGTTACTTTTCGACCTTTGCGGTCATGTATTCTGAGTCACGGGAATGGAGCGACCGTGTAACCTTTCTTTATAAGTGCAATTCTTCTATTCTACAAAAAAAAAAAACTAGTTGATTAACTTCAAAAAATGCTATATTTGTTTGATTATCACATGAACCGATCTCAACTCGTGCAATCGTTCATTTTACGGCCCCATTGATCTATTAAAATAAATGATTAATCACACTTTACACTTCTGAGCTTTATACCTTTATTTCACCCGGCTCTTGTTATCTATTGAAATTTCCCTAAGTAACACATTATTTATTTTTTAGTTCACGTAATGTTAAGAAGAAAGTAATGCTCCTCATAAGAAAAGGATAATTAACCAGCCATGCTCACACGAGTTCACGACCACCACACTGGTCAGATCACACGCGGTCTACTTCCACCATGGCTCAACGGCGCTCTACCACAACCACCACTGTTCTGCCACCGCCATTGAAAATGAAACAACTACTGTTGATTTACACTAAACTCGTCACCACCACCTCCAGTATCATGCCCCAAGTGAAAAACCACCGCAAGTGCCAACACATACCCCAATCACCACCGCCCACCCGTACCATAATACCTACCAACAACTCAGGTTATGTTTGACACTCTTTTTTTTTGCTCTTTTTTTTCAGTTTTAAAAATTGGAAAAAAGGAGCGTTTGGTAACCATTTTTTTTTCAATTATAAAAATCACTTTTTAAATTGTATTTCACTTAAATTTTTTTGAGACCTCCACCACAACGCACCCACAGCCGTTCGGCAGCCACCGATAGCCACCTCCGGCCGCCGGTAGCACCACCGGGTGGCGGTGGGCGGTGGCCATCATAACTGGCCGGAGGCCACCTCCGGCCACCACCGCCGGCAGCCATCGACCACCGCCGTCCGACAGCCACCATCCGCTGCCGGCAGCCACCATCGGGGAGAGCCACCGTCCGCCGCCGACAGCCACCTCCAGCCACCTTGGGCCACCACCGCAGGCAGTCACTACGGCGACTACTGTGACAACCGCCGGTACCTGCCGGCGACCACCGCGGCCACCACCACCATTGACCACCGCTACACCCCACCATCGCCACCACAAACCACCCAATAAATAGTCAAAAGAAAAAGGGTTACCAAATACCAAAAAACAAAAACTCAGAAAAAAGGGTTATCAAACATCCACTTATTTTTGTAAAATTTTTTTTAAGCTACTCTTTAAAAATTGAAAACCAAAAAAAAAAAAGTTTTGTCAAACATAGCCTCAATTGTCGCCATCGTTATTCCCCTCACTGCCACTTTCCCCAATGCCGCCATTCTAAAACTCCAATATGGCTATTGCACCAGCAAATAATTCCTTGATCTATGTGTGTGGGGAATGGATATAAGGTGGTGGTCGGTTGTAGGGGTGCGTGTGCATGTGCATGTGTTGGTGTGATGAGGTAGTAGTTCGATGATGGCCAGTGGAATCTGAAATGTGCTTGGTGGTGAGACAGCGGTGGGTTGGCGCATGTACGTTGGTTTGAGCTATGGATGGTAGAGATTTGTTAGTTTGGGCAACAGGTGGCACAGGCGTGGGGATAAGAGGTATATAAAGGCGGTGATAGCAGCGACAATAGGCGATGGTGCATGTACTTTAGTGTGTGTGATGTGTAGTGTGTGGCAATATGTGTGTGATGTGTAGTGTACACTAGGGGGTGTGCGTGCGCACGTGCGGTGTGTGTGATGTGCAGTATATGCGTGTGTGTGATATGCAGTGTATGTTGTGCACGTCGCCGGGGTGTGGGTGTGATGGGTAATGTGTGTTGTATACACGCGTGTCATAGGTGAATAGGTGGTTGTGAAGTGCAGTGTGTGTGTGCGTGCGTGCGCGCACGCTCGTGCGCGCATGTGTGTTCGTGAGCCGTAAATGTGTGTATGTGTCTCTGGTTTTTATGTGTATATGTGTACGTCACTTGTGTGTGATTGGCAGTGTGTGTTCGCATGTGCATATAAGTGTCTCAGTGATGGGCAGTGAGTAGGGAATTGAATGGATTTGGTGGTGGTATGGTGTTGAGATAAGCGGAGAGAAATTAGGGTGGTTGGAGGTGGTGGTCATTAGTAGGGTGTGTGTGTGTGATGGGTAGAAGGTTCGACGTCGGTGGCTGATAAGGAAAAAGAAGAAGACTTAAAGGGCATTGTTGGCAAAAAAAGTTGTGTTAGAGAATCTTGTAACGCCCTTTGACGTTCCGTTAGTTTTGTGTTAGCCTCGTGAAATGCAACTACAAACTTCAAGAGATGGAGAGTAATAAAATTAGATAAGAAGAGTTGCGTGTATTTTGAGATAAACTTCAAAAGATTATGGTGTAATTAACCTTAAAACAAATGGTCGTGCTATATGGAGGAGGCATATGCTTTTTCGTTTTCGCAAGTACCAAACTTACTAGGGCTGTGATGATCCCACTAAAACACCGCAATATTCAAAAAATTGAGATATAGTCCCTAATTCCTTGCTGTGGAAATAAATAGAATCACTAGGTTAACTATTAGTATAAGTCTAACTAAATTCTACTTCTTTCGGAAAGGGATTTGGTAAGCGAGTTCCAAATAAAGCTTCTTAGACTTCAATTATGTTTTTGACGATAATTTTAGGACAAAGTATGAAGTATCTATAATTTCATGATTTTAACTATTATTGTAAAGCTCAAATAATAAAATGTAGAGCACAAATATAATTATCATTGAGGTTCAATTTTGGTTGTCGTGCACGGTTTCAAGTCCTTCCACAAAGACAGAGACATCGTACAATGAGCTTCCTTCAAGGACATTGTGTGGTACCTGAGACAACTTCTAAAAATCAACAAGAATAGAAGAAGGATATCATCCGTTCAAAACCCTTTTTGCCTGTATCGATGCTTTTGTCAAGTTCCTTTTCCTGTAGTGACATGCATCAATGATTCATCAAAAGTGACTTAATGATAATAATAATAATAATAATAATGATGATGATGAACTGCAATAACCACAAAGTCCACAGTCTTATGAACAAGCCATCTGGTGTACCCTTTGGTTGTGTTTGGTGCGCCGGATAAGACCCCGGTTAGGATAAAAATAATCCTATCTTGCGTTTGGACACGCTAATAATGGATGGATGAGAAATCCGGAGGATGGCTTTGATCCACTTAAGTGGGATAACTTTGTACTTGGGGGGGGGGGGTATTGTTTTAATCCAGGAGCACTCGAATAAGAAATTACGGGCTAGGTTAGAAAAGGAAACCAGAGGCACAAAGAAAGGAGAGCAGAAGTCTTCTCTCGTCTTCCTCCACCGCCGACCATCTCCGTGTTTTCTGCCCTCTTTCTCCGTCAATGTCTTCAGTTTCTTTAATCTTCTTCTCGATTCGAATCAACGGACCCATTACTTTCAGATCTAGGAAAGTACATCATCTACAAGTCTTGATTTCAGATTTAAGGAAGAATCGGAAAATATAACTTCTTAGATTCATAAATGTGAAATCACATGTCTATATAATATGAAGATAGAGCGGGTCGAGACAGGTACGGGCGGAGCTTTGATTCCAAGAAGAAAGAGGCGGCAGAGGCGGCGGCGTAGCGGTAGAGGGGGATCAACGGCGTGCCGTCAGAAGAGGTTAGGATTGTGAGGAACAGGAGGAAGAGGAACACTATGGAGCCAATGGCCAAATGGAAGATCCACTTCCTCTCCATTGTTTGTGGGTGCCGCAGATGCAAGTAGTAGCTTCATAGCTTCTTCATCTTCTATTAGTAGCCAATAAATCTCTGTTGGTATTTGTTACAATCCCCTCTCTGTACGAGGAGGGGCACAAAGCCAACTGAACAAGCTGATCTGAGTGGCAGTGTTCGTGAGGAGGGGTGAATGTGTTCTGAAAATCCTTTTGTCTAAACTGTAATCTGAGCTTTTCTGGGTATGTGTAATCTGGGTTTCAATGTGGGTAATCTGGATTGAATGCGGGTCTTTGTATCTTTGTACGACTTTCTCTTGTTTTGTGCAGTGAATGTGGTGATGGAGTGTGGTTGGGGGAAAATGAAAGGGGGGGTTTTGTTCCATTGGGTGTTTGGTTTATAGGTGTAGCGGCTGCTCTGATTTCACTTTAGTTTATGTTCCGTTTGGGAAAATGTGATGATGGATGTTTTCTTGATTTTACTGTACAGATCATTTCCTTTTTCTTTTCCCTATTGGTATCTGCGTCTCATGTTTTTTTTCCCCATTGCTGTTTTGCTTGGAACTCTGTTGAGTTTCGGGTGAGAACATTGGTAGAGTCTCTATGTGTGTGTCTAGGGTGCATGTGTGTATGATTGTGTGTGTTACAGTGTGTGCCAAATAAACCAAGTATAATTGAAATTACATGAACCTTTGGTAACCAGTGGTGAGAGTCCTTGGTAACTCTAGAAAATCTTCTCTTGGTACCTGAACAATGCCCATCTTTGCATGGAATAACCTCTCCAACACCACCATTGTTTCTTCTCACCAAATCCTCCTCCTCCTGCTGCATTAAAACAAGAGAACATCAATACCTAGAAGTAGAGAAATCACAATTCAACAATTTCTGAAGATATTTTAATTTTCTTTGGAACCAGAGTACAGAGCATAGGGAAAAAAAATGGACACCCACCTGTATTTTGTTATGCCCAGCTGGTATAGAGAACTTCCCCAGCGTATACCTTAACCAAGAACAAAGAAAATGTTTAGCAATAAGGTATAGTGGGGTAGAATTCAGATAATTGAAACTTATTTCCCACCATATCAAAGCAACCATAACTAATTGAAGAGATCATTTGTAAGAGGATATTACCTGTTTGAGCAGAGCAATTACTAGACCACAGTTGGTCCAAAATCTTCAAAGCATTATATGAGAGTGCTTCCATGATGAAGAGGATGATAAAAAGTATCTCAGCAAGTGGAAAAGTTGGTGGTCATGTTGGTCTTCCGTGATTATTGGCATCAAACAGTTGTTCAAAGTCTTTCAATTTAACTTGACCAAAAATAGAAAAAAAACTCATAAAATTTTATACTATTTGACATTAAAATCAAGAAGTAATAGTACACGATTGTACTTTGCATATTAATGAAAGCGTGGAGCTTTTAGGTAGAAGCTACTGTTGTGCATTTTGGTGTCCTCATTGACCCTTTTTTTTTATGCATTAGTGGTGTTCGATTGCATAACATGGCTGATGAAAGAGATGAAGCGATTGCAATTTACCTTGTTCTTGAGGAGATACATTTGCAGATTCAATTTATGTACATGTTTCTTGTGGTGCTACATATTACTGCTCAGAGGCACTACTAAAAATTTGTTTTGAAGGAGCGTTCATCTTATAGAAAGCAGACTCGGATGGAAAGGTTGAATCGTTTGATTAGTGTGAGTGACGTCAATTGCATAGAACAACTAAGGATGGATAGACACACATTTCGTGTATTACGTGGACTTCTTCGTACAACTGGCAGGTTAAAAGCTAAGGGAAAGGTAGGTATAGAGGAGCAGGTATGAATTTTTTTTGAATATACTTGGTCATCATGAGAAAAATCGTAGAATCAAGTTTGAGTTCCAAAGGTCGGGGGAAACCGTTAGCAGACACTTTAATGCAGTATTGCGCGTAGTGTTACGTTTACAAGGCATTTTACTTAGTGCACCAGATCCTGTCACTGACAATTGCACCGATGAGAAATGGAAATGCTTTAAGGTACGAAGAAGTTCTATTTTTTTTAGCAATGGAAATGGAAATGCTTTAATGCAGCATGCTACTCTTAGCATGAGACTAATTCCTTCTTTTATATTCTTTGTGGTTATAGAATTGCTTTGGGGCTTTAGATGGGACCTATATTAGAATGCGCGTGCCAGAGGAGGATCAACTGAGATATTGTACAAGAAAGGGTAGTTTGTTCTCAGGATATGAAGTTTATCTACGTACTGCCAGGTTGGGAGGGTTCAGCTGCTGATTCTAGTGTGCTTAAAGATGCTATTAGCAGGAGAAATGGATTAAGGATTCCTATGGGCAATTTTGTGTTAAAAGTTAGGTCATTTGATATTTCTACTTACATATACTGCTTTCTTAAGAGACATTATTTTTTATGTTAGGTTATTATTACCTTGTTGATGCCAGTTATACCAACGGCCAGGGGTTCCTTGCACCATATAGAGTCACGAGATACCATTTGTCATTATGGAGAGATGGACCTCCACCAACTACATATCAAGAACTCTTCAACCTGAAGCATTCTTCTGCTAGGAACGTCGTAGAGAGATGTTTTGGCCTCTTGAAGATAAGACGGGCTATGTTGCGCAGTCCGTCTTTTTATCCTGTTAAAACACAAGGACGTATAATTACAGCATGTTGTCTGCTGCATAATCTTATACGAACTGAAATGGCCGTGACCCCAATGGAAGCTGAGCTAGATATGGCGACTGAAGAACAAACTGACTTGGATGGTGATGCAATCACTATCGTTGAAACATCTGATCAGTGGACGGAATGGAGAGACAACTTGGCCAATGAAATGTTTGATGAATGGAAAGGCCAATCATGAGATTGTAATTTAATATTGTTTGTAGACGTTGTGACTTTATTTTAAGAGCGTGGATGAACTTATGTCTGTATTTTAAGAACGTGGATTGACTTATGGTTGTATTTTAAGAGTGTGGACTAAAGTTTGGTTCTATTATAAGAATGCTGATTGACTTATGATTGTATTTTAAGGCTGTTTGTTGACTTATGATATTCCAAAGAAATTGTGAATTGACGTTTAGTTGTTGTAATTGACTTTAGCTTTTTTGCACAGGAATGGCTAGCTCCAAAAACAAAGGAAAGGCTACCGCCAAAGACAAAGGAAATCGTCGGGTTTGGACCCCCATTAAAGAACAAACGTTTCTGGATATAATGGAAGACTGTGTTAAGGAAGGAAGGAAACAGGATTCAAGCCTGGAACTTTCTCGCATATTGAGAAACAGATGGAAGAAAAATTATCGGGTTGCAATCTTCTTGCATCGCCTCACATCGAGTCCAAGTACAAGGGGTTGAAGAGAATGTACTAGGTGGTGACAGATATGCTTGGATCATCTGGCTTTGGATGGAACGAGACACTGCATTCTCTTGAGGTTAAGGGTACAGAATGGGAAGCTTACTTGAAGGTAACTAGCAATTATTTCTTTTAGTTTTTTTTCCTTTTTACCAATTCTAACTTTTTGCACGAGATTGTAATTATGTCTTTGCAGAGTCACCCGGAAGCCAAGGGCCTGCTTAATAAACCATTATTCAAGTACGATCAATTCGGATTTATATTTGGTAAGGATCGAGCTATTAGAAAATTAGCTAAAGCTCCAGGTGATGTGGTGGAAGATCTAGATCGCGAAGAGGGTACTATTGGTTTGGATGACGTGGATATGTCTGTACGTATGACTGGATCTGCGACTCAATCAACTGGAACAAAGCTAATCAAGAAGAGAAGGACACGAGCTAGCATGACTGATGGGTTTACTAGTGGATTGCAAAATTAACGGCTGTGTTTGGAACATATATGGAGGCTACTGGCAAAAGGATGGAAATGCTGGCAGAAAGGCTTGGTCACGCTAAAGATGCATCCCTTGATAGGAAGAAAGTTTATGAAGAGCTTTGCAGGATCGACTTTGCTTCGGAGCTTGATCGACTTCAAGTGACACACAAAATTGCTGCTAAACAGGAGATTGTTGATGTGTTTCTCTGCCTGCCTGATGATGCTAAAGCTTCGTATGCTCACATGTTACTTAATACCGATGTGTAGCTTGATTCACTACCACTTGTCTACCAGTTATTAGTTGTCATAGATGGACTTGTAGCGACAGCTATTATTTTGTACTACCACTTGTCTACCGGTTTTTAGTTGTCATCGATGAACTTTGTAGCGATGACTATTATTTTGGACTACCACTTGTCTACCGGTTTTTAGTTGTCATCTATGGACTTGTAGCGATGACTATTATTTTGCACTATCACTTTTCTACCGGTTTTTCAGTTGTCATCGTGGTTGGACTTTTAGGTTTATGGATGATATATAATGATGAATTGTTATCCATTTGACACCTTGATGAATGGTTGTCTAAGAATTCACTATTTATCTGATATTTTAGGTATCATAATCAAGTATTCATGCATGTTTCCTTTTGTTAAGAATTTGAGATTGCATGTTTTAGGTTTACAGGTTTTCTTGCTGACCTTCTTGTAGTATTCATGTCAATTTGTGAATAGATAAGAATTTGAGATTGCATGTTTCCTTTTGTTAACATCGTAGAAAGAAAAGTAACATTGTGATTAAATGATCTTTTACTTTTGTTACTCTGATTGGCAATGATCGGAAAAAGTTATGTTAACAAGAGGTTTTGCTGCATAGGAATTGCGCTTGAAGAAACCTTTTGTTTTAGCGATGGTTGTGCACATAACTACCGCTGATAGTACTAATAACAAACTTTTTATGAAGACAAAATGGTGTAAAGGAGACTTCGATTTTTTATTTTTATCTTATCTAACCTATATCCGGTGTGCTGCCAAACACAATCAGCAGGATATAACTGATTATCTGGCATGTAATCCTGGTTGGATCCAAACGCTGGACAAGATAATTATCTTATCCGGCCTTATCCGTCAGGATATGTTATCATGGCTTATCCGGCCTTATCCAGCCTTATCCTCCCTTATCCGACTGACTTATCCGGCGCACCAAACACAGCCTTTGTGTGGCACACGTCAGACATTGCATGCAAGCAGAAATAGATTTTCGTCAAAGAAAACTTCCAGTAAAATACTGTTCCCAATCTATTCTGATCGTAAACAAAAGGTCCACTGGGGTTCCATTTTGCATGGCACGTCCGCACAAGCAACAATTAATATTCAACACTTCTAACCGGTCAAAGACATGCACGCTCAAGTCAAGTGCACTTCTCACTTTTCCTACATGACTTTGTCACTAAGAAACTCATTTTTGCGCGACGCCTCATCATGCTTCGATCGTCGCATTTCGCACGTCGCCCATCGGCGCACCATGAAACTTGCCCAAGGAAGTTGGGCAAGTTTCCTTCCTCTTGGGGTCGGCCTCGACCCCTCCTTGGGGGTCGGCCTCCCCCTAAAGGTTGGCCTTGGTCTTCCCCCAAGGTTGGCCTTTGGCCTCCATACTTAACACCCGCATTTCTCTTTAAGGGACCATACATTGTCCGCGACCCTTGTCGTTTGTCGCTCGAACGTCACTCTGCGACCCCTGTCGCCCGTCGTCCTGACGACGTCGGTGCCAGCGCGCCAACTCTGTGACCCCCGTCGCCCACACCGGCACGCCGTCTCCGCGACCCCCGTCGTCGGCATTCGGGCACCACACTCTAACACTCCACTGCGCCCATGCGCTACGCCACTGATACAGTTGCGCCCCTGGCTCCTTGTCACACTACAGTGCCCCCGGCACCTCACTCACTTCGTCGCGCTGATGTACTGCGCTGCTGATACAGCCGCGGCCCTGGCTTTCTATTACACTACCATGCCCCGGCATCTCACACACTCCGTCACGCCCATGCGCCACGCCGCTGATACAGCCGTGCCCCTCCGGGCACCACACTCACAATGTCGTGCCCCTAGCACCATACACGCTTCATTGCGCCCATGCGCCACAATCATGTTACATGCCCCCAAGGTACCACATTCATTCACCACACCATGTGCCTCCGCCATGGATGTGGAACATGATTCGACCCACTCTCTAGAGTGTGCAGCATTCTGCGGGGATAGACGACTCCTCCGGGACACTATCTCTACCCGAGAGATTTTTAACTCTTCTTTTGCCTGGTAGATGGCTCCTCCGGGATGCTACCTTGGCCCATCAGGTAGACGGCTCCTCCGAGATGCTACCTCGACGCGGTCCGAGTACTCCGGCACAAGGACTCACTCGCAGGATAGGATTGCTATCTAAGACACTATCTCCGCCAGGGAGCTTTTCAACTCCGCTTCCGCCAGGTAGACGGCTCCTCCGGGATGCTACCTTGGCCTGCGGAATAGGCGACTCCTTCAGGACACTATCTCCGCCAGGGAGCTTTTTAACTCCCCTTCCGCTAGGTAGATGGCTCCTCCGGGATGCTAACTAAGCCCTACGGGTAGATGGCTCCTCTGGGATGCTACCTTGATGTGCTCCAAGTGCTCCGCGTACAAGGACTCAACCGCGGGACAGGTGACTCCTCTGGGACACTATCTTCATCAGGGTGTCTACGTGATTGGCCTACGTGCTCTGGCACTAGGGGCTTGTGTCGGCACCCCTATGGACTATGACCCCCAGGTCACTCCGAGACGAGAGCAGGTCTTTGGAGGGCATCGCGCCTAGTCTGCCTGGCAGTTGGGAGCCGGGTCTTCCCCATCACTGTCAGGCCTGTGGGACTCTGCAAGGGCTTGGATTGGTGGTTAGATCAATGGGTTCTCTAGCCACACCGGCAGCTGTGGACCCCTCAGTGACGTGTCACTTTCGGGGAACGCCACGTGTTGCATGATGACATCATCATCTCAACCTTTATAAATAGAGGTCTTGAAAATTCATTTGGACATGATTCTCACACTTGAACAATTTTCACTTTCTTACTCTAGAATCCTAGAGAGCGAAACATACAGGATCTTGACTCTGGACCCAAGCATCGGACTGTAACTGTCGTCGTATATGCGCATCGCGCCATCGCCCTCTCAGCACTGCCACCCTCAGGCTCTGTCTGGGAAGCCCTTGATCTCTACCCTTGATCCATCCTTGTTGTGCCTTACATCATCATACTTGACATCTGACTCGGACTGCATTCCTTGTGATACCTCCACATCGACAGCGAACCCACCTACCTTGACATCAAATACTTGCGCATTTTTGCTATCAAGAATTCATTCTGCAAGTCACTAGCTTAATCGTTCGCGTGGTGTTCTCAAAATAGAAGAGAAAGAAACCGCTATGTGATCATCAATCTATGACAACACGTACAAGGAGAGGATTGGCGCACTGATAAAGAGATAACATGGAGTAAAATTCATAGAAAAACAGAATGAACAAGTTAAAGTCCAGCTACTCAATTACCATGGTTTACAACATGGGCCTAATTTTGCAACTCAGACCGACAAGGTGGACACACACACACACACACACACACACACATATATATATATATATATATATATATATATATATATAGTACTAAAGGACTGACGTTCATGTTTGAAACTAAATCTTGGCGTCCATGACCATGATGGTGCTCAGGTTCATCGGGTTCATGTACTTCTGAGACCCTGACATCATTGCCTCGACGATCAACTTGTTCGCCTCTTCTGTTGGATGGAAGGGGTCCCAAAACGCGTAAATCTTCCTGTTCGGGCAGAGATTGGATGCAGGGGTGCATATTCCAACCCCGTTGTAGGGTCCTTGTCCACAGCATGCAATCTTCGATGTAACGAAACCTGTTTCTCACCAAACAAAGAGTGAAATGCAACGACTCAACATCTTCGTGCCAGTACCAGTTAAAAAATGATTGCTCATTCGATAAACTGGCGCAATTTTCATGTATGAACAGTAACATGTGTATGAACAAACATATAGAAGAGCATGAACTGACCAAACTGTTGGGGATTGCTAATGAAGTTATTCTGCATTTGCTGTGCATTAACAGCGACGAAAATGTCTGATCCTAGATCTTGATTGAGCCCTTGAATCATCTGGACTAGTAGCGGATTGAACAACGCTGCAGCTCGCTGGGGCTCCTCTGCACATTGCCCATTAGAACTCCTTGTGGCCAACTCAGCCGGAACACATCCCAATGGTCCTGTTCCTGTCACCAGAACCCTCCGGGCTCCCAAGTCGTACAGTCTCTGCAGAGCCTCTTACTATAGTTAGAAAATCATTTTTAGCACTTATTCTGAATTTTCTACAAGTTATCAAAAGGGCTTTGGAGGTTAAGAAAATCAATCTTTGCACTCTTTGACTCTTTCCATTCACCATAATACTCACAAAATTATATTTACGTGAGATATCCCCTTTATTTATTTTTTCCTTGGATATGTTTAAGTCTTGGTAAGAGGGTGCGTGATAGTCTATTAATGATGCATCACAGGATTCATGTGCCGTGTGCATTAAGTGATTATGCAGGATAATCGCATAGTGCATGCGATACAACACAATCGGTGTATAAACCCCGTACACTTGCCATTTTCTACCCCATTCACACGTCTCAACGTCCCTGCACACGCGCAAACACATACACAGTTGCACCTTTACAGTTTGATGGCAACGAATGAAAGAAAAATGCAGAATGAGTAACGAGGGAGTTTACCTTGAGAATCTTTTGGTACTCGGAGATGAGATAGCGGGAGTAAGCAGGGAGAGAGAATTGTAGCCTTCTTGCTGTAATTGGGGCCAAGAAGTAGTTGTTAACATAGTCATTGCCACCCAGAGTGATCAGGACTAGCGCATTGTTAACGAGCTGCTTTGTTCGCTCAGGTCCAATCAGCGCGCTCACTCTTTGCTGGTACGCTTGAAAATTCTCTAGTTGCTGGAAGATTCTTATTATGCTTGCCTACGCGTAGATTTCATGAAAACCAAAAAAAAGACGAAATTTTAATAATGTGAGTTAAAACAAAGGAATATATATGATACATCAAAAAGTCAAACTTGTCCCTTCGGTTAGGAGGCTGACAAACAAGGCTTTAAAATGTGAGTTAGAGCACTGGTCATGCACCGAGTTAATGAAGAGGCTAGGAAACAGGTGAAAGTGGTTTCTTAAAAGAAGTCAAAAAGGTTTGTTGGAGATCACATGGCAAAGCAAGTACGTGTTTCCTTAATGACTTGTTTTTTTTTCTTCCAATTAGTAGGACTTAATTAATTAATTAGAAGCTACAAATCTGAGAGTAGATCATTAAGGATCGTGGTTTACATCTAAAGCTGTTCAAAGGCTTGATTTTTAAGGGCACTTTTGTCAAAAGATGGAATTAATTAGGGGATACAACAATTGTCTCACACTTTACTCACAGATAAATGTGTCTAGTTCATGCTTACAACAATCAATATAGAAGCAACTATGTAATAAAGTATCGATACTTTATTGGTAAAAGTTGAACATTAAGTACCAAAATATGTACGCACTTTTAAATTAAAATGCATCTAAATCAGTAGATTTTGTTTCCTAGATTTGAAAAGACGAGATATATATTTATAAAACGTGCAGGATCCCTCAATTCATCGTCTCTTAGATAACGTGACTCACTCTTTTGACTTTTTGTTTACTTGGACAGTTAATTTGATGCATTAATGGAGAAGGGTTTAGTGGTAAATAGCAGTCAGCAATCTTTGTTCTGTTCACCTTTCCCACTTTACTCAACCAACAACACACTGGAAGAGAAGACATTCTTCGCCCGAGATGATCCTTTTTTATACTTTAACTTTTGTATCTGCTCTACCAAAACATGCCCTTGATGTGCTACTGATGCAAAAGAAAGGATACTCTATTTCCAACAATGGAGTCTTCTAAGAATGGTCTCACACCAATGCTCAACGAGCGTTATCTACATTGATCTCCTCAGTGAACCATCTCTTGATTCGATCACCTTTCCCTCAGTTCATAGTAATGAAGAAGGGGATCTTTATATACATGCAACACGTCAAGCAAAATTTTTGATGAACATAACTACAAGTTGTGTGCAAATAAACATACGATAGATGGTTGAACTTACAAACTGAATCCCGGTGTCATTCAGGATCCCAATTCCAGCGGAAGCAAAGTTGGCGCCCACTAGTAACTTTGGCCCGTTTAGCTCAGGGCTCAAGTACGGCAATGTCGCTTCCGCGCCAAGCCTTTGGCCTGGCAACACACATTGCACACATTATTAAGCTTCCACAAAACGTAGAAACGACTTCAAAAGAGAAGCACAAAAGCACCCAAAGAAAACTTACTTATAAGGTCGGGGATGTTATATCCATTCGAGAAGCGGCCGGTGGCACGGCCGGTTGGATAGTCGATGCCGTAAGGCGGGCTGTCGGCTCGTGCAGAGGTCAGCAAATAGTTGTTGTTACCATTGTCGACGAGCGAGTCCCCGAACACAAAGAAAGCACGTGCACCCTCAGCTTGTGAGGCAATTGTGGCCACTGCTAGGACAACCACCACAATGGTAAGAAAAACTGAAGGATTTGACATGGAGTCTAATAGCATGGACAGACTTCCTAACTCTCAGTTGTGAGCTCTAGCTGTAAAAGGATGAGGAAAAGAGAACGGTCATATATAGGGTTTTTGGGGGGTGGTAATCGTCTTAGATGGTTGCAACCCTAATAAATGCATTTGCCAACTAAGCATGAGCAAGCTTCAGAAAGCTAAAGTTGAGCTTTGAAGTAGTCGTGGTTGGTTAGAAAGTTGCTCCAGTGGGTTGTTACTTGTTAGCAAACTTACAAGATCAGGTGAGGATTGTGATGGAGAGAATTTTGATTGCATCTGTTTGACTTGTGTGAAGCTTTATGTAATCTCTGTTCAGATAATCAAGATCAGGTTAACGGAGATTAAAATTAAAAAGAAAGAAAGAAAGAAAAAAGCTGCGAATAATAGTTTTGGAAGAAAAGAAAACACTGAGAAATTGCATTATGCAACGTGTATTCCTTAAGGCAACTGATGCATGACTGGGTCTTGAAATTCAGTTCAGTACTGTGATCCACAATGAAACCTATGTACAAGACCACCGACAAAATTTCTCACCGCATGCAACTTTTCAATTCAAACTTTGGACCACAAGTTAGCAGTATAATGGCTATTCCTGCCCTTTTCATTAACAAACTTTCCATGTACCTACACGAGTATTGATTCCGATTACAACTTCACAAGTGTAAGTCCTCAAAATCTCAAAAAACTAAATGCCACTATTGAGCATCTAGTACTTCGATCAGTACTGGGAATTGCTCCCAAGAAGTGATATTAAGGTTATTTTGATCTGTCATTGAAGCCCATTAGCAATACTCTTGGAGCTCAAATTAGAGATCGATCGAGTTATTAAGCTCATATACAATTTCGTTATTTGCCCTCCAAAAGTGACGCTAAAATCATTAGAATGGTAGCAGCTTTAAGCAACATTCTGTTGAGCTCAAATGGATAGGAACCACAATATAGATCGAGGTCAGATGTTATACTAAACCAAATTGGGGCTTGTGTGGCCTATTAAATTGAAAAGCTTTTCAGGTAAGTTGCCATTTAATTTTCTTCAATAAATGAGTTTGTTCAGGTTTCCAACTTTAACGAATCTGAGAGTTTAATGAAGCAGTAACTATACCCTAACAGATCCTCCTAGAGTCCTAGTTTTAGTTGGTCTCCTAGTATAAGCTCTTGCTTGTCAAAGGTTTCATTTGTCTATCCATCTTGGGAATTTTTCCACCCTAGCCTTGACATCAAGTAAATTACCTAGCAATACTTGGTCCAAATGTGTATATTATGAAGCCTTGCATGCTTGCTTAACTTTCTGTGTTGAGACATAAATATTTATAAACACTACAGGAAAAAGTAGAGGTGATTCAAAATACCATACATGGGTTCAGATAATTCGTAGTGAAATAAAAAGTGGAAGGGTATGCATGTATTGCTATTCTTGCTCCACAATTTCCCTACTATAAAGAAAAATGAAGATTGCGGACCAATATAAAATGTATTTCTAAACCATTGACATTACGTAGACTGACCTTACGCCCGCCCCTATACTCACACTCGCGCCCAGCACCTTGACACGACTACAATAAATTATACGACAACTTGCAAAGATCAGTACTAGCCTGGTTTGTTTGTCATTCGAGCAATATGATTGACTTAAAGCCTCTCTTGTGCGTTTGAGAAGCAAACAATTGACACTATTGACTACCATAATCGATAGATTTTCCTAGCGTTTGGCCATATGTGCGAGAGGACTAAAGAGGCACGCTCTTACTTATGCGTTGCTATTTGAACGAAAGTACCTTTTCTAAAGAAGGCCCCAAAAAAACCCCCAAATGGGAACTTCAAGCCAGCAATGGGGTCAAACTAACTCTATGTAACTAAGCAAGAGAAGTGAAACCGTAGAACTTATGAAGTACGCAATCAATGCAAGAATGAACTTGGAGCTACAACAGCCATGTAAGCTGTGTACAAAACAAGTGACTTCTTACCACACACAGATATTTGAACCTGATTTTCAATGCTAATCAATGTAGTAGGGAGAGCATTAAAAAGAGTGCCAGTTCGTTACATGTGAACTTGTTTTGCCATGTTTGTACAAATGGTACCTGGTCCAGGTAAATATGTTAACAAAGATGCTTTCTAATTTAAGGGTTCCTTATCTTAATTAAGCTTGTAGAAAAAATGATTATCCGCTCAATTTCATGATTAATGTCGATGAATCTTTATTAAAACGTATCTTACGTACTATACTTTAGATAACTGCATAGTAAACTTGTGAGTTGTGATTGTTCTTGTATCTGACAATCAACTGGTACTTACTTAAGATAAGTAAGCACATAAGCTAAATCGAATCCAATGCAAGACCAATAGTTCTTGAAATGAATCTACACAGTCGTTCTCATCAAAATAGAAGACAACACGGTAGTTAGCTATTTTAATAATTTACAACGTTTGCAATTATTATAGACTGAACACGCGCAAAAAAATATTTATCAAACCATCGGCGTTGATGGAGTTTACACAACTTAACTGAGTTGCTCAAGCACACAAGCCAATCGAATCCAATGCAAGACCAATAGCTTCTGAAAAGGATCTACACAGTGGTTCTCATCATAAAAGAAAACAACATGGTACTTTGCTATTTTGATAATTTATCATGTCTGTAATTATTATAGATCGAACACGCGCAAAAAAAAAAATTTATTAAGCCATGGACGTTGATGGAGTTTACACAACTTGACCGAGTTTGGAGCAATATTCTTTGGCTATGCCTCCTTAATTAGAGGACTAAAAAGACCGGTCCGGGTGAAGTGCTAATGATTTGGGCTGACAAAACTAGTCCGGGCAAAGCGTCAATGGGGACGAGTACCAGTGACATTGAATGCTGCATTTTTTGGTAAAGTCCTGCATAATCACTAACTGCTGACGTTGACCGCTTGACCTTTACCTTAAAAAGGCACTTTTATTCCCCTGTTTTCGCTGCAAGTAACTTGCTCTACAGCTCTCTGTTACCTATCTTTGGTTGTCATCATGATATTTTCGAGGTTGAATACTGTATGATTTCAGAACATTAAAATCGATTATTGTGACAGGAGGATGAACTTTAAGAAGCGCCAAAAATTATTACTAGGGGAGTTGTACGTTTATGAATTTTTTTTTGTGTTTTGTATTCTGTTTTTTAAAATTTAGTATTCAATTCTAAAATTGTATTGTATGCGTTTACTTTTTTTGTATCTATTTTTTTCAGTTTTTCTGTACGTTTACCATTTTTCGTTTTCATTTTTACTATCTTTTTCTGAATCAATCTTGTATGTTTAAATTTTTCTACACTATTTGTAGACAAAATTTTTCATTTTAACCCTACACTATTTGTACACTATTTGCTCTAGTCAAAGCATCCTGCTCACAGGTTCTTGCTAGTCAACTGCTTACATGTTCTTGCAATCTAGCATCATTATCTTGTCAAAGTAGGTAAACCAAAAGATAAGCAAGCTATCTCATTCTAATCTCTTGTGAGTTTCCCTGTCAACTGAAGGCTAGCCTTGTGCGATTACTCGTCAAATACTACAAGCAATTCTCAGTCGCCGTACAAAGAAGCAATTCTCAGATAAGCATAACAAACAAACCCCGTACTCCACGTCGCCATTTCCTTAAACCGAAGCAAACCCAGATTTTCACTTGGGCTCACCTTCCCCTTTAATCTTCCTTCCAAAAGATTCACATTAGTTTACCCAGTTCTAAAATCTCCTCCAAAACCTCTCCCAAATTCATCAACAGAACTCCAAAAACAAAACCCCTCAATAATCATTTACAACCGAACCAAACATTGAAAATCAAAGAAGAGAAAGCAGAAATTAAGAGGAGAGTAGCGGATCGAGGCTCCGTAGTATCTAAGCTGGGTCTTCGGCTCCTCTCGGTGCAGCTTCTCCGTTAATGTCGACAGATCTTGGAAGGGCGTGAGATTGAAGTGAGGAGCTGTTATTCATGGAAGGTAGAAGAGATAAATGAGAGAGAGAGAGAGAGCAGAGAGGAGACCTACGAATTGACATTGCAGCTGGGAGTCAAAACCTCTGGCCAAAAAAATATGAACAGTGATATGGATTTGGTATTTTCTGACACAGAGAATACAAGAAACAAAAAAAGGTGAAAACACCCAAAGAGTGTTTTCAGGCTTTTCAGTACTGTTTGGATTTTTTTTTAATCTAAAACGGAATCGAAAAAAAAATAAAAGTACACGAAAAAAGTATCTTTTTCATCGTCATTACAAAAACGAAAACGAAAAAACGTAAACATACAACCCCTACATGTTATATCCAATGATCTTGTATGATCGGGACCTTTAACTTCAAACCATCTAATATTTTTTGTGCAGTGTGATACATCATTTTGATTACGTAACTCCCATTATCAATATTTGGACAAGAAAGTTCTCTTTATGCACCTTAGATGAACTTGTGGTCACCAAGTACAGTTTTACTCAGGCATTAATGTCTTAGTCCATGAAAAACACCTCATCTCAGATACATGATTCCTCTCTCGTAATTAATTATCAATTGCCAGATGCATGGTCTTCTTTCCAAATTTCTCGAAACTTATTTAACTTTTAACCAACTATTTAATTTCTTTAGCAGCAAACATGTATCTGTATCCATATACTCTGTAAAAGCAAGAGCTCGTTTTAATTCTGTTATTGAATTGTAAAATCAAATCACACCTAAATTCAACATCTTCTATGTATCTCACACCTCCAAAATAAATATGGTCAATTGCATTCAGCATCCTTAAGTTTTCATGCGGTAACTCTCTGCACCACAAAGTTATTTTTAACTATCAGTTACCCCAAACTTTCATAAGTGTAGCGACAACACCCCTCGTATATTTTTCGGCCAACAGCCTTGCAGAAGAAGTAATTTAACTCAAACAAATGGAGCATTTTTGACAAATTACCCCTCTATCTGTGAAATCCATCTTCATTTTCTACCTTCCTCCACCACCAATACGCAGCCAACTCTCACCTCCATGCCCACCACCATGACCTCCACCAATCAATTTTTACCATACATGAAGCCTAGAACCCTTCTTCCTCAATTTGATCACAATAAACCCTAGATTCCCAATTTTTGACCTGATATTCCAAAAATACCCTCCTGAGTTCAGCCATTTGCCTGAATTTTGGTCGGAGGGTGATCGGTGCCACACTTATGGAAGTTTAGGGTGACAGATAGTTAAAAATAACTTTGTGTTGCAGAGAGCTACCGCAAGTAAACTTAGGGGCGCTCAGTGCAATTGACCCAAATAAATATCGACAACATCAAGCACTTATTCTTTACGTTCCATCTTGTTGCCTTACAATAATTAATTGCAGCAAAATCTAATAAGTGACTCATCTCCACCACATCAATTCGGCACATGATTAAAGAGGATTACCATCTAATATCTTCTTCATGTCTCCCATTTAAACTAGGGATAATTAGCTAATGATCCTCTGTACTTTACGTGATGTGCGATTGTCCCTCTTCACTTCAAACTTAAGTATTAAACCCCCTCAGAATTACAGAAATTGGGCACCTTTAGCCGAAACCGTTAAATTTAATAGCGCGTGGTCAACACACGCATTGACTAACCATTTTAAGGGGCAAAATGATAATTTCCCCCCCCCCCCCCCCCCCAACCTTCCTTGCAACTCTGCACACGCAGCACCCCTCACACCCTTCAGCCCAGCTCCACAGCCCCTTCCTCCCAAACTTTGCATGCACACACTTCCCTCCATCAAGCCAGCCTCCTCTCCCCCTTCCTTTCTACTCTATACACACCCACAAATCTGTTACCCCCATCACCCTACCGTGCATCACACAACTTCGCACAGACCCACGAACGCACCTACTCACACATAGAGGCATAAACACAGAGCACACACTTGCATAATTCTGCATGTGTTTTGAGTGTGCGAGGAGTGTGTGTGTGTGAAACACACACACACACACACACACACAGAGAAAGACCCTTCCAACAACCGATTCAGTGATGATGCGCCCGCCATGGAGGTTAGTCTCTGTAACAGCCACGCCCTGGTTAACAGCTACGTCGGATGCCTGGTCGTGGCCTACGAAACCAGCTCTCACGTTGCGGTCGGCGGTAGACTGCATGGTGGCCGCTGGGCTGCCCCTCTGGGTCAGCCCCATCACCGTGGTCTCGGTAGACTGCATCAGGGCGGCGTCCCGATGATCCACCGGTTGGTACGCGACGTCGCCGGAGATACGAAATACATCTCCGTAGTTGATGGGCTCCTGCTGCTGGCCACGTTGCGGCCTTCGTGGCTGGTCTTGGCTCATGTTTTGCAATCTTCAATATTACTCAAAAGCAGTTCACACTACAAGAAAACATGGTTTTAGCGACGGGGTAATCCGTCGTTAAAAGCCAAAAATCCGTCTCTAAAAGAATTAACGACGGATTCACCGTCGCTAAATATCCCTCGTATAAAAGCCCGTCACTAATAGTTTAGCGACGGAATTTTTAAATCCGTCGCTAAATATGTCATTTTTACCGACGAATTTATTTTAATTAGCGACGGATATTCCGTCGCGAATTATATTCTTTAGCGACGGACTTATATTTTCGAGACAGAATATTCCGTCGCTAAAAAACTTATTTAGCGACGGAATATTCCGTCGCTAAATAACTGATTGTAGGAATACTTTAGCGACGGAATTAATCCGTCGCCAAAAGTCAATTTTTTTTTTGAATTTTTTTTTATTTTTCAATTGCCCAAACCTGTAATACAATTTTCAAATCTCAACAACAACGCGCAATAATCAATACAGAAATATATATAATCAATTATAAAAAAAATTTATAATAAAAAAAATTCATATATGTACAAGCTGGGAACCGGATATAGCCGGTTAGGAGAGGGGAGAAGAGTACAAACACCGGTTAGCAGGGGGTGAGGACGCTCCTATCACGGCACGAGCAGTTGTGCTAGGCAGGCCGCGTATGCGGCCTTTCGGCCGATTCACGACCTCCGGCGTATCCAGCCATCGCTTCAACTCCCCAGTACTCGCAGCCGTACTAGTGGACGCTGATGGCTGTCCGGACTGCTGCTCGGACCCCCTTAGCTGTTCATACGAGGCCTGCAAAAATAGTGGTTTAACGATATGTTAGGGCATTAATTAACGAAACAGACATTGAGGATAGAAAGAAAAAAACATTAACTTAAATAAATTGACTCACATCGATCCGCCGGGCAATATCTGAAATATAGTCGCCCGCCCGATGCGTCTCGTCCTTGTCCTTCTTCCGCACGTGCGTCTGATTATACGTCAGAGCTACGACCTCATCGTCCTCCAGATCCGGGTGCTCGACCGCGTTCTTGTGAGTCAATTTATTTCAAATGTACAGCTAATAACCTAAAATCATCGATCAATAATCACAATTCTAAAACGCACAATTAACAACCTAAAATTATCAAACAAATGATCAATGTTCAAATGGGAAAAAAATGTTCAAAATTCACATATCCGATGCGCTTGAATTATTTCAATTTAGGGTTCGATTGTATTAGGGCATTCAATTTAGGGTTCAATTTAGGGTTCAATTACTTCAATTTAGGGTTCAATTAGGGGGTTCTATTGATTCAATTTAGGGTTCAGTTGATTTGAGGCATTCAATTTAGGGTTCAAATTTAGGGTTCGGTTGGATTAGGGCATTCAATTTAGGGTTCAATTAGGGTTCGGTTAGATTGGGGCAATCAATTTAGGGTTTAATTAGGGGTTCAATTAGTTCAAATTAGGGTTCGATTCAATTAGGGCATTCAATTTAGGGTTCAATTACTTCAATTTAGGGTTCGGTTGATTTGAGGCATTCAATTTAGGGTTCAATTAGGGTTCGGTTAAATTGGGGCAATCAATTTAGGGTTTAATTAGGGGTTCAATTAGTTTAATTTAGGGTTCAATTCAATTAGGGCATTCAATTTAGGATTCAATTACTTCAATTTAGGGTTCAATTAGGGGGCTCTATTGATTCAATTTAGGGTTTGGTTGATTTGAGGCATTCAATTTAGGGTTCAATTAGGGTTCGGTTAGATTGGGGCAATCAATTTAGGGTTTAATTAGGAGTTCAATTAGTTTAATTTAGGGTTCGATTCAATTAGGGCATTCAATTTAGGATTTACTTAGGGTTCAATTATGGTTCAATTACTTCAATTTAGTGGTCGATTGAATTGAATAAACAATACAGAGGCTTTCTTATCCTGATGTCATGCAATGGCCCATAATCTATGACCTTTCAGCGTCACCATGATCTATATCGGTGTTACAGACTAACTACCGAATATGATTTTCTTCCCTACCTCGTCAAGAATTAAGGAAAATTAGAGATAACAAATTCAAGTTCTTCAATAAGCCAAGATCCGTCTGAACAACAAAGTGAATGACATCATAAATAATTCAGATAATTTAGGGCAATTGACAAATTAACAAAAAATTGAACCTAAATTGACATACAAATCTAAATAATTCAGATAATTTAGGGCATGTAACCTAAATTGAAGACAAATTAACAAAAAATTCAGATAATTTAGGGCAATTGACATACAAATCTCGAGGTGGGTACGACGGCGCCGGCGTTGGTGGTGCGGCGGCAGTGGTGGGTTTCCTTGCGCGGCGACAGTGGAGGGCTTTGTGGCACGACCGGAGTGTAAGGCTTGGTGGCACGGCGTCGGGTGGGGGACGGGAGTGTCGCCGGAGCTGGGTCGCCGTAGAGAAGGGTCGCCGGAGGTGAGAACGGCGGTGGGTGGGTGGGAGCAGAATTTCAGAGAGAGAACGGGGAGAGAGAGAACGGGGAGAGAGAAAGAAACCAGATCTGAATTTAAATGGAGGATCTTTAGCGACGGAATAAGACCGTCGCTAAAACTCCGTCGGTGAATGTCTTATTATAAAGACTTTTGCGACAGAATTTTTAGCGACGGTTTTATTCTGTCGTTTAAATAATTTAAAAAGAAAACTCAAAATTACTAATTTTATAAAAAATATTTAGCGACGGTAATTCCGTCGCTAAAAGTCCGCCGTTAAAATTCCGTTGCAAAATACTTTTACCGACGGTGTCTTCCGTCGGTAATAGTATTTTGCAACGGAGTTTTAACGACGGTATATTCCGTCGCTTAAAGACATGTTTAGCGACGGAATACCTTCCGTCGCTAAAATTCCGTCGCAAAATACATATTTTCTTGTGGTGTCAAGAGGTTTGGTGGTGTTGCAAGATTGAGGGCAGGTGGTAGAGAAGTGCATGTATATATGTACGAGTTTGAGTGTTTCGAGTAGGTTAAGGTTTCAATTCATTTGGACCTGAAGATCCTGTAGGCACATGGCGTTTTGCGAAGGTGATTCACGGTGCATGTGGCAGATTGAGAGCTTCACTGTCACCTGGAGAACTTGGTGTTGCCAGTGAGTTGTGTACTGTGCAGCAGCCGGCCAGCTACTGATTCTTGTTTACTGCTCACTTGGTGTTGACAGTGAGCTCCACTGATTCTTGTTTACTGTAATTAGGGGTTTGTTGCCACTCTTTTACTTCTCCCATTCTTTGTAGGGGAAGTGAAAATGGGGGAGAATTGTGTTCTTCCTGAACAAACCCACCAAGCCACTGAAGAAGATTATTCTGACCAACGTAATCAGGTGAAATCTCTGTCTATCACTCAACTCTCTGTTTCTGCGTCTGTAGAGCCGTGTAAAGTACATGCAATCTTTGAGTCTACTTTGCTTTCTTATGATGTAATTGGACTCAATGTTCTTCGTTCTTAATTCTAAGTTCTGACCGAAGATATGTTGGGTGCACTTGAGTGTGTGCAATGGTGGGGAGGGAGGGAACTTTGTGCATGGGTGTATGTAGTATGTGTGGTGGTGGGAAGAGAAAGGAGTTGGAAGAAGGGAGAGTAAGGAGTTAAAAGAATGGTATTAAGCTTAAATTGAGTAAGGAAAAAAGGTATTTTGGTCATTTTACGCTATTCATAACGGATCCGTCCAAGGTGCCCAATTTCCGTAACTGTGGAGGGGGGGGAGGGTTTAGTGCTTAAGTTTGAAGTGGAGGGGGATAAATCGCACATCGCGTAAAGTACATGGGGTCATTAGCTAATTAACCCTTTAAATTATGTTGCTACAATTTGTTTATATGTAATACTATTGTCCAAACAGTTTTGACTTTTTAAAAACAGTGTTTATTTTTCATTGATTATATGAGTTGCTTTTGAAGCTATATCAATTTGGTATAAGTCTTCAATGCTTTGCATTAGATCTAACCCTTTAAACTAGCACAAGCTATGCCCTCACAACACTCATGCCAAAATTTTGGTAGTCTAAGTCGAGTCCTTCAGAGCCAAACCATCACACATTATTTTTCTTGTGCTGCAACTTAATTAAACAAAAGTACCAACACTAATTGAAATTAGCATGAGCGAGAAAATTTCAGTGTAATGGTGATAAATATGACTTGACACGTAGCAGGCAAATGAGATGGAACGAGATGGAGGGTCCTCTTATAATAAGCGAACACGCTTAAGGTCTATTATTCTCTCATCTCACGGTTAGTTACACCATGTCATTATTATAGCCGTTACATAAAAAAAAAGTTCACGAGAGCAATTAGCGCCTAACCCATACACGATGATGGACACTATTTTTTTTAAAGGCAACCCTAAAACTCTCTCCCTTTCCACTCTGAAACCACCACCAAAACCTAATTGTCGGTGCTAGGGGTGGGGTTGGCGGTGGGCTTCTTCATCTCTCCTTATGTGGTACTAGCTTTTTACTCTCCATTTCCTCTCCCCAAACTTGGGCAAATCCTTTTTTGCCACTGGGACGCCACCTCTTGCCATCCGTCGTATGGCTCCAGATGTTTTGGTTACAACTTCTAGCCTTACGGATATCCTATTAAATCACATATATGAGGGTTTCATAACCTCCTATTCGATCTATTGTTTAGATGCCTGTTTTGTGATCTATGGGTATTTGGTTTTGTTTTCCATTTATGTGTGGGTATTTGTTGACCACTAGTTTGGCTTTATTTTTTCTTTTTCTGCCTTTCAGTGCTTCCGGGCTTCTCTTCGTGCGGGGGTGTGTGTGGATAAAAGAGTGAGTGCTTTTGGGCGGGGTGCTGTAGACTAGTTGTTGGCATATGTAGTTCTTGTTTAATCATCCCAAAAACATGTATTTGCCCGACCTCTTAAGTTCGTTTTGTACTCTTTTTAGCTGTAATTTATTCATCGAGCATCTCGTTTGGTATTCGAGCTGCACCACCACACTCCCTGCGGGTGGTGGTTCTCCCTACTTCTCATCCTTTGGGTACTATATTCAAATTGGGATTCTTTTCTTCCCAGCTATGTTTCATTCCCTTCGTTTGATATTTGGTCCATTGGTATTAGTTTGTGGAGGACGACATGATTTGTGTAGCTCTAGCGTGCTATCTAAGTTATATGTTGAAATTTTCGGTGGTTTTTTAGCTGTTAATTAATGGTGCAGGGCATGACTCTCTCATGCTTGTTGAATGAGAATGGCTTTTTGAAAAGATCGCCTTGGAGTAACCTCCAAACTCTAGACGAGTTTTGGGCAACAGAGCTGCTGCTATAGATTAGGCTTTTGTTTCATTGTACAGTTCTCGAGGAGGAAACGAGAGAGAGAGAGAGAGAACTAGCAAGTTGTTGTTATTGATGTTAAGTTTATTTTATTTAGATTAATCAATATATGTTATTTAGACTTATCAAGGTAGGCTTTTCTTGATGTTACTCGTAACACTTTTAGCATAATTATGTTTTGTAAATTTTTGTTAATTCTAGGTACAAAAATGGCTTTTTCTCTTGCTATATAGTCAAATAATGTTAGTTTGATGCTGAACCTGCTTCGGACAAAATGTTTAAGCACGTCTTAGTGTAATTAAGAGATAGATTCAAAGATTCTGTTATTATTTCTAACATGGTTACAATAGATTAGAATGATAGCTGCTCTTGTAACTAAGAAAGCAAACTCTTTCTTATCTAAGCGGCCGTTTGTAATTGATTTTCAATAGTAGATTTTGATTAAATCTGAATCAATTTTTAAAATCAACTTTAATTCATTTTAAGCATAATAGATCAAAAGTTATTGAAGGTGTTTGAATAAAAAGAGATCAAAGCAAGTTTAGTGTGTCAAAATTACGTTATAGTGTATTCAAATTAAAAGGAAGCGTTTAATGTATGTGTATATGTAAGGATATTTTAGTATTTTTTTTTATCAAACCTGATTCTCCAATTTCATTAGAATTCAAAAAAAATGAGGACTCTGCATTTAATCAGTTTTAAGCACATTGGAGCATATTTAATAAGTTTACTTCATTTTGCCAAACACTTTAAACGTGAATTTAATCAGGTTTGATCATTTTAGAATCAATCTCAAATATTCTCTAAATCACCGAAATGTAGGTCCACTGCTCTCGTGACTAATGGTCTATTTTTTTATCAATGAAATTTCCTGGATTAAAATGAAAAGAATATCGTTTTTCTATTTGAGGTTTCCAAATTTGCCATCAATAGGTCCAAGATGCCATCAGGATTAGATAGTCCTTAAAAAGTGGAAATTGAGTCCATTATCTGCCAACCTTCTCAGGACTGCTCTAGGGAACCCGAAAAAGCCCATTGGGCTTTGAAACAAGTATAATGCCAAGGGATTATACCCAGACGGCCCATGCTAAAGAGAAATATAAAGCGCATAAATTCAAAAATAGAAATCATAATAACCAGCGATCTCTCTGCACAATAATTAGGGTTTTCACTTTTCATCTTCAACAAACAAATTTAATCCGAATCCGTGCAATTAAGGAGGAATAATCAAAATTCCTGAAAATATGCGCACCCCATGTTGCCACTCCTTTCTTGCATTCATTATCAAGTTCCTTAATTTCTTCCAGGCCTTTATTGGCCTCTCAATCATCATATATTCTGTGTACATGTTGAATCAATGGAACCACCACTCTCCCGCCGCGCCTCCGCCGTCAGTGCCGTCTCCGGAGCCGGAATCTTATTCCCCGCGGTGGTTCTTGGACCCCCTCAGGGTTTATGATCCCGCCACTCCTTCCGTATTTGCCACCTCGAGTCTCCAACACGCGCTTCCTACTCCCTGGTGACCTTTTTTTGCTCTACAAATTACGCTTCTTCAATGTGAATTCGAAGTATTTTACTTTAATTTCTCTAGAGAGAACATGAACTTTTTGGCGGCAAATGACGTATGGCCAAGCATAGGAAGGTGTGAGAGTAAACATTTCCTATATGGATTTGTGCTTCGTTCCAAACTTTGACTCTTCTTGACTTTTTAGCAATTGCTGGGTAATTATAAAGCTATCAATATCTGCAAGTAAATTGAGGTTAAAAGCAAGCAATGAGTAAGAACTAGGTACTTGAAAGAAGTCATGTGATCTCACATTTCCGAGTGGGTGGTAGGAATTGTTTGCTATTTGAGGTAAATTATTATCACATGGGAGGGTTTGTGCTAGTTGAAAGTTTAATTTGTGGGACTAGTGGGAGTTTGTAACAATGTGGTGCTATTTGTTGTGGCAGGTTCATATACGCGTTTATGGGAGTGGGCATCGTTATGTGTTGTATCACTTGCATCGGTCACATTGCAGCTGAAGCGATCAATGGGTGCTGCCTGTGTTTTGTATCCTTCCTATCTCCGTGTCTTAAGTACGCTAAGCAATTGAGATAGCTGTATCTGGTCTTATACCATTAATGCTTTTTACTTTACAATTGCAAGCAAGTGAGATACAGTGTCTCACTAGAAAATTTAGGATGTCATGAAGTTTATAGCACTAATCTTTCCATTGGGGTCGATGATCTGTATCTGACCCCAAAGTTCTTAGCATGTTGCTGGAAACATTCTTGCTGTATGTGGATTATTCATACTCTTATAGCTATTTAACGTAACTCAACTAGTGTTTTCAGCAGTCCTTGCCTATCATTTTCCATTAACCACAAATATATGACAGTATACTGTACTCACAACTATACTTACTCTTGTGGAAGCGGCTTTGGTCACATTTATTGCAGTTGATCGTCATTGGGAGAGGGTACATTGCTTATCCATATCACTTTGTGCTGGTGCATGGAGTCCTCATCCTAATGATCTACTGGTTTTGCTTTTAGGATCTTCCCTTTGACCCAACAGGACAGCTTGATAGCCTTCGGAGTTTCATTCAAGCTAACGTTGATGTTTTTAAGTGGGTTGGCATTTCAGTGGTCATAATGCAGGTATTTTTTCTTCTTCGTGGCTATTATTTTTGCAATTTATTACGGTTAAAGCATCATACACATTTTTGGAAATTTTGAAGTTGGGTCCATTTTAAGCTTTCCGAGCAAGCGTTAACTAAGTGTGTAGTATTATTTTAAGGATATCATTCCTGGAAATAAGCAAATATATAGAATTCTTTTGTGGACTTGATAAGGTGTGTTCTCTCGATGATTTGCAGTGGGTTCTAGTATATAGTGTTATCCATGTTTTGTATACTGTAGACGGGCTTTGCTACCTCTTTGTCGTGTTTTCTTCTGTTATCACAATATCTGTTTACATAATACATCACAATACATAATGCCATTACCTAGGTAGCACGGACACGGACACCGCGTCGGACACCGACACCGACCGGGACACCGGACACCGAATTTTCCAAAAATCAAATTTTGGACACCGCAGGACACCGATATTATATATATATATATATATATATATATATATATAAACACACACACACACACTTAATAAATATCAAATACATTTCACAGTCTAAAATAGCAAATAATAATGAAAAACTACCAAAATAAGGAATTCAAATACAAGTCATACTTAAACGTTAAATCCAACATAGTACATAAGAAACTTCTTAAGTCTTACAAAGTCATACAAATAGGAAACATGAAAACAAGGAAATAATTGAAATAACTAATAAGCCACGGAGTTATGAATTATCCATCGATCAAGTGCTCAATCTACATCGACAGCGTCATCTTCTTCATCACCCTCTTCACCTCCATCATTATTCTCCTCCCTGCATACTTCAGCTTCCATCTCTGGCTCATCAAGCGATAGATCCGCAAATCGAAGCATCCCCACATCTTCAAACCCATCATGATTATCTCCCCCCACATCCCACATTTTGGTTCCCCCTTCGGCATACTTTGGAGTCCTCCTTGACAAAAGACAGAGATTGCTATGAACAACAACCAACTTCCGCACATTAGGGTATCATCTTGTTCCTTCTCACCAAGTGAATAAAACAATATGTGCTCCAATTTTTTTCAGCACAAGATGATGAAGAAGGTTGTGCAAGAAGTTTTAAGGCTATGGTTTGGAGCATAGGTGCACTTGCACCGTAAAGAAGCTACCAAGTCTTGCGATTAGAGATGGAATCATATTCTCTAAAATCTCCACTAGGCCCAATAAAGTTAGCATACTCTAGATTCACCTTGTTGCGCTCCTACAAGTTTGGAAAGTACTTTCGAAGACATTTCATTATCTCCTTGTTGATTTGATTTTCCTTGTGTGGAGGAACTCGAGAAGGATCCTCATCAGGCCACTCACGGGTATAGTACCTTATGAAAGATAGTACTGAACACATTTAGATATATAAGGGGCTGCATTAGTAGAAGCCAAAAAAGCAACTTAAATGTTAACGTAGGATGATATTACCTTGGGTTTAGAGAATGTGCCAAGCATTGAAGTGGAGTATTATTCTTATTCCAACGATCTATAAGAATATTGTGCACCACATCAAAGAAGGTGGACTCCTCGTTGGGTCTTTTCACTTCATACTTATATATGGCTTTCTTAACCTTTTCAATCATAGAATCCCCCATGTCATAGACTAGGTGAAGACAAGGTCTATCGGTATCACAAATCCTAAGCATGTCATATATAGGAGTAGTGAAAGAAAGTATGTAATCAATGGAATCCCACCATTCGTCATTTAACACCTTCTTCTTAACAAACCTAGCTTTTGCTACATCATCCCGATAAAGATTCCAACGATCACTAATTACCATGGCTTGAAGACCACCCTTAATGAGCTTAATCCTCCTAAGCATCACAATAGCATAAGCAAATCGAGTTTCGGCCATAGAAAGCAACTGCAAATTCACTAACTCATAAAATATTGCCAATCTCATTGCGTGATTCATGATGAAATTCTTAACTTGCCAAACATTCCTAACAACATTGGTAATCCAAGCACATTCCATATAAGTGATATCATTATTGTCCGCATTCTTGGCTGCACATATATTTCTCAATGCTAAGTTAAGAGTATGAACAACATATGGTGTCCAAACAATTTTTTTCCTAAAATTGTTGCTCAAGAAGCTGCCCGACAACCTTACAAACCGGAGCATTATCCGTTACAACTTGGACCACCTTCTCATGCCCGACCTCCACTATCACTTCCTTCAACAACTCAGCAATGAAATGTTTGTCCTTATATTCATCCGAACAATCTATTGCTCTAAAAAAACATAGGACTATAGGAGCACCATCAGAGACAGCCATGATATTAATGAGTGGCCTCCTTTGCGAGTTACTCCACCCATCACTAACAATACTTACACCCTTCTCATTCCACATGGCTTGAATTGGTAATAACAACCTACCAACATTCCTTTTCTCTTTTTTGCAAAAGAGTAGTCCTCAACTTATTATAACCTGGTGGAACATAACCCCCAAGCTTATGATTAGCGGCAAAAGTATATGAGTTTTAATAGTGTGGGTTCTTTGATAAGTTGAATGGCACACCCCCCCCCCCCCACCATAGAACATCCTAGCAATTTCATGATTTAATTGTTCATGCTCCTCATTGTTAAAAGCATCTTCAAGTTTATTTGTCCCATTTATTTTTTTATTCTCTTGCATGGACATTAAACTTACACCAACATTTGAACCAGATCCACTAGTAGGGGGTAAAGGTACCTGGAAATTAGAAGCATTTTTACTCTCTCTACGGCTTCCTCCTCCAACCTTTTGAACTCCAATATGTTCTTCTTTGTCACTTTCAAGCAAGGTTTGGCCCAGCACCTCTTACCCCTAGCAGATGTGCCCTCACCCCTGTATACGATCCTTTCTTCTGCATTTTGCAAAAAGTGCACTCCTAAGGCAAGTTTCCTCCCCCTTGTGCAGCCTTTCCCGTCCTTATTACGAATCTCCACAACAATTTCAAAGGGTCTTCCATACTAGTTGCTATAGATGCACTTAGTGCACTAGTAGCTTCATCCATTTCTGAAATTAAGTAACAATAAATAAACAAGAGATGAGAAATTGAAAGCTTCAATGATTTGATTTCCGTAAGACAAGATAAAGAATAAAAAAGGAAGACGGGAGCAAGGTTCCAACAGCCTTGCCTAGAGACGAATTTCTGAATTTCGTGTACTTTAACTTTTAATGTCAAATTGTCAATAATGGAACCTGTTAAGTGTTAAGGGGCTGTTAAATATACAAGCAACATTTATTTGGTTAGGACAAAAAATTAACTCAAATATCAAATATTTAACAAGAAATGTGCCCACAACACTGAAACATATATGCAAGAAACGAGAGACGACAGATAAAAAAATGTAAAGAAATGAGAGAGATCGGTGTTCTGCAGATATGCAACCACATAAGGGGAAAAAGAAAAGGAAAGAAATGAGAGACAACGGTACAGAGACATGGTTTCAGTACAAAAGAAAAAAAAAAGAGACGTGATACAGAGAGAAGAAGGGCACCTGTTGGTTAGCAACGACAGTGAGATCCTCCTCCGACGGTGGCGAGACCTCTGGCGACAATCGCAGCAGCTGACTTCATTATCTTCGGAGACAGTAGCCATGAGATCTTCCGGCGACAGTGGCGACAACCCTTGATGGCTTCGTTGTGGTCGGTAGACAGCACCCGTGAGAGAGAGAGTAATGGCTCAACAAATTAGGGCATATTTAATAGTTTTTTGTAAAAGAGCCCCATTTATTCTATTTATTACATATTGACCCCCAAAATTAATTCAAAAAATCTCATTTTGGCCCCAAACCGCCCGACACTTCTCCATGCAGTGTCCAACACTTCTTGATAAGTGTCCGACACGGTATCGGAAATTAAAAAATAAAAAATCGGACACCGATTAGAGGTGTCCGACACGTGTTGGCCGGTGTCAGGAGGGTGTTGGGGTGTCCGTCCGTCCGTTTAGGACACCATGCCTCCACCTAGGAGAGGTGTCTGTGCTTCCTAGGCCATTACCTAGCACGGAAGTGGTAAGAAATTTTCAGAATAAATCAGACTCTAGTTACTTTAGATATTACTGGTTGTGTAGTGTAGAAGAAAGGCTGGCCTAGTGCACAAGGCTCTCTCTCTCTTCCTTTAATACGAAAGTTTTATGTTTACCAAAGGTTTCTTTTTGTTTTGTGAAGAGTTTGGCCTATCACATTATTGTACAGTATTTGTTTGACACCGCATCTATCAAGAAAGTTATGATCTGTTGATGGAATCAAAGTTTGCATTAATTCCGTAAAACGATTACTATCAGTTTTGCACCCACACCAAGCACTCAATATTTATTAGCGTTTCACAAAGTAGTGGTTCTAAGAATCCTTTTACATCAGAAAAAACAGCGTCCACTATATGATATATGAACTCGATTCCAGGTCTTTGATGTTCTTTTCCTTCCGCTTGACCCTCCTTTTTTCAGCCGAAAATTTTGCAGACACCTTTCCTGACATATCCACTACCATCGTAGGCTTTATGACACAAGTTAGAGTCGAGTTCATTGCTGAATGCGTCTACACGTTTTCAGTTTAAAAAGAAATTGGACTTCCTACTGTGATAGTGTATACATTAACTGTTAACCATTACTGAGATTCTTTTGTGCTATCTCAGGGCTTAAGATTATACTTGGTCCAAACTTCTAAGATTTCGTTTCTCACATTTTGATTTTTTGCATCATTATATCCTTGGAGAATTTGTGCTGTTTAACCCAATGTCTATTTGTTCTCCATCTTACGGCATATTAAGGCTTTTTTTAGAGTTCCTACATGTATTGAGTTTGATTCATGATTATTTCTCCATTCGTTGCTTCAACCTGAGGTGAAGTTAGAGTTCATTTTTGCAACAAAGGGGGGATATGATCTCATCCATTAGAAAGAGAGAAGAGACAATCACCGGCAAAAGAAAGAGGGAAGAGAGCTAGGAGTTAAAAAATCCTATTTCTGTTCCAACAGCTAAACAATATTGGAAAAAAAAGGAAATATTCTTGAGTAGGAGGGAAAGCATTTCATGGTTATGCTATTCCGTTCTCTGTCTTATTTGGTACTATGTTTGGCCCTATATACATCATCTTTGGTGTTCAGGCATTATCTCTGCTTTTTGCGATGGTCCTTCGAGCTTTAGTTTCTGCTCATCAGAGAGTGGATCATGATATTGAGGAAGATTATGATGATAGTGGTAGAATTCGGGAGCCACTTCTGAATTCACATTCTGGCCAGACGTCCGGATTGGTCAAGGGTGATGGGAAAGGGGCTCACTCAGACATCTGGAGCTCACGGATGAGAGAAAAGGTACCTTCTTTCTGCCTAATTTGTCTATTTGGTTGTTGCTTCCTGCCATTAGGAAGATGTGTTATTGAAGAGGATAATATGTCATATCTCTTATGCTCTTTGATGGTCAATTGTTCTTATCTTGGCCAACTTAAGTACCTGCAATCTGTTTTCTTATTTTTTGAAATTGTTTTAAGTAATGTTTTTCTTTTTGCGAGTGAAGTTGTTTCAAGTAATGACTTCTCATTACGTGGAACTTAAAAGAGTGCCTTATGATGCTTTCACCTTTTGCAACGCGCGTGTCTTCTTTTGTATGTCAAATTCCTGAGGTTGATGGAATACATTCTAACTTTTAAGTGCTCCCTGGTTGAGTCTGTCCCAGGACCAAAATCTATTTACCAATCTTTCCCTGTGAAATATGTGCTTCTTTGTTCAGTGACACTGGTTCCAACAACAACGAATTTTTTGTTGATACCAATTGCTCTTGTGGATATTTTAGTCAGACAGTGCATGAAGGATTTTGGTTCAATTGTCATTCTTTTCATGCAGTACGGGTTGAATGGTGGAGATGCGAAGCACAATATACTGAATCAGACATGAAATTTAAGCAGTGAATACAGGCATGCCATCTTTCAGAGCAGGTAAATAGGGCTCCATATACCTCTTGAATCGGAATATACTTGATTGCTCTTTAATTTATCTGGAGTAAGTTGGTCTTGTACATGAGTTTGCCAAAATGTTCTCTTGCTTTGTATAGAATTTTGTGTTGTGCTGTGCTTTTCCCAATACCAAAGCAAAGAGAGATGCTGTCGTCTGTAAATTTAATAATTAAGAGAGTGATGTCTACTTAATTTTTGGTACCTGTAATTTCTCTTTTAAATCCTCCCCTTTCTTCTCTTTGACATATGGATTTTGGTCTTTTTCCTGGGAACAGGGATAGACTTTTTTGCTAATTCACCAACCTAGTGTAATAGCATTGTTACCTGTTAGTTGTAAAATGCCCTCGCGGGAAGAAATGAACAGCTTTGAAAAATCAGAATCGCAACGATGTCATCCTCTTGTGATTCTTGCCTATGTCTGTGAGATTTTCCTTGTGCTTCTGTTCTCCAACTCGGAATAAATATTTGTCCCTTTCACAGTTTGACAACGTCTTCTCCTTGTCCACAAAACTGAGCTATAGGAGTAACTCTAATGCCTAGGCGCCATAGATCACGAGACCTCTCGTCTGCCATAAATTCAACAAACCACCAGGTCCCTACTCCCCTGGTATTGTGGTACCAAAAAAGTTGCACCTTACTCTCTGCCCATGTACAGTCAAAAAGGCTATTCCCTTCCTTTTAAGCTGTAACCCACCCTCGTCAGCTCCTCATAATAATTACCATAATTAAGCTGCCCATGTATGGTAACTATCAGTGACATCAACTCCTGATAATTACCGTTAATAACAATTGATAAACTTTCCAGAAACTAAACCCTCGCATTGAAATCAACATGGAAGGAAAGGTAAATCCATTAAGTTGAAAAAAGAATCGTATTAAGAGGAATGGAGGAGGTGGATGAAAAAGGATATAGATCCCAAATATGCGACCCTTGGCTTTTACACCACCAATCACATTCTTAGACCATGTAATTGCGAGAATTAGAAAAACAAAAATGATACTTGTGCTCTACTTTAGCGTTATCGCACCTTTATCGTTACAATCTCCTAGGGTGTGCTATATTGTGCCACTTGGCTAAAGTCTCAAAGGTACTCCCTTGTTGTCTCATTGAACTAAACAATGGATTGGTTACCAATGAAAACTGAAATGGATATTGACGTAAAAGAACAAGGAGCAGGAGTTCATGTGAAAAATCCGGAATTGATATCTGAGTTCCCCTTTTAGCTATTGAGCTTCACTTTCATTGCTAAAGATCTTTCTGGTCTAGTTATATAATCCCTTTACCGACACTTACAAGCTTAAATACTAAAACTGAAGCTTGAATTTCACTTATATGATAATATATGCTGGTAGCCGGTAGGTTTTTGGCTCACGCTAAAAGATGGGCAAATAATAAGAGGGTGGGGTGGATGAGATGTCCGTGGGGATCATAGGATAACAGAATAACTATTTATGTATTTTAGATGGTGATTTTACTATTTGGGATGAGGTTTATCTATTTATGTACCAGGCCTTGAGGGGCTCGAGGAATCTAACTGGTACCGAGGAAAAGGAAATACACACAGTACCACCAGTACGACGCCGATGCCAACAGTCTTCCTCCCTTTTCCTATTTTCTTTCTTGACCACACTCACTACCACCCAGATTCCATCTCCAAAATCAATATTATTGCCCTTCTTCACGGCCGCGAGTCAATGCTTCGAGCTAATGCCGTCGCCACTTTTGCGAGCAACAGACGCGCTGACCACATACCAACACCCGGTCACAACCACCACCCATGACCACCACGCCGTCTCCCTGTCACTACCATCGACCACCAACCGCAGATCTATGTTAAAGCTTGGGTTTTGATGGTGGAGTTTTTGGTGGGATACGCAACGATGGGTCTGGTTGGTGTGATCTGTCTCACGGGCGATGATCCATCACCACACAGCCACCACTAGATAATGGCTGATGTGATGTTGAGATGATGGCTGTGGTGGGAGATTTATGGGCGGTGGTACTCAAGAGTACCTGGTTTAACCCTAATAAAGATCTATCACTCTAAGATTTGGGATAGATAATTGGTGGCGTTGGGATGATGAGGTGGGTCCTGGTTGTGATTGGTGGTTAAGAGTCGAAGGGAGAATAGAAAGAGAGAGGAGTGAGAAAAATTAGAGAATTAAGGGTAGGTTTGACACTCTTTTTTTGCTTTTTTTTTTTTCAATTTTAAAAATTGAAAAAAAAAGAGCGTTTGGTAACCATTTTTTTTTCAATTTAAAAAATCAGTTTTTAAACTGAAGAGTAAAAAAAAAAACTCCAAAAACTGATTTTTTTTTTCACTTTTGGTTTTTTTTTTTAGACCACCACCACCACCCTCCCACCGCCGGAGACTGCCGACCGCCGGTGACCACCGCCAGAGATTGCCGGCCGCCGGCCACCACCGTCGGTGACTGCAGGCAGCTACCTCCGGCCGTCGGCCACCATCACCACCACCGTCGACCACCGCTACGCCCCATCACTGCCACCGCAAACCACCAAAAAAAAGAAGTCAAAATAAAAAGGGTTATCAAACACCAAAAAAAAAAATCTCAAAAAAAAGGGATTATCAAACACCCACTTGTTTTTATAAAAAAAAAAAATTAAGCTGCTCTTCAAAAACTGAAAACCAAAAAAAATATTTTGTCAAACGAACCCAGAGATTTTAAACCCTAATTTAAAATTTTAGATATCGACATTTAAAAATACGTATTAATAAAATAAACAAAGGAATATAATTTTTAACAGGTCAAGGTTGATACTTTTTCAAAGTTGTTTGTGACAATTTGTTATTTTTTCTAACTTTTCGTTGTTTGTAATTTTATTTTTATCCCAGGGACTTGGGTGCAACTTAATCTAATTAAAAAAAAAAGTAAGAAAGAGAACAAACACCTAGGGGGGACAACCCTAACTACTAAAGAGCACCAGACCTGGGTTTGTCTAGTTTGTCCTTGTAGGGGGAAAACATAGATAGAAAGGTCGCAGATACCGCAAGGGTTGGTATAAAGTAGTCGTGGTCTGGGGCATGTGAGCAGAAGAGATTCTGTATCAAGTTGAAATATTTAAAACCAAAAAGTTGCTGCAACTTTATGCCGTGGGATTAACTGGTCAATTCCTACAACCGACCAACAACGGCAAGACCATCCCACAATAAAGACAATGGCAGGAGGCAGCTTTATATTTATGTAAATGGGTGTCCTTTTGTACAACAACAGCAAGTGTTCAGTGTTGGTCCTGTTGGCTACGAACATCTAAGAACAAAATAGATGTACAAAAGGAAATCAAGGTACAAAAGGAAAATAAACTTGTGGCAATTTGCAGAACCGAAAGAAACATCACTGTGGAGGACCATGACTGTTGAGAAACATAATAATAATAATAATAATAATAATAATAATAATAATAATAATAATACACAAACGAGGGAGTTGTATAATGAAGGAAATAATCTTAGGAGAAAAATATAATATCTCCTCATCATGGTTTACCTGTCAATTGAACCACAGCCTCTTGCACAATCTCTTCCAGCAACTTCCCTTCAATTTCCTTACCTAAATTATCAATTTCCAATCTCAGATGCTCAGCCCAACCCTTTCCCACCACCTCCTTCCGTACCACCCTCTCCACAACCAGGCTGTTGTTGTCCCCACCATCACTCGAAACACACCTCACGTCGCCAGAAAACCATTCCTTCATCAGGGACCACGCCTGGTCCACCACAGCCGTTGATGACTGATCTTGGAGCATTTCCTTGGGCCCACTACATGGAATTGCCCTTTGGCACGTTCCCGATCCGTACCCGGCAATGTCGACCAACGCTGCATTAACACAATCGAACACAAGCTTTCTGGTTGATTTCCGTTGCCTTCGCTTACCCTCCTGCAATGTTTCCTTATCATTCACATCAACATACTTGTCTCTCAAAGATGGGTCCAATGGGCTATCAGGAGAATGCCATCTGTCAAAAAACGAGACACATTGCACCTCTCCATCGATACCAGCTGCTGACAACAATCTTTGAACAAAAAAGAGCCATTCACCCTGTTCTTCTTTGCTTCCAAGGGGGACCGCAGAGGGTTGTGATGGATATTGAGTGGCTGTCTCTACACAAGAATCACCCCACGAAAGAGTCCGAGCAATTGATCCTATTGGCGGGGATTTGTCAATCAGGTTTGATTTAATGGCATGAACAGGCAGCTCTGCTCCTGCATCGTGTAAAAATTCAGTTTTGCTACAAAGAGAAAGGGAAGCAGAGAATGAGAAAGCTCAAGTGTCCCAGAAAAAAGTTACCGTGTTGGTTTGACTTGATACTAGAGAACTGGATCGCTGTATGGTCATCCTCAAATGGAGGTTCTAAGACTGAGATGGGACTTGGTTGGTCCTGGTTTTCACTCGCGATTCCAGGCGCCAACGGCCTTGTTACAGAAAATCCAGCCTGCAAATGTAGAGACAGCGACTGTTAAGTGGTTGGCATAGACTTTCGAACATCAAATATCAAGAGTAAATGTAGGTGATAATTCCACTCTTATAGCTGAAAGATGCAAAGGATCCATCCTGTCATTAGTTTAAAAGAATAGCACCAAGTCCCCCCAGTGTAGGAGCAAAATTGAAGCTGAACCATAAAACTCTACTCATTTTAATAGCAACCTCAATCCTATAAAAATGAAAAAAAATGAATGTTCTTATGTTGAATGAGCGCTAAACTTTGCCCATCAGTCGATCTACAAAAAATGAGAGAAGAAAAGTGACTGGACGAACTTGTAAAAGCACAACATCAAGTCATTTTCTCTGTGTTAATATTGGTAAAGAAAGACAACCCTATATAGATCACAACACAAACAAGTGAAGAGAAAAACTGAATCACCTCATGAAGAGTTATGTCTTGCTTTGATCCAAAGCCTATGGAATCTGGGGAAGCAGCTTTAGGGGGCAGACAAGGCGACAATCCCTCTTCAAGCCCAACCTTGGCGTCACATTGGGATCTATCATCGACACTTTTAGAAGTAGAATGTGCATGCACTCCAGCAGACTGAGGTCCATCCTTGGATTGACTGGGTTTTTCTTTACTAGATTTTTTATTCCTAGAGAAAAACAAACTTGAAACTTTCCCCTTGAATGATGATTTTCCGCTTCTAGCCTTTGCCACATCCTTGGGAAAGTCTGTTTTGCCCACCTCACGATCCAAAACCTCTACATTAAGCCTGGCACCATACACTGTCGAAGATACTGGAACAGACTTAGACCTTACAAGATTACGAGGAGAGTTTGAGACATCATCCTTGTTCAAATCAGTAGTCAAGCATGAAGTTGAACCTCTGGCTCCTTGTTGTTCATTAATAACCTCTTCCTCGGATCTTACTGGTTTCTTTATATCAGAAAGAGCAAGCATCTCACCCAAAGTACTAGAGCTTCTCCGGACATATCTTGGTTCTTGACAACTCCCATTAGATACCATCATGGCCCATCTTTCAGAGAGTCGCTTCTTGGCTTCTCTACAAACTGACGACTCTGGAGAATAAGACACACGGCTAAAGGAGGAGGAAGAATAAGGACTACCAAACCTATTGATGTAATCCCAGGAATGCCTAGAAGCTGGTGACATGACTTCTGAATCACTAAGATTACCTGCTGCATAATCGTTTTCTGATTTATGGAATGAACTCTCATCGCCAATATAGCCATTAGAAAACACAGAAGAAAGCAAAGTTTCATCCCTTCTGTGCCCGCTCAAATTTTCCCGCATCTGCCGTGTAATCTCCTTTGCCACTTCTCTCGTTTCACGTGCCTCACTATCTTCTGGGTCTCCATAATATCCTTCACCGTGTAATGTTCTTGGTGAAGAGGAAGGTGGTGAAGTCACAGCCTTAATGTTGTGAGGCTTCCCAGGGCTAGGTTTTAGTACCACTATTCGAGTTGGTTGAGTAGGAGGGTCATCAAGTTTACAATTTGCTGTGCGAGGGGAAAAGCAAGGAATGGTTTTATCCCATCCGTTGACCTGATTCACCAGCGTTGTGTTCTTTGTTTCCTTTTCATAGTTCTTCCCTGATACAGCAAACTTGTTATTATCCACCATCTTAGAAGGCCTAAGAACAGTGATGCGCTTCGTCTCAGGAAACGGATGAATCGGCTGCAGCTCATAAAGATGCGGAGGGTATAAAGAATTTGGTTCTTGCAGAAACTTGAGGAATAAATCTCTATTGGAGCTTAAAACTTCTAAAGCGTCTTGAAATTGCTTGGACTGGCGAAGTTTTTCATCTGTTGCTAGGCGTTTTGCTTCCATGAACTTCTGACGGACAAGAGCCATCTTTTTCTCAGTTGTAGCTTCATTACATCTTCCCTTTTGTGATGATTTTTCTCTTCCACAGTTCATTTTCTGTGATTGCTGCCATATCTCATAGACATCTTTATACCCATTCTGCTCTGGGTATTGATGAATCTCATGTTGACCTTGCGTGTCCAAGAATTCATGTTCTTGCTCCCAATACCCCAGTGGTATACATGAATGACTCCGTGAGGAACCTCTTGAATGGCTTCTTTGTGAAGCTGAATCAGGTTGTTCTCGAGGGAGGGCATCAAGCCCCATTAACTTGGCAACCACGCCAGGTGGATTATGCTTGGACTGTACTTCTTTCGTCATTTCTTGGGCTATGAGCATCTTAATGGGTGTTCCATTGGACTTCCTGTTTGAAGCGGTTCCTTTTAACTTAGAGACTATCTGCATGTCCTCCAACCACCACAAAACACATGAAGATTGCTCAGATCAATGTACAATTTCCATATGCTAGAAAGTATTTTACTCGCTTACTAACAAATGAAAATATTACCACTTTATCCTCCATTTGGTCCCCAATGGGACTCATCCTTGACACATCAGACTGGCTCCTTGACAGCGGAGATCCTGTTATTCAATTGTAAATATGTAAAGAGCAGTTCCTGGGATATAGTTTAGGAATGCAAGAAGAAAAAAGGATGGCAAAGCATAATCCTGTGCAGTAATTGGTTAACGTTATATGATTCAATCATATACCGAAAGAGGCCATTAAAAGATCTCTAATTGAGAACAATTAACAAATCGAAGGAATTGGTAGCAATTATGGTCAACAAAATTGCATCAAGGAAAAAGAGAAGATAAAGAAATCACCATCACGGTGTGGTTTATCAGTGAGCAGCCTGTCTCCTGCCAGGCTAGTACCCAAATCAAAGAGGTTGACCACTCTTCCCAAGCATCCTGGATAAGGATTCTCAAGATTGCGAGATTTTTCATTCTGAAACCCAATCATTTCAACACCTGGGATGGCAAATTCAACATCTGAGCTCAACTCTTTCTATCCACCAGAAACATTATCACCTACAGGATTAGACAAAGCTTCAGCAAGTTGTCAACAATAGCCTCTTACTCCTTTTACACGGAGAGAGACCAGGTAGAGATACATAAGAAGCTAACGAGAATGCTAGCTTAAGAGAAGAACCCCAGAAAATACAAGGAAAGGATCATTATTAAAATGAACGCGATATATGATATTGTAAAATTTCTAGTTTTCCAATTTTACCCAAGTAAAGATCAGGGACGAGAAGATCAAATCCAAAACTAACCCCAAATAAAGAAAAAAAAAAACCACAATTCCCCCATACCAAAGAGCTCCTTCAAGGTCTGATACTTTCCACAATTGTAACGGGCAACATAGTGACCGATTAATATACATTCTTGCCTAGATCAACGCTAAACTTCAGTGAAAAAATCGAGACACGATACTGGTGTTTACAGTGAAATTTCAGTATGTTCAGTTCACATGAAACTTCACATCACCCAGTCAATACATGTCTCAAAAAAAAAGCCCTGATTTTTGCTCAAGAACGGTAAACTCCAGCTCAACTGCCACAGAAATGGCGACAGCTATTACTATTCCAAACAAATCACCGACAAAAAATGTTAAACAACACGGGTGAGAAAGCCAAAAAGGTAAAATTGATGGCGAAATGTGAAATAGAACAAAAAGAAGAATCGAGATTCGAAAATCGTTCTTAAAAAAGCTGCAAATTACAGCACCGTAAAAGCTAATCGAGAGCAACAGAGAATCGGATTCCATTTTACCTCCAAAAAGCGCGATCGGAAAAAAAAAGGAGGTAACCGTAAAAAGTCCTTCTTAAAGACTAAAAAGGACCTCAAAATGCAAAGCTCTGCCAAAGCGAGACAGGAGAGAGAGAGAGAGAGAGAGAGAGAGAGAGAGAGTTAAGACCTTGACGTCAGCTAAGGTGGTGGTGGCGGCGGCGGCGGAACTCTCGCCTGAAAGTGGCATCCCGGTCGGAGAATGTGGACGGGGAATCGCCGGATTTCACGCCTCTGAAGAAAGAGAGTGGTCTTTCTTTTCTCTCACCGACTCAAACCGAAACTTAGCGAGAGACAGAGAGAGAGAGTGTTTGTGTGTGTAAATCAGAAAGTAAAAAAGGAGATAAAAAGAGAGAGAGAAGATATCGGATAACAGTTTGACAATATTATGAGGTAATTTACCCGAATGGTCCCCGTACTTTCAATAGTATCAAGTTCTTCATCCACTTTGCCGAAAATCTTCGTCACCATACCATAAAATGAGATTTTCATGTACTTGACAGCTACTATGCATAGACCTGGCAAACGGGCACACCCGCCGGGTCCGGGTAATACCCGGCCGGGTCCGGATAAAACCGGTCCGGGTAAAAATTACCCGGATTTTTCCGGGTAGTCTTTTTCTATACCCATACCCTACCCGCACATAGCGGGTAATACCCGCGGGTAAATTCAATTTTTTTATATAAATATTTTCCTGATACTTAATTGAACAAAATTATTATTATTATTCCCCTCTTATTGTTAAAAGTAGTTTTAATTTCACAAAACTCAAAATAAAAAGAAGAAAAATGCACATAATAACAACCAATCAAATAGCATGGCACAATGACAACTGATCTGCTAATCAATACCAACAATTCAACAGAAGACTCAAGAATGGACATAGCCACACAGATCCGAAAATACATTAAAGGGTACATCACAGATAGTTTCATCACATTAAAAATTATAGTGCATTAAAAAATTAATCCGAAAAATCTGTGCACTGAGGGCCTTCCTGGTGATGTTGTCGAACATCGAAGATTTGGGACGATGGAGCTGAAACGGCTGTCGATCGGTGGGGCATCGGCCGTCGACGACGGATAGAGAGATAGGTCCTCGGCAGTGGATCTGTAGGGCTGTGGAGGCGTGGACGCGTCGGGGCCGTCGATCTGTGAGAGATAGAGAGAGAGAGAGGTGGTGGTGACGCGTAGGGGCCGTCGATCTGTGAGAGACAGAAAGAGAGGTGGCTGTGAGGCTTCGCGGCCGTCGATTTGTGAGAGACAGAAATGGAGGTGGCGGTGAGGCGTCGCGGCCGTCGATCTGCAGCGGTGAGGCGTCGCGGCCGCCGGTTATTTTCTTCTGAGAGAGAGAGAGAGAGAGTGAGGCGGCGCGGCAGAGAGTTGAGATGAGGGAGAACTGAGTTTGAGAAATGAGAAGTGTAACCTAAAGACTAAAGTGTCACAAACCCTAAAAATACCATATATATAGCCCAAAACCCGGGTAACCCGGGTAATTCGTACTCGGACCGGACCGAACCGGGATTTACGGGTCCGGTCCAGGTACGGGTAAAATTTTAACGGGTATAGCTTTTTGTACCCGTACCCGGTTTTTTGAGCGGGTACGGGTAGACCGGCGGGTACGGGCCACTTTTTGCCAGGTCTAACTATGCACACACACACACACAGAGATGGGTATAGTAATGCCATTTGGGTGGTTGGTTGGAACTGCTGGCATCTTTTTTTTTTTTCTTTCCTATAATAGCTCTTGCAATTTTTTTCCATTTGGGGCATTTGGGGTGTGGGGGGGAGAGAGAGAAATCTTTGCATGTGGGAAGATGGCTTATTTTTGGGGGAAATGTTCAATGCAGGTGCAGATGTAAATGGGGAAACTTTGGAATAGGTTGGTGACTTTTGAGCCAATTTTGCCATGAGGGTAGTTATGGAGTTTTTGGTTACCTTTTTGGTAATTGATAAAGGAGCTCATGAGGAATGATGTTGTGATTGTTAAATCATCATCTAGTCTAGGTTAAAATGAGGAAAATGCACATGAGATGATCATAGAGCTCATGTTATGATTCATTCACCTTGAGTAAATAGAATTACCATTTGGTACTCGATTAAAGACGTGGACCTTTTGCACATATTATTCGTTATTAGCAGTTTATTCTTTTTTTTGTGATGAATTGAGTCATTGATACAATTACTAATTAATATGAGTGGACACGGCTTGCTTTGGTTCTCTTGCACTGATCTCTCCTTGTTTTGGAAATGTTTTGAATCATACTAAACAATGTTTCATAAGTTGTAACAACCATGCACAATTCGTAATGCTTGTATTGCTCTCTAACAATTTGAACTTGTTAAACTATAAATCTTCACAATAAGAAAAATACCCTCATGAGATTATCAAGTTTGTTGTATAGTTGATAGCAGCAAGTGCACTTCTTCTTACCTCTTGCGAGACGTTCAGGCACCGTAGTTTTAAGTCTCTTTGCTTCTTTAATTTCTAAAAACACAAACAAAAAAAAAAATCGACTTTTTACTAGCAACAAAAGCTGGTTTAATTATTTCTTTGCTATTGGAAAGCCTGCAATCTTTCTTATAATCTCTTTGTACAAGTATAATTAATTCAACTGGAAGTTTGCAACTATACACAAACAACCAATAAGTACTATATACTTTCTGAAAGCTAGTTTAATCAGATTTGTGTAATTGTCATTCGCTTTACGTTTGACCATCTCATAATTAATCTCAAATGGACTCTAAAGTATTTAGCATCAAACTTTACCTTCAATTGGTTCAAAAACTTATTTGTCAACAGAGGCGGCAGACGTAATGCATGCCTTGGGGTGGGGTGGGGTGGGGTGGGGTGGGGTGGGGTGGGGGGCACGGTCACCTCCCAAATTTTAAATTTTTTTTCAATGTGTAAAATAGTAAAAAAAATTATATTTTAAATATGTACAAAAATATCACTGTATTTGTAATATTAATGTATCATTTTTTTTTATTAGTGCCAAGTGCCAACATATGTATGAACTCTATCTATGGTGATGATGTTATAGAAAAGCAAAGTGTCTCGATGCAAATGCCAAAAATGTGGCATCACAAACTTGTCTATTTTATGGGGTTGTGCCACAAACTTGTTTAGTTTATATTTATACTGTAATCCGTAGGTAGACTTTAAAGCAGTATTTCAGCATGATTAGCTTCATGATGGGATGGGATGGGATGGGATGGGATGGGATATGATATTTGGCTCCACATCACTCCAAGTTTCGTCCTTGTCTGTGGGGCCGGCCGACACTCGACAACGCGGTATCAACGGCCCGATTTAATTATGAGGAGCGCAATTACGCAACCACCCCGCCATTTGGAAGTTAATTACGTGATGCCACCACAAGCGTCGAAACGGTGACGTCGTGACAAGAATAGTTATAGTCCCCACCAACCACTGTTGGGCATTAGTTGACAGGATTTTCGTCTAATCCCCAGACGGAGATAGTGAAATCAGGTAGAATGACGTGCGGGTTTGGTCACCGGAAACACTTGCATTTGCTCCATCTCCTTCCCTTTCCTTTTTGTTCTCCCCAATGCAAAGGCCTTTGTTATTTAATAAAGTGAAAAAACTTTGGTTAGAGTTAGGCAGAAATCATTATTAAGGTGGAAACGGATAAATTTTGGATGTTAATATTTGATTTTTACTTTTGTAACTGAAATGACGATATAGTTATTATACTTTTGAGGCTTCTAGTGCTGAAAATATAGCTTAAATACTTGAGTTTCACATATTTTAGCCTTTAGAGTTTAAGATGGAGCTCAACTGTGAAGCCTAGAGAGCGAATATCATTTATATTTTCTTATATAAACTTGACACGTAAAATGATCAAAATGAAAGTTCATTTTAAACAATTTCATAATTTTTACATGGGGGGCGGCATTTTCATCCATACAACCTAATATGCGTAGTATGAAGGGGAAACAAAAAAGTGATGCCGGCAAGTGTGCACATGCCGAATGTACTCATGAGTGCAACTTGCTGCCTCCATCACTTGTTAGAGTCTTATACGCTTTACCATAAGTTATGACATATAGGAAATGAGATTGTTGTGGAAAGTTAGGTGACTAATTGAAATTCTCCCTCAAACTTTAGTCGGCGCGTATTAAAAGGCACTTGTATTTACGTAAAAACCGATGGCCCTTGAGTAATTTGCTTTTCATTGTGTAATTTTTTTTATTACATTAAGAAAAAAAGAAAGAAAGTTTAGAGAACTCTTCCTCGAGAGGGTTGTATGGTGTACCACTCCATATTCGGTTATTAGCACCTCTTCCAAAATAAGGTCAATGTCGGGTATTTAATAGTTTAAAGCTGGAGCTTAAAAGTAATTATAAAGAAAATAAATTTAACATGCAATATTTTTTAACGACACTAGAAAGGCTGAACGAAGATACAAACGTAAATGGGTCTTTCTCTCTTATTGCCAACATTTGTTTTTGATATTTTTTATACCTTCACATAATACTTTGCTTATGGTCATAAGCCGGACCGGACCTTTGGATGTCATAAACTTTAATAATTAACAATGCAAAATTTTAAATTTAAGAAAAAGCAAATTAAATAAGTAATTTTTTAATTTTTGGGGGTATAATAATGAGATATCGGGTCCATTAGCTTCCTCAGTTTGATTGAACTGTGGCCTCTCATCTTCGATCCGCAAACATAGCAAAATCTTCTCTCTGTTTTAAAGGGTCATTGTAGATCATAGACTGCACATGCAGATGAAAACGACTAGCTCTCTCACTTTGTTTAATCTCTGAATCTCACACGTTAATTCTCAAATCTTGATTTGAAGGTATTTATTTATATGGACGCCGTCTATTTTCAAACTCTCGTATTCTTCTTTGTCCCTGCTCCCTCCGTGCTGTTGTAGCGAAGGGTTCATAGGTGGAATGGAAAGCTATGCCTGCATTCACAATGTAATTAATCTTTTGGTTTAATTACACCCATGTGTCCGTGAGGGGTGCACTTACATGGAAGTTTTTAAGTTGTGAAAAATGTTCCTGACATTTTTTGACCCTATCTTTTTTTCTTTTTCCCCTCAAAGAAACATGCTATATTTTATTTAGGTTAATTATACCTATGTCCCTGAAATTCTGGTAAAATTACACCCGTGTCCATAAGTTTGAAAATTAGACATTTATATCCTTTGACCTAATAGAATACTCAAATACGTAACAGAATGGTCAAAATGACCATATTGTCCATGACTTAAAAGGTAAATTATTTGCCATGCCATTCAAATTAATGTTCAAAAAGAATTGAACCCCTAATTTTCAAATTAGGGTTTCAAGTCATTCCTTTTATCTCTCTAATTTTCAAATTAGGGTTTCAATTCTTTTTCATTTGAAATCCTAATTTTCAAGTCAGGGTTTCAAGTCATTCCTTTTTCTCCCTAATTTTCAAATTAGGTTTCAATTCTTTTTCATTTGAAACCCTGATTTGAAAATTAGGATTTCAAGTCATTTCTTTATCTCCCTGGGGCAGGGGAAGGGAAGGGGACTGCACGGGGTGGAGTGAGGGAAGGGAAGGGGAAGGCAGCGAGGGGGATAGGGGAAGGGCCAAGGTAGCGGGGCTGGGGACGACGCCACGAAAGGGTGGGGGTGGGGGGAAGGGGAAAGCGGCGGGGTAAGGGAAGGGAAGGCGGGGGACGACTGGGTGGGGTGGAGTGGAGTGAAGGGAAAGGCAGCAGGGTAGGTGAAGGGAGGGGGACGACAGCGAGGGTTGGGGGAGCAGCGGCGTGATGGTGGGCGGTGGGAGCTGCAAGCATGGTGGTCGGCGGTGGGCATTGGCACGATGGTCGTACAGTTGGGGCAACGGCGTGGTGGTGGGCAGTGGAAGCAGCAGCTTGGTGGTAGGATAGTGGGGGCTGCCGCATGGTGGCCGAAGAATGCACCCGTGTCTTATGGAAGAAGAAAGAAATAAGGGAAAGGAGATGAGACTCATAAAAGAGATAAAGGGGAGAGAGAGAAGAGAGGTAATAGTATTCTAGGGGTAGGATTGCCATATTTTGAAAATACGTATTGATGACGTCACAAAAAATATACTTTTTTGGACAGAAATTTGACGGATGGACACAAGTGTTACTTTTTTAACGTTTGTGGTCACGGTCTGTTACCTTTTGAAACTTAGTATTCTTGACTGTAATTTCACTATAACCTCTGGAACATGAATATAATTAACCCTTTTATGTAAATCACAAAAGCTTGAGTCGTGGGGTGACTTGTCCATGGGCATCATTTGGTATAACAAAAAGATCGACGGTGGTGCTGGCTGGTCATATGGATTGTTAGAATATATCACCTTTTGGGGAGAATGACTTGAGTGCCCTTAACATCAGCTATTTTTGCAAAGAAAAGGTCTGCCATCTTCCAACCCATTTGCACTTTCCCACCTTCATCTGCTAAAAGTCAACCATGAACCATCACACTCCACCTGTTAAACTAGCCCACCACCTTCAACTAGACCTGGCAAACGGGTTGACCCGCCGGATACGGGTAAAATCCGGCCGGGTCCGGGTAAAACCGGTTCGGGTACAATTTACCCGGTTTTTTCCGGGTAATCATTTGCTATACCCATACCCTACCCACATGATCCGGGTAAATTCGCGGGTAAACGGGTCATCTTTTATTTTTTTTAATGCAATATTTCTTTGTTTATTTTTTAGACTTGAACATATTTTCTTGTCTTCCTTTTGAGTTTTGGCTAGCAGATTACAAACAATTAGTTGAGAGATCGTTGTCGATCTGCGACCGTGAGCGAGAGATCGTCTTCGATCTGTGACCGTCGGTGAGATATCGTCTCTGATCTATGACCGTCGGAGAGACTGTGAAGCCGTGAGCCCGTGAGCCCGTGCAGGATAGTAGAGCAGGAGATTGGTGGCGGCAGACAGAAGCTATAGGCTGGTCCTCGGTGCTATCGATGGCGGCGAGAGATCGTTGTCGATCTACGACCGTGAGCGAGAGATCGTCTTCGATCTGTGACCGTCGGTGAGATATCGTCTCCGATCTTTGACCGTCGGAGAGACTGTGAAGTCGTGAGCCCGTGCAGGATAGTAGAGCAGGAGATTGGTAGCGGTAGACAGAAGCTATAGGCTGGTCCTCGGTACTATCGATGGCGGCGAGAGATCGTTGTCGATCTACGACCGTGAGCGAGAGATCGTCTTCGATCTGTGACCGTCGGTGAGATATCGTCTCCGATCTTTGACCGTCGGAGAGACTGTGAAGCCTTGCCCGTGCAGGATAGAAGGAGAGCAGGAGATCGGTGGCGGCAGACAAAGAAGCTATAGGCTGGTCCTCGGTGCTATCGATGGCGGCAGAGGAGGGGGGCGACGATGAGAAAGTCTGAGAAGTGAGAGAAGAATGATGGAGTAGAATTTTGAAGTGAAACCTAGGGCAAATTAATATATATAGCTCCAAAAACGGGTAAATCCGGGTTACCCGTTACCCAAACCGGACCGAACCAGAAAAAACGGTCCGGTCCGGGTATGGGTCAAATGTCAACGGGTAGCATATTTGGCTACCCGTACCCGCAATTTCGTAACGGGCCTGGTAGACCCGCGGGTACGGGCCAAAAATTGCCAGGTCTACCTTCAACCATCCCCTTTCCCTTGATATGCTACAGTCATCCCTGCCACCAATCTTCACCCTTCACCGCTCCATAAAAGCATAACATATCGAATTCAACATTCAAAGCACACCATCGATTGTCGGACCAGTGGACCACTATGCCTATGTTTCGGCAATTTCAGATCTGGTTCGCTGCGGCACAACAACTGTTTGAGGTGATGGTTTTGGCAATTCGATTGGGTCTTGTTTGAGTGGCGGTGGTGGTGCAACGTGGGTTGATTAGAATCATTAGACTGATGGTGGTCGTTTCCCGCCATTCCATCCAGGCTGGCCATCTGGTTATATAAGTGAAAATTGTGGTTTTGGGGTGACGAGGGTTTGGGAGGAGCAACGGAGTGGTGGGTAATGGTGGTGGGCTAGGTGGTGGATGTGGGAAGAGTGGTGGTGGTCAATGGTGTGGAGGGTAGGGAGTAGGGACTTTGTGCTCCCTCCGTCCCGAGATCATTTTTTTTTTTGGCCGAGTTACAAATATTGATCACTTTTAAATTAAAAAAATTTTTGTAGGTATTTTTATATTTTTATATTTTTTTATTCTATTTCTCTCACCACATTTAATTTTCTACCCACTCATTTTCTCTTTTCTGTCCCACCACTTTATACTTTTTTATTCTATTTTTCTCTCCACATTTAACACTCTACCGATTAATTTTTCTCTCTCATAACTCACTCTCTTTCCCCATATCTCTAAAGGGTAAAATGGAAAAGACACACAATATATAACTTAAATCCTTAATATACGTGCAAACTAAAATGGATTACTTTTTAAGAGATGGAAGGAGTATGTCTTTATACGCATAAGGACTATATTGATGTTTTGAAAATACAATGCGATGATATCAGTAACAAAAACACACACATACACACTTTTTCTCAACAGATTAATGATAGACGAACGTAACTAGTGTTGTGTTTTTTTATCACAGAGTATTGATTTTTTAAACTTACATATATTTGATTATAATTACACCATAACTCAAGGACATAGGTATTATAAATCTTAATATGTTTTTGTCTTTTTTTGATTTGATACTTGTTTACGTTTCAATCAACCAGAAAAGGGCAATGCTTGCAATTTTCAACGTACAATACAAATGTCGGTGTCACACTCTATCTTCCCCGCGTAAGAAAGAAAACAAAAAGAACTCGCTTGCAATTTTCAACGTACAATACAAATGTCGGTGTCACACTCTATCTTCCCTGCCTAAGAAAGAAAACAAAAAGAACTCGCTTATGATTCAAAGATACAAAACAGAAAGACATGAATAACAGATAGAATATAAAGATTAGACATTTACATGCTATTTTCATATCTTCATAAGCTAATGGACATAAATTCATTTTATAATTTCCATATCTATGTATATATTTTTAAGGTGATGATTGTTGCTTTCTTTCTGATAAAATTAAGTTTTCAGATTACGTCGTAGGGTTGTGTTTTGAAAGCAAATGTCCATCGCGAGTCATGCAAAATGAAGATAGTTCAAGTGTTGAGCTCAAATCGGTGGTATTTTTCTTCTTCTTAAAGGTCTCTGTTATTGTCGTTTATCTTTAAATTTTTATGGATAATGATAACTAATATCCCTTCGTCCAATTTTAAGTCTCCTTCGTCCTGTTTTGATCAGTTCTCCAAGAGTCTTCAAGGTAAACGACACGCGATGCATGTGCGCTTCTGTCATTGTATAGTTCCTGATTACTTTTTACTCAATTTTATTAAAAAATAAAAAAAAAACATCTTTAACATTATGACACCAAATCCGTATCTCAAATTGAGAAAATAATATTTATAACGTTAGAGATTAATTTTCATTACTAATAATACGACGAACCTATTAAAGCCAATATATAACTTTGAATGCCCTTCTTTTTTTATCACAACATTATATCTACATTAATTTCCACCCTATAAAAAAAATTGCAATTATATGGCTAGTGTAATGTAAGAAAAATAAATTAACAAAGAGATGTGAATTAGAAATTGAAATGTAGCAATAAATTGCCAAAAATCATTAAAATAAAACACTAAATCTCATCAAATTGGACTGCCCTAAAATTGGACTGCCCTGTGACTCCTCTTACCCAGCCTTACACACGTAGACATCAACAAACCCACACACACACATCAACACAGGCCAAGTGGCAAACAGAGCCATGGACAACGATTCTTGGACGGTTCGCCTGTCTTCCACCTCCAATCGCCGATTCTTGATTGCTAGAGTGCGTAGTGCCTCTGGATTGCGTGATGTCGTCACGAAGAGTGGCTTCTTTGACTAAGGATGAGAGCATAAGGTTTTGCAGATATTTGGAGGTTTCTTTGTTGAGTAAAAATCTGGTATGAAGCAAGCACGTTAATTCTAGTGCTCCCAAAGAAGAGTGAAACAATATGGTGAAGTGGATCTATTGCTTTCTTTGAACAATCTGGCAGGAAGCACATTAATTACAGTGATCCTAAAGGAAAAGGGAAGAATGAAACAGCCAAGAGAGACGGTGTAATTTTATTTTTCCTGTTATCAATTTGTGGAATGAAATGGACGGTTCATGGTGTAGATTTCTCTTGATGGGTTTCGAAAATATTAACGTGGATAAAAAAAATTAGGGAAGAGTTCCCATGCCCAACAATTTGTCAACGACCCACGACTGGTGATTTACCGATTCTTGGACTGCTCGTCTCTCTTCCACCAACAGGCGTCCATCCACCGCAAATGCCGCCGCGCCTCTCTTCCACTGTAAGTTAAGCCAAAAGAACACAGGCCTGGAAGCCACCACTACCGTCGTCACAATGACCGAGTGCCGCCAGCCACGTCAGTCGCTAATCCACGAACACCAACAACCAACAAGCAATCACCCACGACCACCGAGTCTCGCCAACACGTGTCCGTACATGCCGTCGGGGGATTCTCCGACCGCACAACCACAACAGCTTGCCGCACGCCGAGGGCCTCCAACGACCACCAATCGACCACCCACGATCGCCGTCGTTCGTGAATCGCCACCCATCTGCGTCGCCGTGCCTTTCTTTGATAGCCCAGCACCGTCGGCCACCCACGACCCTTGAGTCTAGACGTCCATCCACCACCAATCACACAACCACTGTAATTGCAGAGTTGTTAAGGAAGAAGGAAATGCAGAGAAGAGGAAAGGGGAAAGATAATGAAAAAGTTAAAACTAGAAAAAAAAGTACAATAAAAATGGGCTAATGAAAAAAAGAGTAGAGGGTTCGGAAAAAAAAAAGAATTGTACCATGAATGATGTTGTCAGTTTCTGATTTCAAAATGTAACGGAGATGGAGGGAAGGAAGAGGAGAAGAAGATAGACTCGAGAGATAGAAAGACAGTTATGTGAAGTGTAGGTGGTGGGGAATAATATTTTACATTTTTATCTTTGTAATGGACACTTGTCAGTACATGAACGAGTTTCAGTATAACACCAAAAATGTATGACACCAAAAAATATCTTCTCATTATATATAGTATAGATATAGATAACTACGAGATTTTCCTATACACAGCCCTCGAAAAGGAGAACATTATTGTTCTTCTATGAGCAGTTTTGGGACATGCATTTAGTTTTATGAGTTGACACTATTTTTAATGCGCTTCTTTTAATTAACATGCTTTTTTTTGTATTAGACTCTGAGCTTGATGCCAATTGCAATCAATTGATACTGCACATTTTTCCTCTTTCTGACTACTGCAATTCATTATGCTCTCTGCTTTGCTAGGAATTCAAGTCAGATTAAGGTAGAGACACATTATTAATGGCACTAATTCATAAAGAATTCAAGAATGTTACTAGCGAGTCATCCTGAATCTTATAACTACGCACTTTAAATAACCTTGGTCTCTGGATGTGCAATATATTCTCTATGAAATTTTAAGGTAAAATTTGAAAGTTCCTTCTTTTGTGACGGATAAACTATTGGCATATAAGGTACATTTTGCGCATGGTTACTGCTAGCCCACGTTAGTAACTTGGAACTTGGAGGCGACTGTTTTTACCCCCTAATATATACTTTATCTTACGACTAAATTGCGTCTCTGTGTCCCCATCTGTCATACATCCGAAGTTTACATCTTTTTCTCCTTATAAAAAACTAACCGGCTTCTTACAATATCATGTATGAAAGCGCAATGGAACTCTTATTTTTCAGATGCCAAGATGAAGATATAAAATGAAAAACGCGATTGTAACATACAATCACGTAATGCATTATACACAAGATTCTTATGCATGACGCCTATACATATTTACATCATTATTGTATGAAGATCTTTTTCACTACAAGACTTTTAGTTTTACGAAACGAAAAAAAGGGACGTACTGTGCACGCGTATCAATCAAATTATATTTGAAAAGAACCTATGAAAACTTATTTACGTTAGACATAAATCCCAAACCGAAGGGATGTGCTTTACTGTCAATCTATCCTCCAAGCAAATCAGTTTAGTAAGTAGAAATAAAACAAGAAAGAAAAATCTGCACAAAATCTTCAGATGGTTAGACGGCTCAGATTTATCGGGGTGCGCATGATCAATGACTGAAATGCAAGCAAACATAATTATGGAAACTTATGTTAATAACGTGATTTACGGTTTTCTTGTTCAAAATTTATGGTTTATTTATTATTACGAATGAAGTCTGCCTATAAATACTCTTCCCTTCTCCCCAAATTCGTTTTCGCAAACTCCATTCACCATAAAGAGCTTCTGAACAGATACGAGTTTTTTTTTTTTCGTCGCATTCTTGGTTATTTTCAATGGATCGCTATGCGGAGATGGTAACCCTAGAATACCAATTAACTATTTTCTATGTCGCTTTGTTTTTGAGAAAAATAATTTTTTTTGGATTACTATTGTTTTGTAGGGTTGTATTTTGAAAGTGAATGTTCATTGTGACGGTTGTAAGATGAAGATGATGCAAGTGCTGAACGCCATCTCCGGTAAATCCCTCTAGTGATAAAAGATTGTTTAACTTATTGCTGTATTTCTAACATTTATCTCTTTAGCATATTTTTCTTAATAGAATTGCAATTTGTGACTCTTTGGTGTAAGAATTAGAACAACAATCTTGAAGTTATCTCTTAATAAGACCTCTGCTTTTTCTTTTATCCTTTATAGGTTAACATCTTTAGCATGTTGAAAGTGATAAACCTTCATATATTTGAACAAGAGTTTATTTTATTTTATTTTTTTGATAATATCGAGAATTGCATAGATAAAGAGCTCAGTTGTGAGCAAATTACGAGAAAAGGAAGAATCATGACATGCCATGATTTAGCAAAGTTTAAAACATTCAAAAGGAAAATAACCAAGCATATCTAAAAACACTCCACCGTGTTGATGTTACAAGAATCATTACAAAAAGAGGTGGATTCAAGGACAAGCATCACATGGTAGCAAAAATGGTATCAATCCAGTCTTGATGGACATCAATTCTACTTGACATGCAAAGGAAGCGAGGACCTTCGCCTCTTTAAGATGTTATTTTTTGGCCTTGTACATACTATAGTAACGGAAGTTAGTGAGCAAAAAGCACAAGTCATAGAACATGGTTTCCACCGAGTCCATTATGTTTTCAGTTTCCGATATCTGAGAAAGTAGAAAGGATGAGTCAGTATATACATTAATGTGAAGAATATCTTTTGTGATGACCCATTTTGATGTAAGTAACAGCCCTTTCATACTAGCAGAATAGGAATCGAATGCTAAAGCAGAAAAGACAGCTGAACCACATCGCTTATGCGTTGCAGTCATACAGGTAATGCCAACACCAGTTCTAAGGTTAGACTTGTTGTAAGAAATGACTAGGAAAATATGTTGCAAGCTGAATTGACCAAACCGACTAGTCTTTCGTTATTTTATTTCAATGTGAAGCATTATATTTGGAGTCCGAAAAAATATTAAGCAATACTTCGATACATCAAGCTTGCACCTCTTTATTTTCATACTAGTACATCAATGTTAGCAGGTCCATTGAGGTCCAAACAATTTAAAATTAAAATCCATCGTTCTTCACTTAACTCATCCATGTAGTTGAACGTATTTCATCTATCTAAAACAAGGCTTACTCGAGTAAAGGTGTGTGTTGAAATATAATTCTATATCTAGAAAATATGAACCAAGATTTCAATAACGTTATGGACATTTTTCCTCGAAGTCAAGTAGTTTTGAGCCGCAGGAAATTGTTAAGAAAATCCTTGCAGTATACGTATTACATGTAATCAACAAGTGATTGAACATCCTGTTTGATGGCAGGAGTGTATTCTGTGACCATAGATGCGCAAGAAGGGACGGCAAGAGTTGCCGGAGAGGTGGATCCGAACGTACTCCTCAGGGCATTAGCACGATCAGGCAAACACGCAGAGATCGTGCGGGTCAACCTCAAGCATCCGGTCCTCAAGAGAAGCTATTACGGCGACGATTACAGTCCATACGGCCACGACTATAGTCACGGTTATGGCGGCAGATGTTATGATGCCATAGATGATGATCCCTACTACTGCTACAGTAACAGGCATGGCACGTCGCAGTTGCCTGATATTCCTCGTACGTGGTACGACACTCGCCCTCGGAACTATCCTTATTCCTGGGGCGGAGACTACCCCGCAAGGTACAACTATGGCCGCTACAGCTACGACTCTCCGCTGCCGCCGGCTTTGTACGTGCCGTCTACGCCTGCACCGGCGTATGATCCACACATGGACGATGCACATATCAGCTTGTGCAGTATTATGTGAGCCATAGACTGTGTGTTCTTTCTTGAAATTTTGATTGTTGCTAGGGTTTTTGTCTATGGATTTCTAGGGGTTTGGTTTGGGGTTCCAGCTAGTATTGAAGTTGAGTAGCCTCTTGAACTTGAAACTTTTTCCTTTTGATTCTTCTTTGGTAGTGAACCCTGGTAACTATGTTTAACGTTTTAGTTCGATATACTCTCTTTTTGCCTGTTCTGCATTTGAATAAGATTGTTGCACTTTTGATTTGTTGGCCCAAAGTAATTATTATATAGTGCATAATATCACTCCCAAGAACTATGGTCAAAGACGCCGTTTAATTTGCCAAAATGCACATTCGTGCTCAAAACTTAGAAAAAGTTTTATCAGATTCTCCTAACTATTAGGTTTTCTTCAGGCTCTAGCGACATGACAATTTTGTATTTATGATATCGACATTGCCCTTTATTTTTTACAATTGTATATTAATTTTGTACAAATCAATAGGTTGCATAGCCTTCTCTTTGCCCATTACCGGTCCCTACAACAAACTGTTGAAAATTTGGTAAGATCGGAATCGCAAATAAAGACTTTGAGGCGCGCGATCACTGTCTTTAAGGCTTTATTTGTCCTACTAGAAATTGAGTTTGTTGACGGGTTAACGACAAATAATCCTTTATGATACAACAAAGTCTTTGAAAATCTGCAAACAACAAATTTGAAAATTCTCCTTAAAATTTTCTTTGAAGCAGTGTACGTTTTTTACTATAATAATTTTACAGAAAGAAAAAGTTTTCCAGAATTGCAAGTTAGTAGTTTAAAAAGAACTGAAAACCTTATATTTATAATAAAAGATTTAAAAGAGTGAATTTGAACAGACACAACTGTTGAAAAAAACAGTTATAACAGTTAAAAATAATTGTCAGAAATTTATTTGAAATAAATCAAAATTTGAATTTAAATAAATCACACCTTTCAGAAAAATTATTTTTTCAAAAAATGCAAAATATTTTCCAAAAAGTAAATCACGTTTTGGCGCCTAATAACGTGCTCCCGCAAGCGGGCAGTATTAGATTAGCACACTCTAGTCTTAACTATCAAGTACATTGTAAAAGCACATTTGCCCTTATAAACCCTTTTCAAAACTCATTTCCAAATAATGTGAGACAAAGAAGTTTGTTTGTTTTCAAATAACTCACAAACCCAATACAAACCACCGTTGTGCATCAGCCCTCCACAACCACCACGGGTCCACGGCTCACCACCGTCTCGCATCAGCTCCAAAACCACCACCCCCACACATCACCCAGCACAACCAACCACTACCGTCACGCATTGGCTCCAGTACCACCACGGCTCACCACCGTCCCGCATCAGCTCCAAAACCACCACCCCCGCGCATCACCCAGCACAACCCACCACTACCATCACGCATTGGCTCCACAACCACGTCAAATTCAAACCGAATCAAAACCCATCAACCAAAAGGCCATGGCACAGTGGCAGGCGGTAGGTTACTTACATACAGCAATTACCCAGCTGTATCTAAGCATCAGATCCACCTAAAGACGTTATGACATTTAAGATTTCTACCAGCACTGCAGCAACTTAAGGCGAGCCATTTACCATTGAGAGCTAGAAAGCAACAGTGTCTCGATTGAAAGGCGACGTTGTTAAAAACGCAGAGAACCAGTAAAATGCACGTAAAACATCACATATACTTCCATTCTCTATAACCAGCATTGTCATATGCTTCTTCTAATCTATCCCAGATTGGGTTATCAAGCAGCAAAGGGCTACACACGCGCCCCATCTCTGTCTTCAGGTGTCTGAAACTTAGTGAGAGACCACTCATGACCATTCGGTGGACTTTCAATTAGGGAAGCATATCTATCCTTCCGTTTAAGAAAGTAAGAATACATGCCTTCATTTTTGGGGAACTGAAAACCAGGATGAGTAGATGATGTATGTTCCGCAAAGGTACCAGCCGCTGGTAAGTACTTGCATCCACGATCAATATCAACTTCAGTAGGTAGGAGGAGAGTTTCAAAACAGTAATGGTTCGTCTCACCAAATACCTCCACACACCAAGGGTGATCCGGAGGAGAAGGGATGACACTGCTATCTTCAACTATGCTGTCAGTGATGCAATCACCCACCAGCCGAAGATATTGGGATGCAGATGAGAAGGTTAATGGCAATTTTTCCATCTCCTTCTTCTTAAGCAGATATTTCTTGTCTTCACGATGTTTTTCAAAATTGTAAGGATGAAAGCTGGCTGAATGGGAATGTGATAATGATGCAAAGTTCTCAGAGTTCCCAGAAAATAGCGATGAGGAATACTGATAACTCACATCTAGCCTATCATGCAGGCTCTGCCGGCCATAATTACCCCATGAAGATGCCAATGTTGGAAACAAATTCATCTCTGCGTAGTGACAAGTTGTAGGCAAGTTTCGTTCATCTTTCTCATTGTTGAAATCTGAACCCAGTAAAAGAGGACGTGGCTCTCTGTGGAATGCATATCCATTTGGTTCATGAAAGTCTTCTAGCTCACTGAGATGATCCGAGTCAATAGATCCATATCCTTCATACGGTAAATGAAAAAATGAATCACTTGCTATACGCAAAATTCCCATTCTCCCACTATCTATTTCATAAAGAGATTTGCCATGTTTGTAGTCAAGACGAGGGTTCAAACCATAACAGGTCGAGGGAGAATCTGGACCCATTATTTCTAATTCCGGTAGAACTATATTACTGGGTCTGGCAGACCAAAAATGGTCATCCACGTACGAGCCATGTTCGAATTCCACCAAGTCTTTTGTGAAGGTCCAATGAGATTCTTTGACACTTGTAGCTGACTTTAAAAATGAAGGTAACTGATATTCAGCATCAGTCTCTGCTTGCCTTGACTTTGGATTCATACAGCACTGCCAAGGGAAATTTCAGCATAAAAACCAGGCCAAACATCAACATTTAGACACAAAACTGTAAGATCATACATTGTTTTCATCTTTCTCAGGGAACAGCCGACTGAGGAGTGCAGAAACCAAATCGAACCTGAGAAGATCTTAACTGAATCCAAAATCAAATTTGTAAAAGACAATCCAAGAACTACTGAATAGAATAGGCCTAACCCCTGAGAAGAAAGCTCATAAACACCAGGTAACGAGGTATTGGCAACCCACTGATGTAATTTTTGCCTCTTTGCAGCAAGGACTCCTTTGTCAGAGTCACATGTACCTAATATAAATGAGGCCTTCAGCTTTGTTCAACATAACTGGGTGAAGAAATGAGACATGGCATACTGCTTTGATGCTACAATATGTTTCCCATTAACAAAGAAAATTTAGACAATTTGCAGGAATGCCCCAAAAATGCAAGACTCCACCTCATTCACTGCAACCATGTTGGGCTCTGATCTTGGCTAGAAAATTAGCATATTTAAGTGATAGGGGATCTTTTAAATATGTGCCTATGTTCCCAAATGTGTTTAATCATTCTTCGTATGTACCTCCACTAACCAAAGAGGCCACTGCTTACAATTTCTAAAGTAGATTATGACTATAACTGTTGACGTGACAGGAAGCCTTGTCCTGTGTGACAAAGAAAAAAAGAGGAACACACATATGGTTTAGCATATTGAACACAAACGGTAAGGTTGTTAATAGTGAAAAAAATCATGATTATTACAAATTTAATCATAAGCATGGATTAAAATATGAGCTCATAGTATACTATTTTCTCAAACAGATTCAAAGCTTTATAGTTTCATCACGCATAAACATCCCGGGTTTGTTGATAAAAGGTATATAGTCATTCTCAGCAACCAGAAAAATGTAACAAAAGAGTATTGCACAATATCACGCAAGTTAAATAATAATATCCATAACATTCCAGCGTTGCCACATGTGAGACACAAGCACTCTTATGCTACTTTGAGTTGCTTGCTTGAATGCAGTTTATTTGTTATTGTTGTGGTTTCAAACGGTTTGAAACCATTAATTTGGGAGCATGTCCCATATTGCATGCGCTGTGAGGTAAATAAATCCTGGGCAGATCCAACAAACTAACCAGAAATGAGGTGACAGAAAATGAACTTCAATGACCAGCTTAAACAAAAGCCAGTTTTAGCAACTATTGCAAAAGCCAAATCCATTTATGTACAACCTATGGTCAAAATCGGCACCATTCATTATGAAAATGGCCAATGTAGCATCAAGCAGTTTTAACGGGATGCAATCAAAGGATTTTTGTGAATGAGTATTAGTATGGAAAAAAAAAGGCACAAGCAAGCTCCATGTTTTCAAGTTTAAGGGGAAACGACTTTAAGAAAGGAGGATTGCCACAATATGTTTCATGAAGTATGAGTGCATCAAGCTAAGGAAAAAATGTAATCCATTTTATGTTAGGTTATCTTTTCCTTTCACAACGTCTTCAGTCTTAACTAAGACAGCAAAGGAATCTAAAAAAACGTAGTTGCATAAATACCTGAGTTTTTTGAGCCATGATCAAAAGGTGATGTCTGCAAATGGTGGTTAATAGATATAGCTTTTTCACTGAGGAGTGTGGACTTGATGCCTTTGGACCTGGGTTCCACCATGTCTATTACCTCTGCATCATTGATATTAGCAGAAACGAATTTAAGAGTCCAAGTGACCTATTAAAAGATGTCATAAGATAAGTCCCGACTACAGCGCACACCTGAGTTCTCTAATGCATCACCAGGAGGCGAAAGTAATGGTTTGTGGTTCATCGATACTACTGCCGTAGCAGTTAATGAGGACCTGCTATCCTTGTAGCTCTGTTTAAAAATGTTCGGGACCTCTGCATTAAACATTATCTTGCCGTGATCAATACTGTGGAGTAGTCCTCACAAGTCCAATGTGGAATTGTTGATAGAAAAAGATGTTCCAATCATGGTGTACTTTAAAACAAAGTTCTTAAATTGAGATATTTTCAATCGCACATTCAAGAATTCTACAAGGAAATAGTTTTTTGATTATTGCTCCACCAAAACTCAAAGAAACTGCCACTGAACAGACCTCTTGTACAATCACTTGGTCCAACATTTTTCAACTGGTTGTCCTTTATGCATCGAATATGAATGACTGCAAGCATCCTTCTTATATGTCTTGAAAAATGCATATTCAGAAGTTTTGGGGGCATCAGCTGCACAGTATTCTAGAGTTAGACGAATGGAAAATTTCAAGAACAAATACCAATAGATACTGAAAATAGAAACAACAAGCAGTATCACACATAGAATCGAGCCGTTTGAAATATTAGAGCAACTTCTGTCTTCTTTTGTGAGTGTACGTGCTTGTTTGGGGCCAGGGAGTGGGGAAGGAAGTAAACTTAGATTTCAGAATTCAGAGTCTCACTTGCTACATTTCGCATGGAAGAAGCATCTGGTCCGCTCTTTGGAAAAGGTTCATATTCAGGATCTGGGAGTTTCACTCTTTTCAACCTGTTCATATCTAAGAGAAAGACCAATGGTTTCAGCCAGAAGCCGCAGAGGTGGTAACAGCATCTTGTATGTTCTTGACACTACATTGTTCATTATGGTACACGAGTATCTAGATGAAAATGGGAGGACTCAAGTTTGCATATGGTCAAAGGCACACATGCATCAGAGAAAATGTGTTCAAACAAGAAAAAGCCCACAGTTATGACAAAGGCGATTTTGCACTACTCCGGTAAACATCAGACCGTAACAAACAACTTTAAACTTTCGTGGCGTATCAATGTAGCGGGCTACAAATATGTTGCATGTTGGACATTAATATATGGATCTGTCATGTACTTAATGCAGTAATCCCAAACAACTAAATTCTCAACTGATTCTCGAGCATCTCCAGGGCTTCTCACCTATGAATTCGGCTATTTCAAAATGAAACTTCATACCAAGAAACATATTTAACAAATGCATAACTCCATTGTAACTTTTCACAACCTATTAAAATTCTGATTACTAAAACCAAATTGCCAATTTTGGATTCTCTGCACATACTATCTCCATCAACAGCGTATACAACTTATCTGAACATCGTTTACATGACACGTACTGCATTTAAAGGAAGCTGAACCAAACCAAGTAATAAATATTTGTCCCTACAATATGTTGCACATGCCAATATACATGTGATCCGCATCAAAATTTTTCTCTTCAATAACTTTTTGCAAATTCCTAGGATAGGACTCAAACCTCAAATATTGAACATTGTACGTAATTATGGATCAAAATAAACAATGTTTGACAAGTCAAACCAGTTAAAAAACAACGAGTTAAGTCAATGCTTACACATGTTCAATCCTATTCTTGAGAATCCACAAAAAGTCAAAGACAAGATAATAATTATAAAACGGAAGGAGCACTAACTCAAAAATTACACTCAAATTAACACCAAGTGAAAAGTACGAATTTCACCGTAATATAGGTAAATAAGTTAATCGAATAAGTGACAACTTATTAAATTGTAGGAAATGCTTTAGGAGGAAAATAAACCTTCATTTCGAAGAGAATCGCTAGCACCGAATCTTTTGATGGAGTTCCGAACTCCGGTAATACCTCTTACTGAAGAACTCCGGATATTAGGTCGAGTTTTAGGGTTCAAAATGGACTTTCGCTTCATTTTCTTTGATGGATTTTGTTACCCGTTTATGGAAGCCCTAAGCCCCTTTCTTCTCAATGCAAATGCCGTTGATCTGAGACAAATTTAGGCGCCAATTTGGCACGTCTCGGCAAGATCTTCCACGTCAAGCCCGGATATGGGCTAGGGCGTCTAAGCCCAACCCTTCTACCACAATTGCTTGCAAAATGTCGCTAAAAGTTTGTTGTATGGTCCATTCGAAATAGGAATTATATTATAATATGGTTATAGCTTTTGAACCCTTATCCCTAGTTTATGTCTACCAAATTGTCTGCGAAGTGTCACCAAGAGTATGTTAATGGCGGAAAATTTATATATCCCTAGTTTTCAGTAAATGTTAGAAGTAGAATATTCTAATAGACATGCTATTGTAAAGCATAGAACTGAGGAGAATGAATTGATAAAGAAAAAAGTTAAGAAAACTTGAAACTCTACGCTTAAAGCATATTATTTGGCTTGTAACAGAGCATATTATTATTATGTTATGTTATGATATATTATATTATACTATACTATATATAAAGAGAAAATATATTTTGGTGTTACATCACTACTCATCTAGAATGGTGACAAGTGGGATTCTATATTTTTTTATTAAAAAATCACAAAACAAAAGTTTAAAAAATGAATAACTATTTTTAATTTTTTTAATGTACAATTCATTTTACCAAATGTAATAATAAATATTTATACATGAAGATTTTATATTATTAATTTTATTTTTACACACATATTGCTATTTATTGCTGGATTCTCGCACACCGTGACTTGCATACATAACTTGTTCAAAGCACATAATTTCACGCTTGTTAATTTCATTGGGAGGAGGGGTTTCTAGTTTTTAGATTGAAGATAAAGGAGAAAGACAAGAAAACCGAACTGTTATTTTAAGAAACAGAAAGATTACTTTTACTCTCTAATTCATTAATCTAATTTTACCTCTTACTTTATTGTTAAGAGTTAATCAATTGTGATCACAAAATATTTACGCAAGTTCACAAATGTAATAGGTGGAAGGCATCCATGGTATTAGGTAGTAGAAGAAGACGAAGTCAAAGGGGTTAAAGGAGCCCGTGGTGATACCACCTGGTGTTCGTTCTGATGGTGGTTCTTCTTAATGGTGGTTCCCAGATCTAGAAGTGTTTCTAGTTATTGGTGGTGTTCGGTGACGGCGTGTTGGTTAACAGTGGTTGGGGTATCTAACTCCACGATCGGAAGTGGTGGTGCAAGCTGATAGGTGGCGTGGGCGGTTGTGGCCTTGGGTATGGGCTTTGGCTTGTTTCCAAGGCGGTGGTTGACTTGGTTGGCCTTATCTTCTTGCTTGGCTTTGATTTATCTCTCATGTGATAACTTTGATTGTTTTCATCCGCTTTAAAAAAAAAAAAAAGAGCCAATAAAAAAACATTTATTACTATTGGTTATCATTTTGTTGTTAAATTAGCTTTTCATAGTGTATTATTTTCTTGTTGTTGGTTAATTTTTAATTGTGATACATACTAGACGGGGTTATCATCCATGGATTGTGTGTGTTGCATTTGACGCCTTTATGAGCATTATTTAAATCGGGTTTAAAAAATGTATACATGTACCTTATTCACAAAAAGAGAAAAAAAAAATGGGTGATACCACACGACTCAACCACTAAGAGAAACTACTAAAAACAAAGAAAGAAGGTCAAGTACTTTGGTAGAATTTGTCACCTTCATTGGTCGTTAGATTTTTTTCAATAAAAAGAGTGCTAAGCAGCGAGTCCACATGGCCGAGTCACAAAGAGCGAGAGCGTGGATGACATTATCCGGAAGGAATGGGATAGATATGGTACACAGTTGGCAACATTCTAGTGGCCACAGCAATTCAGACTCACTTCCCACACGCTGTGATCATCGTCCAGGACAAACCGATATCCCCCTTAACTCGAGCCTCTCAAATTCTTGCCTCCTTGCTTTACTTATTTTTCATCTCCATCACCAAATCTTTGTTTCTTCAGTGTCAGAGGAAGAAAGAAATTATCTCGGCAATGGCAAGCTGCAGCATGGCTTCTGCTGCCTGTGGATTTGCACTTTCGTCTAGTGTTACTCCCACCGCAGCCGCACCACGGACCAACATGGCGTCCTTGCCTTCCAAGAACAACAGTTCAAGGCTGGTTGTGAGGGCTTCCGAGGAGGCGGCACCAGCCGCCCCACCGCCTCCGGCAGCCAAGCCACCTCCGATTGGCCCCAAGAGAGGAACTAAGGTAAAGTTGCCACTCACTACAAACACCTACAATTGATAACTTCTTACGTAGGTAATTCACCTGCCACAAAACATTAAAGCGTGCTTCAATAGTTAGACCTTTTGTTTTGTGTAGAATGCTTCCGCGCTCTTGCATAAAGTTATGCAATTTAGCAGAGACACTAAACGTTTGTTACCTTATATGTTTGTCGCTAACACGAGCGCGGCAAAAGTCACCTTCGTAGCCCACCCGCATTTTAGAGTTGCAGAATCATCCCCGCTTCCCCCAGGAAAGGCATGAGGGAGGTTAAATGTTTCTCTCTTTTGCTCTTTCCACAGGTGAAGATCCTTAGGAAGGAGTCCTACTGGTACAAGGGCGTTGGCTCCGTGGTTGCTGTGGATCAGGTAAGCCTTTTCTCTCTCTCGTGATCAGTTTGTGTGCGTGTTTGGGGTTGGGGTTTTATGGATCTTGATATTGCTCTGTGAAACGTACAGGACCCTAAGACTCGTTACCCAGTCGTTGTGAGGTTCAACAAAGTCAATTACGCCAATGTTTCGACCAACAACTATGCGTTGGACGAAATTGCAGAAGTTTAATGAGCCGTGTGTTGTGCTTTGATTCTAGTATTCATGTAATTCAGATGTCTTGCTACATAACTTGTCTATGAATGTGTACCATACTTAAAGGTCCGTGCGTCTCATTTTGAAGTACTGTCTTCACCATCCTTTATTCAATTCATTTCATCATGAAACCCTTGTAGCTGTAAATCAATTAGATGGCCTCCACAGTAAATCACTGCAGCATGATTTCCCAGTCTTAGGATTTTCTCCTTACACTGTTTCAACAACAAAATAAACGAAACGAAGAAAGTATTGGGAGTTTAATCACTACCTGACAATGTTGGATCGAGAAGCGATATTTTCACGTAATGCAAGGAGAAATATTAGAGCCGATGGAAGACACTGCCTGCGGGGACCTCTTCCGCCGAAGAGGATTCAAACTTTGAAGCAAACTTCACAACTTTGGTGAACTCACCAGAGAGAAAAAGTGATATTGTAAGCCCCAATCCTCTCTCGAGCATTAAAGATTATCATCTAGAATATCCTCTTGACTTCACAATGAGTCCATAATAACAGATGTTCCCTAACACACCCTTCGAACAACCTGCTCCAAGTGCAAAACACAAACCCTCGGCAGCTCTCTGGATAGATCGGCCTGGGGATCTTACTCGACTATGTTAGCCATAAAATCGCCAGTCATTTCTCACTATTCCTCTTTCGCCTGCTGCCTGGTCCTCTTCAAAAACAGCACCAGTGAAATTGATCTTGAAGTAACCCTGAAAGCAGGACCCTATGTTGTCTTGGAGAGATTTTGCAGCTATTACTATTTCTGGATCTTTCAATTTGTTGTCTTAATGAGCTTCTGTTGTCTTCAGTGCTGTTCTTCCACATGATCCAACATAAGAGCATAAACAAATCAATTCTTATTGTACAACATACTGAAACATATCACGCCACCATTTCACTACATCCTCATGCCTATCACAAGTTAACTTTCCATCCAACCTAACAAATAAGTAAAATCAGCCTGCTTGGTAACTATCATGATGCTTTATCTGATTGATGCTCAACTGGATGCAGAACATACCTCTTTCTTTTTCTTATTATATATTCTTTGAATGAAATCACATAACAACCAGCAACGTCCTGTACATTCCAATTGCAACATGCATTTTAAGAATATATATCAGTCACAAAATCACATAAGATAGTTAGATCCTATCTGCCATATTTGACTGAACTGATCACTAATTTACAATTTTGCTGCCGTCCTTTCCATAAGTTCGAGTTTCAAGAGGCGGTGAGTCCTGCAAAATAAAATTGTCGAATATTAGTTGGTGGCATGCCAGCTCATGTACCAAGGTTTCCACGAACATTTGGAAAGACCAGGTTGTCAACTACAAACCATCACATTCACATACAGGCACAACTTTCCATTCTTAGTAGGATCATTTGCTGACAACATCTAAGAACCTACTTCACGAAATTATGACAAAGAATTGACATAAAGAGCCAAACAGCAATACTCTAAAGAGTACAACAACAGTACTCTAAAGAGTACACGTACGAAATAGCAACAATCTCAAGTCCCAAGCAAACTTGCACCTTTTTGAATTTTTGCTACATTTCAAGCAAAATTTCCTCTGAAGGGAGAAAAAAGAAAAGAAAGAAATCAATATATTCACCCTAACGCAAAGAATCAGCCATGCGCAGCATGAAAAACTGCATCAATATGATCACATTTTGTTTTGCCGAGCAATCTCATATAATTTCTACGTTTTTGAAGGTTGAAGGTGGATAAAGGAAGGCCCTTATCAAGACATATTTTTTGCTCACCAATTCTGGGAATATAGGATGATTTAGTAATTCTTCATTCAATCAACGAGTCTTACCTTTTAACAAAACAACCCCCCCCCCCTCTTTTTGGAGTACACAGAAGTGAATGATTGCAAGCCTAAAAACTGGAATCTATTATGAGGAGTGGTTGTTGCTGAGTGAGGAGAATCTAAACTCTATATGTTGCAACTTGCCACGCAAATTTAACTTAAAGAACTCTTCCGTCCATGCCATCAAGGACCCCTGACCAAATTCCCTTTACTGGAGGTAACTGTGCAACAAAAGCATTCCAAGGAGGGTTACCAACACCACTGCCGCGAACACGACCATCCATGCGCAGTGATAAATACCTGCACATTATAAAGAGATCTTGATGCAACCAAAGTTTACGATTCTAAAAGAACTCTCAACGTTCCAAGAATATATACAAGGAACTTCAAGTTAATTTCCCAGAAAGAGAGAGAAAAAAAAAAGGAAAATAAAATTCAAAAAGAAGCAATCAAATGCCTACCACATGCTTTGCATAGATTATGCCGAGTGTTTGAGAAAGTGGAATTAATCCATGCATTCCCGAGGGTTGAAAAGATAGAACTGATATTGCAAAGAACTTACACAGGAGAGTCGGGGGAGATATTCGCAAGTTTCTTTTGTTCATCTAACCACCTGTAGTATTGATGACAAAAAAATAAGACTTTTTCTTCCTTATCCATCGCGGGCAGGGGGGAGAATGCTCATTTAAGAACACATAGTAACATAGTACATCTATGAGAGATATAAAGAGAGAGTGCACAGGAGTGTGTGTGTGTATGTGTGAGTGAGAGTGAGAGTGTGAGAGGCAATAAACTTAAGGGATGTCATGCTTTCTGCTAACAAGTCACTTACTTGGACCATTCAGTCACATAAACAGGAGACAGCTGCCAGAGCCCTTTTCTTTTGCCAATGATCTCCTTTGTATCTTCGTTCTCCTCAAATTCGAAAGCAGGTGAAACCCCATCAGTAGCAAAAGGCACCACAAGAACCCCTCTTTCCAGAAGGCCTTCGGTAAAAGGTTCACTAAGTCTGAAAGACTGCAATATGGGAAGAAGGGCCAGCAAGGATTACAAGCCGAGCAATTCCTCTCAAAGCGTTAAGAGAAATAGTCTTCTTTTGATCCACGCGGAGCTTAAGGTTTGAGAGGCTTTCCTCTCTTGAGAGCCTAGCCAACTGAGCATTCTTAGCAGTATTCTCCCTAAAATAAAGAAACGCAAAGATAGAGATTGCTCCAATATCTATGGCAAGACCCTTGGCGATCTCCGGCAGTGCAGCAGCTTTCGATGGATTGGCCAGTGCAGCAATCAGTTGTGTAGTAGCTATTAGTCCTCCAAGACCGCCACTCCAATGAAAGCGAGATAAAAGAACATTCGAAGAGTACGAAAGGGAGTTAGAACTTCGCTCCTTATCCTGGGCCGTAGAACTGAAGAACAAATAAAATGATGATTAGAGGCTTCCTTGTGAAAAACAATCTGGAATCTCAATACATAACCAAGAAAAAAGGACAGGTATCTCGGGCTGCCATCTGGCAGTAAAATGATCTGCCATATGGCCGTTATTGCAGCAAAGATTTCTGCTGAGGACATAGAAGCTAATATTACCACAGGGAATCCAGCAAAGATCCTTCACCAGTAGCAGAACTGTATTCTACATGAATTACCACGGTCATCAGGCAACCACAGCCATATGTCCAGCAGCGTCAAGCTACTCACTCTAGGTCAAAGCAGAATATTGCGAACTTCCTTGATTACATTGTGACAGCCACTTTTTTGCCACCCACGGAGCACGTGGGTTCGAGGCGAGTATTGAGCATTTGCCAAGGTGGTGGTCACAACCACAGACCTCACAAAGAGGGAAAGGTGGAAAACCATCAAACCCTGGGAGGCACCCATAGCAAAGCCCTAGATTAGTGCAAACCAGCCCCATGAGAAGGTCCAAACTTGATAATTTCCAAGGTATCATCACACTAAAGAAGATAATACCTGAACCCCAATTTTTCTTTAACATAAGGGATCTACTTTCCTCCTCAGCAGCAAGTCTTATTGACAGGGTTTTCTTCTGTGCAATTTCATTCCTTATTCTTTTCTTTTTTTTGTGTGGTGGGGGGGTTGTTAACGTACCAATGCAAGCTGTGTGTCCCTCACACGAGACTCTCTAATCAGGCGGGGGCGACAACCGACCCCTTCACCACAATTATTCATCTCAGCAACAAGTCTTATTGACAAGGTTTTCTTCTATTCAATTTCATTCCTTATTATTTATTTATTTTTTTTGGGGGGTGGGGTGTTGGGTTGTTAACGTAACAATGCAAGCTGTGTGTCCCTCACACGACGAGACTCTCTAATCAGGCAGGGGCTGCAACCAACCCCTTCACCACAATAATTCATCTCACAACCAAAGAACCGTTGAAAACCTCAACTCCTGCAACAGCCACGGTCCTCACCAGTCATCATTCCGTGTTCAGGTCCTTTATTGCCTATTTCCTTGGGAAAAAAAATATTCACACATACTGACAAACTAATGAATTCCCTTTGATCCTGCCATTCGAATTAATTTCATTGTGAAACTATCACGGACAACAGTCTCCAATTGCACTCTCGTACCACTGATAGCGTCAACCCCAACTTATTGTTTCCTCGGCTTTTGGAAAGAGAGGATTGTAATTTCTAGCATCAGTCATGTCCTTCCTAAATACTTGGTCTATACTATCTGATATGTTTGTTGACAGGTAAAAACTGATCAGAATACACTATTACCTTGGCTAAAACCCAAGTTAGCAAGTGAATCTATCCTAAGACACCCAGGATTGGAAGAAACCATGTACAGACATTGGGTGCAAACAAGAATTGCTGATTGCATTCAACAAATATAATACAGAAATCTAAATACCGAAGGAATAATGAGCAAGATATTAGCGGCAAAATACTACCTCCGTTACTATTCGATTTTCTTCTTAGAACTTTTGCGAAATCCCATGATAATTTTGCGTACACATAACATTCAATCGGACTCAAATAGCAAACACAAATTAAATGACTATCGGTCGGCAAGGGATAAAGAACAATAAGCAAAGGTAACGTTTAAATTGTACTAAACCTGCATAAGATTTCACAAAAAGTCATAAAAAAGTGGAAAAGGAAACTTCAATGGGACGGATGGACTAACTCAATTTGCCATATCAGGTGCATATACGATGAAAGAGAAAGACATGATTTCGGTTTTATTGTCGGCAACACAGGTAACTGAGACCGACGAATGTGTTCTCCGGCGAGGATTGCGGAATGTTGCTTTGGAAGTAGCAGAAAAGCTGAGGCCATTGATTTAGCGGGAGAATCCGAAGCATTTGGCAAGGTGTTGGCGGTGAAAATCAGGGCAGCCTGGTAACGTAGGGAAGTTGCGCCACCGCGGTCATGGCCGCTTTTAACGGTATAAATACTCTGTAGTGTACTAAAACCCAGCACGGGCGGTCCGGTGACAGCGCTTCTTTTAGTATATCGGACTGGTTTTGGATGATCATCATACAGCCACGGAATAGCCTTTGGTACCGCCTTCACATTACTTCGTTATACATCGTGCTTTGGTATTTACCATTTTCATTCTTCAAATTTTCCTCACGTTTTTTACTTTTTAAAATTGTTGTTCTTGGACTCTTATTTTTTTATTTATGGGCAAAAGGGATCTAAATGAACCGAACCGTTCACGAACGGCTCGTAATTCGTTTTTCATAAAATTCGTTCGTCTAATATACGAACAGAGCTCGTTTAATAAACGAGCCGAACATGAACACTTCAAAATATTCACAAACGTATTCACGAACCGCTCGTCTAAAGAATTAATTAATTATAATATGTTTAAATAATTAATATTTACATTAACTATATAAATTAAAACTTAAATCTAGAGGTCTTAGAGCCAATTAGCCCATAATTCTAAGTCCACTTATTAGTTATTAACATAAAGCCCTTCTGATTGATTATACATCAATGCATGTCCAATTTCTACGTAGCCCAACCCAACATCCCAAAAGCCCTTAGTATATAATCTAAAATCTAAACCTAAAAACTCCTAATCACATGCTGCCGCCGCACTCCCACTCCTCAAACACACAGCCCCCTCCCTCATCTCAAACACACACGTCCCTCACAGACCGGCAACAATTGTACTCTCTCCCGTCATCTCCCTCGTCTCAAGCACGCGCTCTCTCTCTCTCTCTCTTCAAGACATCCCGTCGCCAAATTCTGCTTCGACAAGAATAAGAGGGGGGAAAGCGATGATATCGCCAAGCGATCAAAACCTTTTTTCATTGTTTTTTATTCTGTATCCCTCCTTTTGTATCTTCTATAATTTGATTGTTAGGAAGAACACGAATTCGAGCTGAGTTTGCGAACTCGTGTTCAGCTCGTATTATTAAACGAGTTGAACGAGTCGAGCCCGAGTTTCGTAGTGGCGAACTCGAGTTGAGTTCGAACATTAATATTTTGACTCTAAAAGAACTCGAGCTGAGTTCAAACATATCATAACTTAAACGAATCAAGTTCGAACACACCTATATTCAGCTCGAACTCGGTTCATAAACAACCCTAACTGTGTCATATCTTTAAATTCATCCTTTTGTTGGCCTTTTTGTTAAAATCATATGGATGATATTGTCATTACAAATGTTCTCCTTCTCTTTTCTTTCTATTCACACCACCATTATCGTCCCATCCCCCTCCTTCATCATTGATGTCGACATAAAGTGCTTTAATGTAAACACACACTCAAGCATGGTGTTGGATCTGTACTGAGTTTGCTCTTGTTGCTTGTGTTTCTCTATGTTTTGTGCAACAGAAGTCATACTAAGGCGAGGTTAGTAAATGTGATGGTGATTAAGCAATTAGAGATGGATAAGATAAGCGAAAAACTGCTTATCCAGGCAAATCAAAGACAAACAACAAATAATCATCGGTTGCCAAAGAGTAAATTGCTGGGACTGATGTGAGGTTTACTTATCGGTGGATACATCGACGGTGACGTTCTAAGTGTAGAGATATGAGTGGAGATCTAACAATTAAGGGTTAAGGTGGTAACGGTGATTGCTTGAGGGTGGTGACAACTGTGCATAGTGGTAGTGCATTGGGCGATTACCAGCAGTGGGAGTTGTGGAGGTGGTGGTTAGGGTGTTGGTGAGTATGGTGGCGGCAAAGATAAGGGGCTAAAAATATGGTGGTGGTAGGAGGGTTTAAAATTGACTTATTCCTTTCTTTACTACTCAATAGACCCCAATTATACATGAAATTTGGTGTTTGGAGTTAAACTATTAGCAGATGCGATGAAATTTGGCAGAAAAAATCAAAAAAAGCAATTTTTGGTTAATAAAACGGGAGAAAGAAGGAAAATAACAATGTTGACAAGATTTCCCTTAATACTTTACATAAAATGTCAGGAAGGGACCAATTTAGAAACAAAACAAAACACAGACAATTTTAAGGAAATTTGAAATATGAGGACTATTTAAAAAAAAATTAGAGATAGTTTGAGTTCAAGGAACTGAAAATGGTATTAATCCTTTGTGCTTTTAAACTGTGTGAAAAAAAAATTCAATGATCTGAAATGATCGCATTCACTGATTTTTGACCGTTATATGGTTTGTATAATTTTTTTTGCATTCCGTTACCCAATAATGTTCTGTTGCTCCCTTGGACCATATGTCACATCTAACTTCTTCGTCGAATAATTTTGAATCAGATTGAATATTTTTCCATTATGAATGAAATTTGACTTCTTTTATTTTTCACATCTTTTTGATTGCCCAAGGAGAAAAATGTTTTTGAATGCCAAGTACAAACCTCATTATTAGCATCATCTGCAAAAGATGGCATCAAAAGCCCAAAATAAGGAAAAAAAATAAAAAAACAATAAAAATTCTTTGCTTTCAACCATTACAGTTTATCACAAACTCATTCTCACACAAATGCCTTGCCTACACCTACATTAGGCCCTCATGACACCTCGATGTCTAGACGAGGCAAAGAATCCAGCACAGCACATTAGGTCTGTAATATTATGTGGTCCAATGACCATATCTTTCATACACATCCCTACCCTTGGCGCCCACATAACGAGTTAATATGTCTCGAGGTAGCTTAAAAGCCTCAGTAAATTTTAATTATCAATTTCATTCTCTTGTTATAAAAAATTAAAAAAAAAAACTTTTCAAACTTTCACGTCTTATTTTGGCTTCGACAACAAATTCAACTGTTAAGCATCTTCAAGAAAGATATTTAGCCATTGCCCAAACGTATCAACAACTGCACTTTATCCTTATTATTCCTTCTACCGCAAGAGTACCTTGACAAATCTTCTCTTGTACCCCAAAGTCATTTTCATAAGAAGTGTTGAAACGATTACAACATTTATTGTGCTACCACGTAACACGTAATGGGTTCGAAAACATACCGTACGAAGTCTCCGAAAATTCCGACGTAGGATCCTTGTTGTTACGAGCCTCCAACATGCTTGATCTTTTTCGCAGGTACGAAAACGGCTACTAGAGTCGAGTTCTTCGTTCACGAACCAAATCCTAGAGCTTGGTGATTGCTCTAGAGAGAATGCTATAGAGAGAGGGTTATTACTATTGACTTCTCATTTTATTGGGATATCTCTAGCCTTTATATAGAGATACAATTAGAGACTGGTTTTACCTCTAACTCTTAGGAGATAAAGATTGTATTTATCTCAAACACTTAAGAGATAAATATTCTCTAAATAACTGTATTTATCCAAACTAACAAATACACATTATCTGTTAGTGGGCGGATAATGGGTCCACTGACCCAATTTATTAACAAGAAGTTTCCATTTTTTCAAACCCAGATGGTATCTAAAAGAGATCTTTTGCGTTCTCAAAATTCAGAAAACGATGCCTAAAACGTAAAGGATTAAATATAGAAACGTGAAGAAAGAACGGGGCCTTTCTTTCTCAAGTCATCAAAGTCTTTGCATATTAATAATTGTATTGAAATTTATTGACAGTCCTCACCTGCCCACCATGCAGATTTTGACCAAATGCATATACAATCTTAAATATGGTGCAATTTAGTGATTTTTCTACGTTGAATTCAAACTCAAAACTTGATAGCCAAGCCAAACGACCGATTGAATTAGGTGTATATATAGAAGGACCTAACAAGTAGGACACAAATACCAAAAATGGAAGAAGTGAAACTGCTAGGAACTTGGCCTAGTCCATTTAGTTGCAGGGTTATATGGGCTCTGAAACTGAAGGGGGTAGATTATCAGTACATCGAGGAAGATCTCTCCAACAAGAGCGATTCTCTCTTACAGTATAACCCAGTATACAAGAAGATTCCGGTGCTTGTTCATGGCGGAAAACCAATCCCAGAGTCGGCTGTTATTCTCGAGTATATCGAGGAGGTATGGCCACAACACCCCTTGCTTCCAAGTGACCCATACGAGAAGGCTCACGCCAGGTTCTGGATAAAGTTCTCAGAAGAGAAGGTAAGTTCACTTTTCTTCAACGTGTACTAGAAACAAACCGCCATTCATTTTTCAATGACATCTGGTAATTCCAGTCAACCCTGGTCAATTTCAGAACTATTAGTTGTTTTATTCAAGAACTAGGATTTTTAAAGAAATCTATCTCGATCCCCAAGAATAAAGCTCAAGCCCAGCCGTCAGTTATAATGGGCTTCCGAGTATTAGCTTATTCAGAGTTCTATCACGTAGCTGAACTTTGACTTAAATACTACAGAGCTCTCCCGTCGAACTCTTTTCAGTCTTACTGGTCATAATTCAGGTCATAATCCCAAGCCGCGGTTCCCAATCAGTTTTCTAGCAGCTAAAAAAACATCTAATTTGAAAGCGAAACAAAAATGACATTTCAAAAAACATTAAATTGATCATTATTACTTATATTGCAATTTGATACAGGCGACGGCATTTTTTAGTCTCTTTACCGCCACTGGAGAAGAACAAGTCAAGCATCTCAAAGAAGCCAAGGAGCTGCTGAAAATTATAGAAGAACAAGGCCTGGGGAAGAGAAAGTTCTTTAACGGCGAGAGCATTGGATTGACTGACATAGTTTTCGGGTGGATTGCCGGTTGGCTCGATATCTTGACAGAAGTAGGCGGCGTAAAGCTGCTGGAACCCGGCAGCTTCCCCACACTGCAGGCCTGGATAGAAAACTTTAAGGAACACTCGGTGATCAAAGAAAACCTTCCTGATCACGACGGTATGTTGGCCTTTTACAAACGTGTCAGGGAGAAGCTGATCGCTTCACCAACCCAATAAGCTTGAGAATCACACTGTGGGTCTCGATGATACTCACTCGTCACCATTAATATGTCACTTTTGATCGTCATTTTGCTCTGCATTTCTCTTGGAAGTTTGCATGTATCCAATTATTCAAGGGGATCACACCTATCCACTCTTGCAATAAAAACTCCACCAGATTTTAATTTCCTCTGCATTTACACTCCCCCCCTCGCCCCATCCCCTCTAGCTGATTTGGCGGGAAAAAAAAACACAAGCATTTCGTATTGGTGTGAGAATTAGGACACTATTGGAGACTGGAGTAATGTAGAGAAGACCGCCGTCATGCTAGCAACCAGTGGCGCGTCAATCGGAGCGTGTGGCTCTTTTACCCAAAATTGCTAGTGTGTTAAATTTACATCCTCGTATGCTTTGTTCCCTCTAATATCGCTAAAAAGTAAATAAACTGTCGCTAGCTAATACACTAATTCAAGTTACCAATGCGCTATAAACATATTCAAAACGAGAGTGAATTCAGACCTTTCCATCGCATTATCACTAGAAGCATATATTTTGACAAGTATGGTTATGATCACATAATATAGGGTCACCATGGCATGCCTTGCAAACAGTAGAACTTGAGGACGGTTGCTTTTTGCACAAGACCACCATTGTCAGTTACTGAGGAAAGTCTTTTCGATTTTCACTTGAAACTAAGGCCCCGTTTGACACTCTTTTTTTCTCTCTTTTTTTTCAGTTTTAAAAACTGAAAAAAAAAGGAGCGTTTGGTAACCATTTTTTTTTCAATTTAAAAAACCAGTTTTTAAATTGCAGAGTAAAAAAAAAACTCCAAAAACTGGTTTTTTTTTTCACTTTTGGTTTTTTTTTTTCGACCACCACCACCACCCTCCCACCGCCGGCAGCCACCTCAGGCGACCACCGCCGGAGACTGCCGACAACCACCTCCGGCCGCAGGCGACCACCGGCAGCCACCGGAGACTGTCGGCAGCCACCTCCGGCCGCCGGCGACCACCGCCGGAGACTGCCGGCAGCCACCGCCGGAGACTGCCGACAGCCACCTCCGGCCGCCGGCGACCACCGGCAGCCACCGCCGAGGCAGCCATCTCCGGCCGCCGGCAGACTGCCGGCAGCCACCTCCGGCCGCCGGCGACCACCGCCGGAGACGGCCGGCAGCTACCTCCGGCCGCCGGCCACCACCGCCGGTGACTGCCGGCAGCCACCTCCGGCCGTCGGCCACCACCACCACCACCGTCGACCACCGCTACGCCCCACCACCGCCACCGCAAACCACCAAAAAAAAAAGTCAAAATAAAAAGGGTTACCAAACACCAAAAAAAAAAACCTCAAAAAAAAAGGGGTTATCAAACACCCACTTGTTTTTATAAAAAAAAAAATTAAGCTGCTCTTTAAAAACTGAAAACCAAAAAAAAAAATTTGTCAAACGAAGCCTAACTATATAACATGAAAAGCTGTCCCCAAGAGGAGTTAGTAAGAAATAGGCAAGCCAAAGCTAGCTAGTTGACAGCGAAGTACCCTTCGTATCATGCCATTATCCCCACCCCAATCTAAAACCCCTCGATATCCCACCATGGCATCAGCCACTCACCACCGAAGAAGTTGTCAATGTAGCAGGTTTTAATGGCAATAAGGAAACATAATAAACTACTAGTACATCCGAGGATGGAGGGTTCCAAAAGATTCAAAGATGGACAGAAAACCTTTAGGGATCGTGCCCCTTATATATAGCGGTCGATATCCCTCTTCCTTCCTCTCTTTGATTCAACGCATGCAAAATCTCTGCACGAAGATAGATTTGGCATATACATAAATCTGCAACGTGAACATGTGCTAGAGAAGGCAGTAGTCACTCAAGGAGGAGGGGGGCTTTTGAGGGGAAAATCTCAAGGAGATGGTCAGCAAGATGTTTTCCTCCATTGTAAGTTATTAGGAGACGTACTCAGTAACAATGAGTAAATCTCCTAATAACTGAACTTTATCTATATAACAGTTATATAAACTTTTGGGTCCTTTTTATACTATCTACTTTTGCACACAATCTGAATACAGATACTTTAGATAATACTGTAGCTAAAATAGGAATAGTAATATCAATTTATACACAAAATTCTAGTGTAGCAATTTACTGGAATATGTTAAAAGAACCTAAACTTTGGAATGAAGAGTACATGTTGCATGATAAAGAACCTTCATCAATTTATTGCAGACCGGTCTTACAAACAAGTACTGCAAGAGCAACAACTTTAGATATTCTTAAAAGTTACACGTACCATCTGCAGTACCTGATGATCCCAATAGATAAATGAAGAGCTAATCGTGCATCATAAAGGAAGTGCCCATTTTGTTTGTTTTCCTTGGTCATGGGGGCAAAGGAATGAACATTTCAGTCCTTTCAGTTATGTAGTTGAGAACAGTATTCTCTGACTTCTTTAAACTTTCATTTGCAATTAGTATCGAGGAACTACATACTCATTGCATATTGAGACTTTTTTTTATTATGTAAAGGTGTTTTAGCAGTTTTTTTTTTCCGATTTTCATGTGAAGTTTTGCCGCTTCTAGAAGTTTCTAATTTGGGAGGTTTCTTGTGGGTGGGTTTCTACACCACGGTCATGTCTGCTTTTCACGGTAAACACTGTGTAGTTTACTAAAACCCGGCACAGGTGGAATGGTGACAGCACTTTGGAGTCGGTGCCTTCTATTAGTATATCAGACTCGTTTTGGATGATCATTATACAGCCACGGTGTAGCCTTTGGTACCCCCCCCCCCCCCCCCCCTTACATTACTTCGTTATACATTGTGCTTTAAGATAATACCATTTTAATTCTTCAAATCATCCTCGTGTTTTGACTTTTTAAAATAGTTCTTAAACTTCCACTTTGTTGGAACGCTCTTTGTTCTTTGTCCTATCCCTAAATTCATCCCTCTGTTGGCCTTTTTGTTAAAATCGTATGGATGATTGTCATTACAAAGGTTCTCCTTCTCTCTACTTTCTACTCACACCACCATTATCGTCCCATCCCCCTCCATCATTGACCTCATCATAAATTGCTTTAATCTGAACACAAACACTCAAGCATGGTGATTGGATCTGTACTGAGTTTGCTCTTGTTGATTGTGTTTCTCTTTGTTTTGTGCAGCATAAGCCATACTAAGGCGAGGTTGATAAATGTGAAGGTGATTAAGCAATCAGAGATGAATAAGATAGGCGAGAACCTGCTTATCGAGGCAGAGCAAAGACAAACATCAAGTACTCATCGGCTGCCAAAGAGTAAATTGTTGGGACTGGTGTGAGGTTTAGTTACTGGTGGAGACATCGAGGTGACGGTGGCAGTGTAGGTGTAGAGATATGAGTGGTGATCTAGCAATTAAGGGGTAAGGTGGTAATGGTGATTGCTTGAGGGTGGTGACAACTGTGCGTAGTTGTAGTGGATTGGCCGATTGACGGCAGTGGGTAGTTATGGTGGTTTCGTGATGGTTAGGGTGTTGGTGAGTATGGTGGCTGTTGCGGTAGGAGGGCAAATTGACCTAATCGTCTCTTGACTACTCAACAGACCCCGAGTATACATGAAATTTGGTGTTTGAGGTTTAAACTATTAGCAATGGCGATGAAATTTGGCGGAGAAAATCAACAAAGCAAATTTTGGTTAACAAAATGGCAGAAGGAAAATAATATTATTGACAAGATTTCCCCTAAGACTTTGCATGAAATGTCACGAAGGGACCAATTTAGGGACGGAACAAAACACAGAATATTTTAAGGAAAGTTGGAATATGAGGACTATTTTGAAAACGTGAGAGAGATAGAGAAAAGTGAAGAAAGAACAGAACCTAAGTTTCTCAAGTCATCAAAATCTTTGCATATTAATAGATGTATTGAAATTTATTGACAGTCCTCACCTGCCACCATGCAGACTTTGACCAAATGGATACACAATCTTAAAAATGGTGCAATTTAGTATTTTTTTTATGTTGAATTCAAACTCAAAACTTGAAAGCCAAGCAAAAAGACCGATTGAATTAGTGTATATATAGGAGGACCTAACAAGTAGGACACAAGTATAAAAAATGGAAGAAGTGAAACTGCTAGGATCTTGGCCTAGTCCATTGAGTTGCAGGGTTATATGGGCTCTGAAACTGAAGGGGGTAGATTATCAATACATCGAGGAAGATCTCTCCAACAAGAGCGATTCTCTCTTACAGTATAACCCAGTATACAAGAAGGTTCCGGTGCTTGTTCATGGCGGAAAACCAATCTCAGAGTCGGCTATTATTCTCGAGTATATCGAGGAGGCATGGCCACAATGCCCCTTGCTTCCAAGTGATCCGTACGAGAAGGCCCGGGCCAGGTTCTGGATAAAGTTTGCACAAGAGAAGGTAAGTTCACTTTTCTTCATCTGGAATGTCGGGTATGTGATATAGCTAAAAATAAACCACCAATCACTGAATGACATCTGGCATTTTCGATCAACCCTTGTCAACTCAGAATTGTTAGTTGTTTTATTCAAGAAGTAGGGCTTTGAAAGAACCTATCTTGATCCCCAAGAATAAGGCCCAAGCCCTGCCGTCAGTCCTAATGGGCTTCCAGGTATGTAGCTTATTCAGAGTTCTATCACGTAGCTGAGCTCTGACTTAAACATCAGAGAGCTCTCCTGCTGAACTCTTTTTCGACCTTACAGGTCATAATTTTAGTCATAATTCCAAACCGTAGTTCCCGATCAATTTCTAGCAGCTAAAAAAACCTCTAACTTGAGAGCGAAACAACAAGCAAAAATGACATTTAACCTAAAAGCATCAAGGTGATGATTAATACTTATATTGCATTTTGATATAGGCGCCAGCATTTTATGGTCTCTTCACCACCACTGGAGAAGAACAAGTCAAGAATATCAAAGAAGCTAAAGAGGTGCTGAAGATTATAGAAGAACAAGGCCTGGGGAAGAGAAAGTTCTTTAACGGCGATAGCATTGGATTGACTGACATAGTTTTCGGGTGGATTGCCGGTTGGCTCGATATCTTGACAGAAGTAGGCGGCGTTAAACTGCTGGAATTCGGCAGCTTGCCCGCACTGCAGGCCTGGATAGAAAACTTTAAGGAACACTCGGTGATCAAAGAAAACCTTCCTGATCACGACGGTATGTTGGCCTTTTACAAACGCGTCAGGGAGAAGCTGATCGCTTCACCAACCCAATAAGCTCGAGAATCACACTTTGGGTCTCGATAATGTTGGTCACCGTTAAGATATCACATTTGATCTTCACTTTGCTCTGCATTCTCTTTGGAGTTTGCATGTATCCAAGGGCATCACACCTATCCACTCTTGCCAATAAAAACTCTATCACGGTTTAATTTCCTCTGCATTTACACTCCCCCCTCGCCCCCATCCCCTTACTCAATCATAACTCTAGCCGATTTGGCAGGAAAATCACAAGCATTTCGTAGTGGTGTGAGAATAAGGGTACTGTTGGAGTAATGTAGAGAAGTTGCGCCACCGCCGTCAAGCTAGCAACCAGTGGCGAGTCAACCAGAGAGCGCGGCTTTCTTTACCCAAAGTTGCTAGTGTGCTAAATTTACATCCTCGTGTGCTTTGTTCACCAATAATGTCGCTAAAAAGTAAATAAACTGTCGCTAGCTAGTACACTAGTTTAAGTTACAAATGGGCTACAAAAATCTATTTAAAACGGGAGTGAATTCAGACCTTTCCATCACATTATCACTAGAAGCATATATTTTGACAACTAGGGCCTAGGGGTTATGATCACATGCTATAGGGTCACCATGGCATGCCTTGCAAACAGTAGAACTTGAGGATAGTTGCTTTTTGCACAAGACCACCATTCTCAATTACTGAAAGGAAAGTCTTTTCGATTTTTCACTTGAAACTAAAGGTAAAACATGAAAAGCCGTCCCCAAGAGGAGTTAGTAAGAAATAGGCAAGCCAAAGGTAGTTGACTGCAAAGTATACCCTTCTCCCTTCATATCATGCCATTACCTCCACCCAGAACCAAAACCCCTCGATATCCCACCACGGCATCAGTCACTCACCACCAAAGAAGTTGTCAATGTAGCAGGTTTTAATGGCAACAAGGAAAGAGAATAAACTACTAATACATCCATGGATTGTGGGTTTCAAAAGATTCAAAGATCCACGGAAAAACTTTAGGGATTGTACCCCTTTTATACTGCGATCAATATCCCTCTTCCTTCCTCTCTTTGATTCAACACATTCAAACTCTCTGCACGAACATAGATTTGGTATATACATAAATCTGCAAAGTGAACATGTGCTAGAGAAGGCAGTAGTCACTAAAGGAGGAGGAGGCCTTCTTAACTGAGAGGGGAGAATCTCAAGGAGATGGTCCACAACATGTTTTCCTCCAGTCTAAGTTTAACTACGTAAGTTGAATTAATTAGTGCAATAGTAACAATGAGTAAATCTCCTAATCACTGAGTTTTATCTATGTAACAGTTATATAAACATTTTTGCCCGTCTTATACTTTCTATCTGCTTTTGCACACGATCTGAATACAGATACTTAAGATAATACTGTAACTAAAATAGGATTAGTAATGTCAATTTATATACATAAATATCCTAGTCTAACCATTTACTGGAATATGTCAAAAGAACCTAAACTTTGGAATGAAGAGCACATGTTGCATGATAAAGAAGCCTCATGAACTTATTGCAGACTGGTCTTACAACCAATTACTGCAAGAGCAACAAACTTTGATATTCTTAAACGTTACTCGGTACCATCTGCAGTATCTGATGATCTCTATAGATAAATGAAGAGCTAAGTGTGCATGATAAAGGAAGTGCCCATATTGTTTGTTTTCCTTGGCCATGAGGGCAAAGGAATGGGCATTTCAGTCCTTTCAGTTATGTAGTTAGGAAGGTATTTTCTGACTTCTTTAAACTTTCATCTGCAATAAGTATCGAGGAACTACATACTCATTGCATGTTGAGACTTTTTCTCAATTACGTAAAGGTGTTTTTAGCAGATTTTTTCGATTTTCATGGGAAGTTTTGCCACTTCAAGAACTTCCCAATTTGGGAGGTTTCTTGTACCTGGTTGGACCATCATGCCACTGTTCGCTAAGGCAATCAAAATGTCTAGCCTGCGATGAATACGTCGAGCGGAGGACCAAGCCTTTAAAGACCCCCCATACCACTCATTCACCCTAACTAGGCAGAGTATTGACAACATAAAAGCTTTTCAGTGCCCAAACTGTTAGAATAACCATTGGGATTTAAACACTATAACAGATAGTAGGTGTAGATGGAGTTCAATACTCCCCAGAGGGAGAAGGCGATGTAAGAAAAACGCGAGAACGCAATAAAAGAAGTCAGGTCGGATTGACAGGTATAGCTTCAGGATGGATGGCAAGCACACTTGAGATGTCATTGAAGAAAGAGCATGGGTCCCCACAACTAGCCTTGGAAAGTATTGTGCTATGCAATATTTTATATGAGTATTCATCTGAAAGGTGATGCATACGAGTAAATCTTATTGCATCTTTTAATGCATCCTTTGTTATATCCCGTGTCTAGATTGTACTAACTTCTGAGACTGGATTGAAAAGAAAAAACTTCAAAAGTACGAGAATTATATTACCAGCCTAGCTTTGCCCTCAGAGCGGGTTGAATCCTTAAAGCCAGCAAAAATGTCATGCACGGTATGATATAAGAAAATGAATCCAGCACAGTGATGCGTTCAACCAACTAACCATGCAAGATCCCTAGGCTCTGATAGAAAGATTGCGAGAACAGGGGTAAGCTACTGAACTCAGAAAAGAACTGCATACAATACATGAGATTAAGATATTTTGTGGGATGAAGGAAGAAACAAAGAATAAAATACTTGGGTAACAGCCACTTCCGATGCGCTATGAGAGTCATTGGACCGCTTCAATTATCAACTGGGGGGTGCAAACATAGCAACCACAAATACTTCCACCATCTTAAAGCAAAAAGGCAAAAAGCTTACCTGATATGACCCTATCACAGGGAGGAACGCCATAGCAACTCCCTCAGTAGTAGTTTAAAATTGTAGTTGGATATCGATTTAGACCGAAAAAAATGCTGGTACACTAGTAGACTATCTTAAGGATTTTGCTTACCAGATGGAAGACCAGAAATTATTTCAGTTCCACTGCCACTGCCAAGACCGGGGCGAGAGAGAAAGGAAAGGCAAAGGTGACTTATCTAGCCATGATTTTAGCTTGAGCAACCATTTTGGGGTTCATATGCAGATTAGCGAAGCAAAGGAGGTCCACATGCAATACATGTCAGTTGTATATCATAAACTCAAATAAAATCTATCGAGGAGATGCAAGAAAATAAGCTCAATTAAATAAAGATGTGATCCACTTAACAGCTAATGTTACAGACAGAGACAGAATTAGCATATCTTGTATCAAGATGACGGTGAGGGATAGAGCCTTCGAGAGCTCATTCAGGCTAGCTTTCAGTCTTTTTGGCACTAGCCTCTAACAGCAAAGGTTCAAGTTCCCCTTTTCGGTAGAGCTTAAGAGTATCTGCAACATGAATAGCATCAAGAATCAAAATCTTATGACTAGTTCTTTAGGTTGCAGGTTTATATATCTTATTAGCCATGCGATCTTCTCCAAGTTGATAACATTTGACCATGAAATTGCAACGAGTGCTTTCTAATCACTATTATAGCCTGCTGGAGGAAAATTCAAGTTCACTTCAAAATCTAACGAGTTGGATCTTTATAGTTAAGATCTCAACAACTAATTAATTTGCTAGTCTGAATATTTCTGTGCTAAGCTTTAAGGTTGAAAATGAACAAGCCAGAGGTGGAGACGAAATTTGGCAAAATAGAAAGAAGGAACAAGAATTTAAGAGGACCAAACAAATTAAGTCTAAGGCCCTGTTTGTTTCACAGAAAATGGTTGATGGAAAATGTTTTCCGGAAAATACTTTCTGGAAAATAGGAACCTCCTAAAATTGTGTTTCATGAATTATATTTTCCGTTGTTTGGACGACGCCCGAAAAATCATGGAATAACATAAACTAAAAATTCTCTCAGCACCGCGATACAGTAAACTTCCACCACTCATTCCTCATCAAGAACCTTTTACTCCATCACCAAATCAACACCTACCAGGCCACCAGTAAGGACCACCGCCGGTGGTCAAACACCCATCATCGGTTCCTAATCCAGAACCTCAAACTCCAACTCCATCACCAAAATCAACACATACCACACCAATAGTTAGGGCCACCACCGGCATGATCCACTGTATTTCCATTGTGAAGCTCTTAACAAACACAACAATCAGAGAGCGGTGCAGCGGTTCTCCTTTACCCTCACCAACGATGATGATGCTTTGATGACTCAGCTTCCCAGATCCCCAATCGGCCATACCGATTGTTCCGGTGTTGCCGTCCTCGATTCCAAAATCTTCACACTCGGCGATTTGTTGTACGGTTATGTCGGGAGCAGTACTGCGTACATCATGGACACCCATAATCCCCGGCAAGGCTGGATTAGAGGCCCTGCGATGAACTTTCTGTGGTGGTCACGCCTTGCAGCCATGGTCCTCGATGGCAAGATCTACCTCTTTGGCCCTCACCACGAAGTGCCTGATTCGGATTGTCTGCTTGCCACTGCGTCATCGGGGAGATTTTTGATCCGCGTCGCTTCTGGTTACACTGCCTATGGGAGCGAGAGCGAGAGAGAGAGAGAGAGAGCAGGGGGGCGAAGAGGGAGTCGGGTTTCAATATGGAAAATGACTTCCCGTTTTTATTTCCGGAAATCGTTTTTCAAGAAATTTGTCTTCCTTTTGGGTGAACCGTAAACATTTTCTGGAAATGGTTTTCTGATAAACGCGCCAAACACAGGAAAATACAGAAAACGTTTTACATGAAACAAACGGGGCCTAAAAGTACACAAAAATATATTTGGCATTCTGGAAGTATCAGAAACCAATGCAAGCACGTTGGCGGTAGAAGTGAGGTGTACTGTATTCCTCCTGGAAATTTCCACATGATTGAGCATGACTCAAAAGAATATGTGAAGGATAAGGGAAAAATTACATCAACACGTACATTAGCCCGCATCCAATATCGTTGCTGAAGGGTAAAAAATTTGTTGCTAGTGCACGCTTAGTGATAAATGAGGTGTGGAGAAGCATAAGAGGGTGTGAATTTTAACCACTCCTAAAAGCTTAGTGATAAAAGTACTGTTGTGTGTTAAGGTGCATGTATCATCTAACTGAAAAGATCAGTCAAAGAAGGTACCTGTGCAACCGCCAATATGTTTGCCTCCTGGAAATGGACAGATACTTCAGCAGTTATTCTTAGTAAAAGCAAAGCAGAAGATAACCACGAAAAGATTAAAGCTATTGAAAACTAACTAATGCTTGAGAAACCAAATGAGAATACGTACTTTCCTCAAACATAAATCTGTACTTTCCTCAAATGTAAATCTGATTAATGTTCAATTGTTAAAATGAGAGTTTGCTGAAGCATCCTATTTTATGGATATTAGACTGAAACCTTGTAAATCCATTACAGTGATCCTCTTTTCTCACAGATACTCATACTGCAAAGCTTTGAAGCACTTATCCATGAACACCAAATAGAGCGCATGATATTGATGCGCAGTGCAAATAAATGATTTTCTAAGACATCTTTCTTCTTTCATAAACTGCCAAAATTCATTTCTTTCATGAACTGCCAAAATTCATTACAAACATGACGCAGAAGGTAACATTTTGTGCCGTTTAAACATAGAAATTAATCTCACACTTTGGTTTCCTCTAAGCATGCCATTTTCACGTGATTTTCTTGCTGTTTTAACGTAGGTCTTAAACAGGAAAAGCCTTTCCAAGAAAGGCAAAGACACTCAATCAAGTTTTTTTGAGCATGCCATTTCAGAGTATTTTTTCTGAATATTTAACCTACCATGACTTCTCATATGTGCTATAAAAATGATGCTCGTAGAAGAAGATTGGTTCATGGGTATAAAATTTACTGCCTACTGGTGTCAACAGTACAATAATATCTATCACAACGGGCTTTGAACCAATGGTTAGCAGCTTAAACTTAAAAGGCAATATGACCTTGGAAGTAGGTCATTAATCAAAACAAAGAGAACCAAACAGGACCCCTACCATTAATTAATCGCAAATATGATACTACATAGAGTAGTAACCCTCAAACAGATCAAGGGATCCAATAAACAAACAAAAACCCTGTAATCAATTCCCCCATTAGTTCTACCTTAAGCAGATGTCAAAGTTTTCTTGACACTCATTGCAACTAGCAGGTAGATAAGTCAGTCGAAATTGAATATGTTTCGAGGCTAGAAACCATGACCAAAGCTTGAATTAATTAGTACCTAGCGTGCGCTCAATAGTGGACCATGCTAAATTCTGCAAGGGTAGATAGTCTATCAGGCGTTTGTGACTAATATGCACGATCCAGCAATTTTGGTTGTTTATCTAAAGTAAAAACGGCAGGCATTTATGACTAATATGCGTCATCCAGCAATTTCCCAATGGCGTATCTTGCTCCAGTATGCAGCCGATTAACTATGTATCCTTCCAACTGTAACTGTGCATCACATATGTGCAAGTTGAAAAAACCAACATAAAACATATGTGAATTGTATCTCCAAATAAGTTTGCTTCAGTTTAATGCCCTCAGTTGAACTCTTACCAATAAAAACGTTTGGAACAGTATGTTGTCCAGTAAGCCTTTCCAGCACCTTCTGTAGCTGAGGCCCTTGGGGACCTGAAAGTAAGAAGAGTTTCTTGAAGATTTTTTTGCAAGAGATATTTGTCCTAATGTAGGACAAGGAATGATTACTCCTGACTTCAACTACATCTATTAGATAGCAATACATTCTGGACTCCTAATCTAAACATGTACACGCATAGATAACGATAATATTTCTACCATTTTGGTGTTGCACGCCCTTTTTGTTACAAGTGGCTAGCAATCGCACGCGCGCGCGGGGGGGGGAGAGAGAGAGAGAGAGACAAATAGGAGACAAAATTGCATTCTGCCATTCGCCAGCAGTAACCAAATTGTTTGGGTAACCGCATCACGCACACGCTGCATGCATATTTGATCTCTATCTTCCGACTGTTCAATACAAGAAGCATCATTGTTTCAAGAGGCTTAATTTCTGTCAACACGGAGATCACATGACGTGCACCCATCTGTCAAGTGTTATGTTTGGTCCTATGTTACATGGACTCTTCGGTTTTGCGTGAAGTACCCGTGTCGGACACTCAACACTTGGACATGGGTATGGGATATGTGTCCGACACATCTCATAGGATATGCCATTATGATACTATCTTATAGTCTTTTGTTTAATTAGTAGTTGCTTTGAGTGGAGATAAGTTGTCAATTAAAACCAAATGCATCACATAAAACACCTTTTTGCCTTCGAAATAACTAAAAAGCAATAATAAATATGAACATTTTGCCGTGTCCCCGTGTCTTGCGTTTTCAAAATTAGACGAGTCCGACACTTGGACACGTATCCGATCCGGACACTCGTACCGAGTCCATGTAACATAGGTTTGGTCCCAATAATAATTGCATAATGTTTTGTGTTGGTGTGTTTAATGTTGCCGATAAATCATTATTCTGTTTTCAAGGATAATACTCCTAATTTTGTGAATGAATATCGATCCACTAATTTTATGATTGATGAAATGTTTTAGGCCGTACAATAAAACAGTACAGAAATTCAATGGAGAAACATCTTCTTCTTTCTTATTTTAGGTTTTCCTTTTTACTTCTTTGCATGTTGATTCAATTTGCTTATGTCTTGTATTCAAACTTTATGAAATTATCAATGATCACTTCCGTGTCAAGTTTACTCTGCTAATTTGGTCGAAAAGAGATATCCTAAATTTTGATACCTAACTAAAGCGATACATTGCTTCGCGGCCTTCGCCTATTGTCATAAGTTTCAACATTTCATCCACGAGAGATTTTGTGAACTTCCCCTCAATCAGAACAACAATCTCTCTTTCTCTCTCCCCAGCACACTCACACATATACAACACATTTACACAATCTGCATGAAAGCATCTTCTAACGGAACTTTTTCTATTGTATTATAATTAGGAGTATGTGTTACTCCTCCGTCCCAGAATAATTGATCAGTTTTCTGTCCTTTGGACTTTAGAGTTTTACTTTTGAGGCTATCCCAAATATGTTGCTCATTTTCCAATATTAGCTACTAAATCCTTTTCATTTCCACTATTGCCCTTATACTCTAAAGTCAAAAGGACCAAAAACTGATCAATAATTCTGGGAGGGAGGAGTAACACATTCTCCTAATCATAATAAACTAGAAAAAGTTCCGGTATATGATATGAGTCTTCATATTACTGTTCCGCATTCCACTTTTTTGATGTTGATGTGTGCACGCACAACTTCTAGACAAAGAGGGATCTCTCTAAGTTTCTTTCCTTCCTTCGTTGGAGCCAAAATGCACCCATAAGGGTTGTACTAGAAGAGATTTTTGTTAACAGCAAACTGCAACATACCGCTATTAGCAAGCAGGATAATGCAATAGTCATCAAAAACCCTACTAGTTTCACTCACGGACTGACCAGGAACCATATGTTGAGAGGGGCCAAAGCTAAAGTGGGGAATCTCAATACTTGCACTCCATTTTTAGTCATCTAGCTTCACTTGTACTCTCAGTACACACAGAAGTCAGTGGCAAAAATGGCACCCAACTATTACTTTTTCAAAATAATGCAAAATAAAAAGTTATTAAGGTGCTTAATAGCGAAATATCACTTGTGATGTTTATTGTAAAAGGGGATATTTCATTAAAATGCGAATCTTAAGTTAAAAATAACCAGGCATGTAAACAAAAATCAAATGTTTCTAGAAAAAGTGTAAACGGGAGTGCTGGAAGGGACTGCAGATTTCGACGCACCTGGTATGGCCCAATTTTTAGTTGCAAAACTTATGTCCAAAGATTTAAGAAGTCAAATGAGAGGGACAGAGAGAACTTGCTCAAGATTCAGTAGCAAGAGACTTTAATTTAAACAGGCAAGTTTTGGAAACTTCTTGACAGCCAGACCAACCCCCCCCCCCCCCCCAACCCCAATAACGTCCTCCTTCCGCCAATGGTTTCGCACCCTAGAACAACAACTACCACTACCATGCACAAAATGCAGTTAACCACCTAGTAATCATTGCGAATCTAGTTAAGTACAAAAAGGGCCACTTAAAAACAAAAAATTCACTGCCATGTAAAGTAAGCTCATGCTCATCCATGCAGTGGATTTTTCTAGATGTCATTAGTATCCCAACTACTTATACGAAGGACGAATGCACAATTATCTCACAAGGTCATCGACTCTGGTACTTGTCATCAGAAGTCTACAATATTATCAAAAGTCTCTATTCATATTGCAGTCGATGAGCCGTTGCCACCAATAAAGCAGCAGCATACGAGTGTACTTCAAACCAAAATTCACAAATGTAAGCCAACCAAGGAGCTCTTTTATCAAATACAGCAACAAAGCATAAATGATAAACAAGAACATACTCTGTAGTCTGTACGCTTGTATCAAACTTTGATTGCTCAAACGTCCTACCAACTCAGCTACTGTACACTCCCATCAACATTCTAGAAACCGTATATGTTCAATAAATACGTGAACACATAAGACAAAGCATAGTATTAGTACCAATTGTCCTAGCAGAAGCCCCCACGGAATTGGCCTCAATTTCACTTGGAAACTAAAAATCTTTCCAGTAGCTCAACCATGCGATTAACCTCAAACATTCATCCTTACTAACTCATAAACAACACAAGTTAGCTTAGTTTAAGCGCCTTATTTCAAGCTTAACTTTTCCTGCCATACTTAAATAGTTTTAGGCTTGAAAATTTACACAAAGCACAGCACACATCGCAGATTCTTTACGATGCACATAAAAAATTGGCAATTGATGCCTGCCAAGATTCAACGAATCGAAAATATACATTGAATTACGCATGAAAGAAGGTAAGGACACGCACCCAATTGGTCCAATTCAACAACAAGTGGCTCCACACCAAGCCGCTTTAACAAAGATTTCACCTCAGAAGAGTACCTGCACACACAAATTCAACAAACACAATTGAAAAAAATCAAATCCACACAACTCAACATGACCCGTTAACTAATGAGGAAAAGAAACGGTATGATGGTAATTTGGGTACTCACGAGCACCAGGTTTTTGAGTAGACAACAACTGGGTTTTCAGTGATGATAGTCTTGACACTTCCCTCCAGACGGGACCCAAAAGAAGCGGACATGGCCCGAATCTGGACTGAACCCAATTTTCCTGTGCCATGGACGGTGAATCTTGATGTCGGGCTTCTTGTACAGTGAGTTGAACGAGTACAAGGGTTGAAGGTGTAAGCATGAGGGTGGTGGCAACAAGTAGCGAGAGAAACAGAGGTGAAGCCTCTTGTCAGGTAAGAAGTGCCACTCACTGCCATTGATGCCTCCTTCTCTTTGTTACGTAAATTTCTTAATTTTTTGCGCCTTCCTTTTGCCAATCGCCTTCCTTACTTCTTCGGTTCTTCCGGTCAGGTCCTCTACTTTCTATATATACGAGTCACCGTTACCACCGTGACATGTGTTTGCAAAACTAAAATTAATAATTAAAATTAAAATTAAGTATTATCATGTACAAGTATTTATATCACGTACAGAAAAAAATAATTATAAAAACTAAAAGTAACATTCACTATTTAAACTTTTATTTTGTAAGTTTAAACAAAAAATTATAAAATGTCACTTATCACCATTCTAAATAGATAATTATATAACACCAGAAGTAGTGTTATACCAAAAAGAGTATTCCCTTTATATATAATACGAGTTATGGTAGCACACGCGATGCATGTGCAAAAATAAAATTAATAGTATAAATTTTATTTAAAAAAAAAATTAAACATCACATATATGTATTTATTATCATATTTAGTTAAATGATTCTTAAATATACAGAAGAAGTTAGCCATACGTGTCCAAAAAGAAGTTAGCAAAATATTATTATCGTATTAAACTTGCCTTAAAAAAAATTTAAGTATTTTTTTGATAAATTTTAATGTGTGAAAATTAAATATATTTTTGTAGGTAGTTACTTACCAATTGAGATTTTTATTTTGTATCGTTTTCTAAAAAAAAATTTGGATGCCACTTTCATCATTATAGGTTGCTAGTTATGTAACACCAAAAAGAATGTTATACCAAACCAAGTTTTAGCTTAATAAGCAGTATAGATAGATAAATAATAATAGATTATATATTATTACAGTATAAATATTATATTTACCATCTTCATTTTTTGGTTTTGTCGCCCTTTTGTCTTGCCAATCGCCTTCCTTGTATTTTTTCTAAATTTGAAAAAATCATTTTGCTTTGGAGTTTGTTTAGTCATTTTTGGGTTGACTTGTGCATTAATTTTATTTTATTTTATCTTTTCTAATTTTAGAATGTAAATTCACATTAGCCTACCATATGCCTAAACATTTGATTCCAAGAAGTTAGGAAGTGAGCAAACTTCCTTACTCCTTGATATCAGGCCAATCCAATCCCTTACACTTAAGTTTATTTACTTTTTCATGCCGTTTGGTTATCTTCCGTTTTTCTTGTTTTTGAGTTCTTTATCAAAAGCTTTAATATTTTTTCAATGCAGATTATAGACGATATAAAATGTAAAGAATATGTATTGTACACTTTGTAGATACTTATACTATATGTATTTGAATTTGATTGGCACATTCTTTGTCTTCGAAACCTCAAATCTCTTTTTTCTATGATTTTCTATTTTGTAAATACACAATAATACAGGTATTAGCATCTATTTGTCCAAATACCACTAAATAGGTGATAATCGGTAATTGGTCATGAAGTATAACCACCCTAACCCCTGACCGTGCCACTCGTCATCTCCCTTCTCCATTTCTAACGACTTCCACTTGATCACCTCTCATAAAACCATAACACGAAACAAAGCACAAAGACAAAATTTTAAAAATAAAAAGCTAAAATCAGAGCCGAGCAAAAACAAAGAAGGATCACTCAAACTAAGGTACATGAAAGATTTCCTCCTACTGTAACTTTTTACACCGTTCAGTTATCGCGATTATGTGTGCACGTGCGCGTGTGTGTCGCGTATGTGTTGCTTGTGTGGGTGGTTACTTAGATATCACTAATTCGTTTGCACCGTTAATTTCTTCAGGCATGAAAATCTTCATCACCAACTATCGTAATCGGCATTTTTATTTTCTTGTTAGGGTTTTGAATGCATGGTATTGCTCAGTTTTTTCATGATATTAGGCGTGGAGGGAGAGAATTATATGAGATGAGATGTTGCTAATTCAGTTGTTGTCTCCAGCCGTAGGACATATATAGTCCACACTTACTTGCATTTGCATTTCTTTTGTTGTAGAAGAATTTTGTGCACAGACGAGCCTTTTTTGTTTTAAGTTGTTCTCTCTCTTTAATCTTGAGCTCCTAATGCTACCTGAGTACCAACCAAGGAGTGGAGACCCATACACAGGTAAAGGCCTCCTCCCTTCCCTTCCTTTCCTTGTGCCTGGTCACTAGACATTCATGCAAGACAAATGACATTGACTCAGAATACTCACAACACAAGCAAGACATACAAGTAAAGGCCTCTTCCTTCCCTCCCTTTCCTTGGTTTACAAGTGCAATACGAATGAGCATTATAAATTGCTCATGGTGTCAAGTGACTATATTAGGGTACTTGACTTTTCCCTCAGCATCTTCTCTGCCTAAGTTTTTAACAATTTTTATTTTGGCAATCTACTATATTCTTAAGGACTTTTTTGAGCCTATTTTGGATCGAGCAATTCATTTTGTATTTTGTTAGCTAATTTTCCACAAATGCCTAGTAACTAGTATTTTCTATGTAAAGGATCGATTCCATAGATAAACAACTAAACGCTCCGGTCTATTCTTTTCACGTAATGTCCAAGATTCAAGCACTTGCTGACACCATTTTCTTAATCGCGGATAGTTTTATTAATAGTAGTTACTTACAAAAGTGTAGCGGCATGTGCCACTCAATTAGTGCGTTACAGATAAATTACTTATATAGTTAACATGTTACGTCAAAACTATTTTTTATGCTAAATAATTTATGTGGGATTAGCATTACAATTTGTATAAATAGCTTTCTGATGAATTGCATAGTACGATATTTTAGCCAGTAATTTAGTAACAAAATATGGAGAATTTTATAATCATGCCATAGTTTGGGCAATGTCGTCGCCAGGATTTGACATCATAATCCACGTCTTGCTTCTGCCACGACGTCGTATAGGAGAGCGGTTAATAAGTGGCAGTTCATCTCCCGCCATATCGCCCTTAGGGCAATAAACCCTGCCTCCGATTCCGATTTCTTCCCTGAACCTACGCATTCTTCTCTTCCATCGGACAACCGCAGGCTAGTACAATCATTTTCTCTTATTTGGATCTTCTCATTTGCCTTTTGTAAATTTCTAAAGCAAATATAGCAAGTCAAGACGAAAATTTAGTTCGCAGACCGATCACTGATTTAGTTCAGTAGTGTTTCAAAAGAGTTCATGGCTGAATGTAACATGCCCAAATGTTTGTCATAGATCTTTTTATTATTTTCAATGGTTGATAATCCTAATATGTTATACTCGTCTCGTTTCTAAATTTTTGTTCTCTTTCACTTTTGGCGAATCACTAAAATAGAACTTGCGCACGTACGCTTTGAATTTGCCTGCTGTTTTTGACCTAGTTTGATCTGTTAAACTATACTTATTTGACTTGTAATAACTGATTGAGTTCAATTTCATGTCTAGATGTTCAAATACAATAGTTATAGAAAGGATCGAATTGTTAATTTGTAGTGCACTATTTATGGAAAACGACAGAGATTGGAAACTCGCTGTTGGACTATTTTCAGTTGAGTGGATGCTGCGGGCAGCAAAGTAGTTTGGGAAGGGAAAAATGGGTTAAGATGCGTCTGTTTGTGCGTTGTGTGTGTGTGTAAGAGTCCTTCTATAGGTTTTCACCATACTAAAGTTAGTATATGTTGAAGTCCCTCATTTGCTTTATCTGAGCACGACTTGATCGTATAACTCCTAGTTGCACAGTGCTTCCTTAATATCTTACTCCAATTGAGCTCTTTTCGAATTGTCACCATGCTATGGACTTTGGCTGACCATGTTTTCAAGTAACCGTCATCAGGAAATGTTTGGAAATCGAACTGTCAAAGGAATTCGGACAAGGCTGAAAAGCATATGATGCTGCTAGGAACAAGGTGCTATCACATTTGGGAGTAATTTGAGTAACTTAACCATCATGGGCATTGATGTTATTCTCAACACTTAGATTATCAAGGTTGATTATGGATTTTTCTCTTACACGAACGATGGAATAACTTCTGTAGATATGGGGAGTCATCTTAATGTCTGGTTGCTATTATAAGATTATACCAAAAGTCAATTAACAAGGAACAATAGTGATAAATGAGGCACTAAAAGATCTTACAAGCCAGAGAAGGTGGATAAGTAACAGCATCAGGATTCTTCAACCGAGACGAGACATGATGTATAAGTTTTATCAGTGCGCATCTTTAGAGCCTTCTAGCACATATTATCTTTTGACAATAGGGGTCAGATTGGCGAGGTTGGGAGGGTTGAGGTTAGAGTTTGCCAGTCCACCTTTGCTTATTTGGAAAAAGTGAATCGACCAATCAAAGGCAGATTCAGACTTCTTACGTTGTTTATGACTTAGTTTGTCGACAAAAACTAATGATGATGTTTATTTAACTCTCAGGCAAAGGCCACCCTAATTCCAGATTTTCTGATGGAATGGTTTCTCATTGCCAAAATATGCTAGAGCTGGTAGAAACATTTGGGCCGAAGTGATGGGACAAAGAAACTAGCAGAAAGGACTTACTGTCAAGCCATGTGGTGTTCTGCAACTATTGTAGTGAGGTCCAAGGAGGAAAATGCGTTATGTTTCATTTGGAATCATAGTAATGAGCCGCAAGTGGGAAAGACATAGTATGTGCCGTTCAGTGCCATCCGGCTTGGGATTGCAGATTTGATGGTGTGGTGGTGAAGTGTATCGATGTGCCAAACTGAGATGAGAAGATTTTCTGCAGTTGGTCATGTGAAAAAAAGGCCACTGACTCAGTTATGTTGAATCGTAACTCAAAAATGGTAGTGATGTCGGATGTTTTGGTAACCTTTGGATATGTGTCCAGTCATGGCTGTTGAGAGTTGACTGCCTATGCATAGTCGATTATTTTGGGTCATGTGAACGTATATTGATTAAGCGCAAGACCTCTTAGGACCTGTTTGACTATCTAGCAGCTTTGATATACTTTGGTTCTTCCATTTATGAACTTGTTTACACCATCCATTTTGTAATTATGTTATTGAGAACTTCTTCTTGTTGATTGGAACTGACTCGTGCTATGTTTTGTGCTCTAGTTTAGCCTTTTTAATAATCCCGCTTTTTTCTAATTCTCCCCTACCATACTTTGGAATAGGGGACAGCGGTTAATTGAGTAGAAAAGGTTTAGCTGTTCCAAGTCCTAGGGCAATCACTTCCTGCAAAAATAGATGCCGGAATTAGGTATGTACTTCGTTGATATTCTACCTTTCTTGCACCCTCAGTGAACCACAAACTGGAGTGATTGAAATTTGAATTAGTAAGAATAGTACGACGCAACAATAATAAGAAGAATGTCGGCTATTGATCTCTTAGAATGCCAGCGACTCGGTAATGGACCATATAGATTAGAGAGTTCCTTTTCTCTTTTGCTGATAACAACATTTTTTATGTTTTGACTTCTTGCACAGGCTTTCATGGATGCTAGTTGTTTGGGAGCTGTTGGAAAGGACTAGTTCTCCTCCGCATACGTTTGCTCCAAATTTAAGAGAAGGTATGTAGTTATACCTGGGTTCGCTTCTCACAAGAAAATAACTGGTGAGAGACATGCTTTATATGGAAAGCATCTAAAGTGTGAATGCCCGTGATAAAAATCTGTATGATCAAACAATAGTAAGCCACCTACTGGGTTTTCCAGAGAGCAATGCGATTTCAGTCTTTAATCCTTTCGAACCATTTTACCAGCTTTCCCGTGAAGCTAGAGTAGAATATCTATATATTGAATGTAAGGCATGGTGGTGTCGTGGTGTACTTGGTTATCACGCGAGTCTAACACACCGAAGGTCCGGTTCGAGTCTGAGCGACGCCATGTCTTCTGGCTTGCAGGACTTTTAACCAGAAAATAAGAATTTAGTAGCATAGCGAGAGTTCTTTTTAATCAAGAAGCATTCTTAGCCCCTTCTCGCATTAGTTTATTATCTGGCTGAAGTTCTTTTGAACTGTATTTGGGTTGCCTTTATGCTTTACAGGTTTCTGTCCTATTATATTTTATTCATTAAAAGAAGGTCAAGTTCATATGTAATACTACGTATTACATATAGTAGTAATGTGCAGTCATCTTGAGTTTGGGTTAAATTGGGAGAGAGAGAAACAAGGTGCTCTGGATGATGGAGCTCTGGTCCATTGCCCTTTGTGGGCCCTACCCATCTTCCAGTAGATGTCGATCCGCAAGTTGCTGAGCTGAAATATTGAACCAGTGGACCAATCTTTTGAAAAAATTATGATAAGCATGTGAAGAAAATAATGTAGGGTGAGATAACATCCACAAGTTATACTACTGGTTTCAACCAAGGATGAGAAACCTCATATGATAATAGCAGTTCCTTTAATGTGCGAGAGAGGAGAGAGCTAATTTATATTGAACACTGGCTGCCATTGAAAAATTGGTAACTGTATTGATGAGCTTGAAAACAACTGGACAGGAAGGACATATGTACCTTCACCTAATTTTATCACTTGAAGCCAAAAATACTTGCTATTTATGTCTCTTATACTATGTATAGAACTCAAAAATCATTGAAAGAGACTTTCTCCAACACTGTATATTATATTTGTCGTGTCTGCCAATCAAGTTGAGTTGAGCATCATCAAAAGTTCGAAAGACAAATGAAATGTATCAATGATGAACGAATTAAGAGATACGGGGAAAGAAGGATTAGAAGAAGAATCATCCACCAGATTTTTTACTTTGTACTGAAGGAGGGAGCTTTTGTTTCCTTTTTCAGTTAAACTTGCAATTGGCATATTTTACTAAGTAATCAGTATACTTTGCCTAATATTAGGAACCTAGTAAATGTTGGAGAGAGGAAAGATGAATAATGTGCAAGCAGCGTTTTTCTCAGTATATTTGATGACTGAACCATTGTACAAACTCTATGAAACTTCAGGGGGAAGAGAAAAAAAAAAGCCTCGTCATCCTCAGATTACAAAACACCCAAACATTCTCAAAACTTGGGCTTTTTGGAGAGGGCTGGTCTCTGTGCTATCTGTTCTTCTTTCTTTGTGTTTTTTACGTTGTCATTTACACTCTTATCTAATAGTGTAACAAAAAACAAAAAGAATGGGGAATTAGATCCTGATGATTAGAACTGTGAAATGCATCGGCGATGTGTAGGGACCTTCTGCTTTTTCTGCTTTAACTCCTCCTTCCATACTTTGCCAATATCCTGTGCTGTTTTCATGGCATCTGAGGATGCACCAGCGAGCCCTCTCTTTGTGAACCCAACAGCATAGAGACCAGCCTTTCCTTTCCACCCATTTGGGAATGGTGCCTTTGGGAGACCATTCTTGCAGAAGAATTCAGTTCCCTGTACATAGTAAGCAAATGAAACACGTTAGGCTTCATATTCAAATGTCTCTATTAAGACACAGAAAACGGGAAGATCAGTTTCAGGAAGGTGAAGCTTCCAAAACGGAATCTTAGCCACGTCAAGATTCTGACAGTTTTTTTGTATGTGATCACGATGTAATTAAACTGCCAAAACTGTCATTACAGTCCAAAAGGAAGTAAGGGGTAAAGAATAAACAGAGATAAAATAATTTCTCACCTGAAGCCAGTATGGGACATTGCTGCGGTACCCTGTAGCCAAAATGACCGAATCCATTTCAAGCTTTTCGCCATTAACAAGCTCAACCATACCCGGCAAGAATCTCTTGATTCCAGGCACCACTGGAATATCGCCAGATCTAATCTTTTCCAGGGCACCAATGTCAAGAACAGGGGTCTTTCCTTGAGTGTTCTTGAGCTCTAGGGGGCCAACTGATGGCCTTTTTAGCCCGTAGTTGTCAGTCTTTCCAAGAATTAACCATGCCAGGATTAATAAAAGCTTATCAACCATCCAAAGGGGTAACCACTTCATCATTAAAGTGGCTAGTAGGAAGGTGGATTTTCCAAATATTTCCCTTGGCAATACATGAACCTGTAGACCAAAATACAGTTCAAGTCGTTAGAATCTGAAAATTGTTATAAGCATCTTTGCAGGAGAATAAAAGGTGTTGTTTCCAATGACTTACCGAGCTGCGAACCACCATTGAGGGTTTTGCATTGTGGTTGCAAAGATCAAGCGAGACTTCCATGCCTGAGTTACCACATCCAACAACTAGAACTTTCTTTCCATGGTACTTCTCACCGGACTTGTAGTCACAAGCATGCATGACTTCGCCTCCAAACTCTTGCAGTCCTTCAATCTCTGGCATCACCCGCTCTGCATTCTCACCAGTTGCCACCACAAGCGATTGGCAAATGTACTCGACCTCGGAGCGGGTTGAACCACTTGTATAAACAGTCTTAACATGCCACAGACGGCAAGCCTCGTCGTACTTTGCTGACTGCACACACTCATTGAACTGTGGGTTGATGTCAAAGTGCTTCGCGTATGATTCTAGATACTCGATGAACTGGTTCTTGGTGGGGTACTCGGGGAAGTGCTCGGGGAACGGGAGCTTAGGCAGTTGACAGAATTGCTTCGGTAGGTGAAGCTTGAGGCGATCATAGGTGCGTTTTTGCCACAGGGATGCGATGCAGTCAGCTCTTTCAAGGACTACAAAGGGTACTCCTTGTTCATGAAGGCAAGCCCCTACGGCTAGCCCCGACGGTCCAGCCCCAACTATGACCGGACCGTTAACCCACACACACCGACGGGCAAAGAAATCGTTTTGATCCGAGAAATTAAACATTTTTTTTTCCAGCTCAGATATGGTAGAACTATGTCTAGCGTTTTCGAGAGAACAGTTGTAAACGAGGGTCGAAGAAGTTTGCAGTAGAAGATTGTTGAGTTTGTTATGAGGGAGGGGATGGGATGAGGTGCTTAAATAGGGGTGTTGGCCATGAGAGTTGCATGTGATGGGACTTGGAACTTAATGCTTTTTGTGGGGTCATTCTCAAATCATAAGCCAAAGTTTTCTTTTATTATTTTATCCTATAGTTTAGTCATTCATATATTCAGATCTTTCTAAGCCATATGCTAAAATATAGATGTGGGATTAGCCTATTTTGGAACTTCGTTCACTATCATACTTCTTGAAGATTTGGGCGATTTTATTGCTATCTATAAAATATAAGTGTAGGAACAAGGAAGTTGCTCAAACAACCGGTTGAGGCATTGCATCTTCATGGTTTTGATGTCAAGATCTGACATCTGGATGAAAGAAGAGTTCTAAACTTCTTTTTGCTCTAAGAAGATGGGGATAATTGCTTTCCTCTCTCAATCTCTCTGTGTCAAGATATTTGTATATACATACCAATAATTTAATTGATGGGGTATATACATAATTACAGTTGAGGAAAATGATCTTTGCACTCCAAAAACAGCCTTCAACACTTCATTTGCTAAACTAAGCAGTTTATAGAATAGATAGCTAATCTTTGCACTCCAAAAACAGCCTTCAACACTTCATTTGCTAAACTAAGCAGTTTATAGAATAGATTGCTAAAGGCTTTTCTTCGGAGGAAAATTATCTCTAAATATTGTAATGAATAAAATTTCACTTATACATAAAGGTATTTTTAGGGGTTTTCTGGGTTTCACTAGAAACGGTGTTATTTGTTCTACCAAGACCAGTACACAAGGTTCTTATACTACGAGAGAGAGAGAGATCTGGTTGAAAATAACTAAACGTGGTTCAAAGGAGAGAATTAAGAGGGGAATTAGGGAACAGTAAAACGGACGGGTCACTTTCATTTGATTTGGGTGGCCCACCGACTGGTTCTGAAAGCCCAATGAAGAAAAGTCTTTAGAAGTGGTGCTGACCTGGGCAATGGGGGGGGGGGGGGGGGGTGCTGACTGGGACAGGCGCGGGGCGGCACGTGGAGAGGAGGAGCTAAGTTGGCCCGAGCCTCACCCACACCCCCAACCTGGACCCCCACGAGCCTCCTTTTGAACATTGGCATTGCGACTTTTGTCACTCTGTTTTGGCCCCCAAAGCCCATCCCTCTGCCAACCCACAGATCACACCATTTGGCACCACATCTCTCAAACATCTCTCGCTTACTCACATCACACGTCCATTCTTAAACAGGAGAACGCCGTGCTGCTTCCGTTTCATAATTTTTTACGTGTCTTGTTACTTTGTTATAACATCGAAGCAATGACTTCAAAACCATTCATTAACCTCTCATCCGTATTTGAGTTTCAATTGTTTACACGTTTGAATTTTCTTTTAGAAATACACAACAGTTTGAAGCCCATCCCTTTCTTAATTAAATTTTCGGAGTGTCCTGGGATTTGAGTCTCCTTGCCAAGTTTACACCGTCATCATGATACTTCGAACTTCACGGTTCAAGTAATACAATAACGGTTCACATTGCTAAAGCCGTTCATTTGTAACTCGTTCATATGCATGTTGTATGAAGCAAAAAAGCACTCTCCACAGTGTTTTATTCTTCATTAAGCTGCAACCCATATATTCTTAAACTAAGAGAATCAGGACTACTTTCATCCTTCATCTGCACGAAAGCTTCAATATATGTTGTAAAGAGGATATATACTAAAGAATTGCATTTGTGGTAGCATTTTCCCTTTCAAACTTTTAAGGTTGGTGGGGAGCTTGTGCTGCTATTACCTAACCTTATGCTATGTCCATAAAACCCTAATTAAGTAGCTCGTGGTTCGTAAATCTCGAAGAAACAAGAGTATATCGATCCTCTATATGCACGTGTCAAGCTGAAAACTGAACCGTTGCTCTCGAAAGGCAAATAGATTAGTCACTAACTTGACACGCGTCCTCATGATTAGGAACTAAAGTGGATTTTGATCTTTTCTTAAACTCGTATGAAGTCTAAAGGCAATGTGTACATAACTGCATGGAGGTTTTCTGTGAGTTGGAGAAATGATGTTGTGACCCACCAGCCCACTTGGTGATTTCGAGTGTAGAGTTCATGGGAAGAAGAGGAAAGCATGTGCATGAAACCTTTGTTTCCATGGAGTCTCTCCTTTTCATGAAAAGGTTGAGAGCTATGAGTTTGGCGTTTCTAGGGTTTTGCATTATTATACTTTCCCACGGCCAACCCAATCCAGTTTTTTAAAACAAGCCTCCAAATGCAAGGTACAAAAGGGGTGAGAGAGAGAGAGAGAGAGAGAGAGATATGAACATAGTCATAATATATCCCATGCATGATTTGATAGGGATGTGTGTTGTTTTGTTATCCCTAGCTAGCTCCCACCAGCCTTGCAGTGCTCCACAGCCAGCTGCTCGGTGGCTACTGCGAAGCTTTCTACTTTTAGGACTATATTTGTTTTTCCATTCTTCTCTTCTTTTATGGCAAGAATCCCCCTAGGGTTTGAGAGCATACTTTCTGTGGTCGGCGGTACTTGGTATGAGAAAAGAGAGAGCTTTGGTAGAATATATTTAGCACTGATTCGCAATTTGCCAACTAAACTAAGCAAAAGTTTTGTGAAATCCATAATGAGTCCCATCACGCGTAGAGAAAAGCTTTGAGAAAAGATGCGAATTATTAGGATATCACTGGCTTCTTGCTTCAAACTTCGTGGAAGCTCAGTTGGAAGGTACGCATCGGGCAATTAAGAGACACCTCGCGTATAAGAGGAATGTACCCGCAGCTTAGTCGGATATGAGCGGTCACATAAGGTTACTTCCAACTCCCAACCAAGACGGTGGAATTTGTTAACGAGTCAAGGTAGATTAGGAAAGAGCATTCAGCTGCAGGCCACTGCGGTCAGCTTGGAAGTTAACGTTGAGATATCAATCCAACCTCGGGAAAATAGGAATTAATTTTACAATGTAGAAGTCTTGTGGGCATTTCTCCATATTACTAATTATTTTGAATTGAATGTTTTTATATAGTATCAAAGCACGTTGATACATGTCAACTTTCACCCGGTTTAATTTGTACATGTTTCGGCCCACTCAGAAAGAAGTCTAGCCATATACGAGAGGGATAGTGTTGAGATATCAATCAACATAATAACTACCTTTACAATACATAAGCCTTGTGAGCCTCGCTTCTAATCATCAATTGGTTTCGAGTTGGATGCTTTCACGGAATAAAGAATTGTTTTCTTCTTTCCATTATATTTTTCTTTCTCTGACAATTTTAATTTGACAGTATAGATTTTATACACTTATAAATGTTGGTTTAGCTAATTAAAGTTATGATAAGAAAAACTAGTGCTAGAATTGATTTGAGCTAACTTCACTTTTTGTAATTGATACTAGTAAGCTGCAGCAGCAACAACAATATGATAATGACCATTTTGTTAAGAGTGTAGCACAAGATATATTCCTGCCTTTGCTGCGTACAATCTCGGTTGGTGGATTTGAGTTGCATCTGCGCGTAAGGACTGAGGTTAGATAAGTGAATACATGTGTATGCAATATTATTCTAATTTACACATCTACATAAAATTGTTATAGGGTCTCCATAATATCTTAGTACCACATATGGATATGAATTTTAGTAGTGTAGAGTTAATCGCATCTTCTTTTTGTTAAATTTATACTCTTTTATCCCAATAAAACAATACATAGGGTATTTTACAATTTTATCAGAATACGTGAGGAGAATATCATTGATAAATGAAGATTACATGCGGTAATTATAGCATTGGGATTGTGATAATCTATAAACTTTAGCTATCTACCGGGTGACCTGGGGACATTGAAGATACTAAGGCCATTATCAGCAGTCCACAGTAGATGTCAAAAACTAAAATTTTTACTCATGGAACTTTAAAATGTAACTTAATCCACTTAGGGAAGGTTACTCCATGGAGATTCAAGATTTAATCCATTTAGTTCGTTTGAAGTAGTAGTTTGCTACAAAATATACAATTTAGTAGTTATATTCTCACGTCATAAATTAAAATATCAGCTCTTGCTTAATCTCTCTCTAGTTCTTCCTACGAATTTTGGTGGTCCTACATCTCTTCTTGGTCAACCACTGGAGAGGAAGTATTTCTTAGAATTTAGTGGCAAGCATAATATATAGAATGTGGAGTTAGTTTCATTTCATCCGGTAAGTCATATTACCAGTGTGTGTGTGTAACTGTTGTGGTTAAAAGAAAAAAAAAACTTTGCAGCTCACCAAGTGTTACACTTCTAAAGCTCTGTCGATACTGTTTAGAAGATTCGTCTTAGAACATATTGTCAAATCAAATAACATGTAAAAAAAAAATTGTAGCTGCTTTCATATCAACAGAAATGTATCACATATTTCAAAGTAGACGCGTTTCCAAATTTGCTACAATAACAGAACTCGTTTCTTCAGTCTCGATTCCAGCATTTCGAACTATTGAAATTCACATAATTCGGAATTCGAGAAGAGCATTGTTCAGTAATATGTATCTGGTCCATGGTTTGCCTAGGCTACTAGAAGAGTTCACCTCGTCGTTTGCAACGGCTGGCAAGGCGTTCCCTTAGCTGAATAGATGGTGGGGGATGGATGCGCAACACCAAGGCTCCTCCAACCCAATTTCGGGTTGAACAAATGGTCAAATGGCAATGGAAAGTCTCTCAGAGGAATTAAGATAAAAACCAAATAACTAAAATAATTATAAAGGAATCTGAAGGGATCTATATACCAGATTTGGCATAGAAAGATTTTGAAGATCTTAACTCATATATATAAAACCTCCATTTGTTTAATCTACTGTTAGCTAGATATAATCTGGTTTATATGTCTTAAGTATTTTATTATTTATGCACAATTCTATGCTCAGAATATTTGTTTGAATGTGTGTATTGATTTTGTTCCTTATACGAAAGCAAGAAAATCATTACAACTTGATTTCAGGCCCTTTTTCAAAATATGCACTTTTTTTCTTTTGAGCACGTCTCAAAAAATAAATCGTACTTTAGAAAAAATAAACAAGGAATGGTGTGGTGTTTCTTGCTTTTCCTTAGTTTCCATTTAAGACCAAAAATTAAATGATGCATCGCGATATAAGGTAATGGACATAATTTGAAGAAAAAAATTATTGATAATATAACACCAAAAAAGGAGAAAATTGCCGTCTTAAGGTAACTATCGGGATTCCAGAGCACCCTTCTCTCTCTCTCTCTCTCTCTCTCTCTCTCTAATTGTTTAAGGTGATTCTTTTGTAAGCATATCGTTAAGACCACTAATGTGGCAATATCATAGTTATTTTCAACAAAAAAATCAAACCTCTAATAAACAAATAGCTGCATAACATGGATATATTCTCCTTTGTTTAGCTTCAGAAATAAAATTTGGAAGCAAAACGATCCCCGATGGTGTATGCACATGAGCAGTGCATCTCAATGTAAAATGCAAGTCATATATAAGAATAAAGACAACTCATACATTATGGTATGAAAGTGTTTTGGCCAAATTTAATTTAGTTGTTCGAGAAATGATAATCCTTTATACTTTAAATACTGAGACTATACGATGGACTGTTCATAATATTCATAAAATCTACGATTTGTAATTTTTTATTCAACATTAGATGAATAAAGTACTTAAAAGTCTAAATAATTGCTGAACAAAAACAACGGTAAATACAGTTTTGAGTTCGATCAATAAACGATACAACTTTAACTATATTGTTCACATTGCACAAGCACTCACATTGAGACCCAAAAATTAACGGAGAATGCAAGACCTAAATACTTATTAAGAAGGTGTCGTTTTCACCAATAATAAAAACTTGCAAATAAACTGTAAAACATATTTTTAGCCATAAGAAAAGGATAAAAAGGTACTATATAAAGTGACATATCTCCATTTATTATGACAAAATTATAGATTCAAACTTGAATCAAACGTAAGCTAATATGTGACGACAATCAGTGGTACTAATGTTGGTGTTTAAGGATCCTAATTCTTGACCCACATGATGGAGAACATGGAACAAGTGTATATACTCCATATAAGTTAATTAATTAATTTATTTATTAAAGGAGGAGCATTCCAATAATGGAGTGCATGCATTAATGGTGGAGGTAGCTGACCTGATTCCCCCTCTGACTTTAAATCCCAAGCCTTTTATTAGGAACTTAAACACACTTCCCAACGGCTATGTATATATATATATATATATATATATATATATGTGTGTGTGTGTGTGTGTATATTCGGTTGATGAGGTCGGTAAATCGGTTTGCTAACTTTCCTGACTGAAATCTGAAGCCACCAAAGCACACCACGTTAAAACCATTGCACCTGGCGCAACCAAGGCCTTGCATGTGGCGCCAGTTTTTGAGCTCCATTTTTATATGGACTGGCCCTTCTCGTTAACCTAGGTGCCCCCCTCCTCCTCTCCACGGTTTTAGCACACTAAAGCCTCACATAGTTTTAGTCTTCCAAAGCATCTCTCTGCGTGATGTGTGTGTACATATTTAGGTCCTTGGGAGGAGGAAACCTGGTGGGGTTTGATTAAAAATGAGAACTAGGAATGTGGTTGCACCAAGTAAAGAAGCAAGGCTGATTCGTTCTATAAAGTGGTGTTAACACGTCACTAAGACGGTAGATAAAAGGAAATCTTATCTAGTTTCAGTACTTGATCAAATCAAGTAAGTTTAAGGTGGTCATAATTACGTTAAGACACGTGTCTGCTCCAAATTGGATCGACTCGAAGTTAAATGGGTGTAAGTCTAACAATAAAAGTGATAAACATTGTATTCGTTAATCCTCTTCACTACCACCGCACTAACTAACTCCTAGTTTACATCAGCACGTTCATGTTTACCCTAAGTAAACATGTTTATCTTAAAAACATCAAACCAAACAGTCACCAAAGTGTATCCAATATTTGAACTGAATTTTTTGTACTCTCAAATTGTTATCGGTTTATAAGAATTGACCATTGCAAATATGATGAAGGTAAATTGCTTATGTTTAGTAATAGAAGTAGATTAGGTAGGAATAGTTGTAACTTAAATAGTACTAGAAAAAAATTCTAAAGTATTACGCCAAAAGAACTCTGAGACTGTTCCAAAGTCCTTATAAATTGTTTTAGAAAGAAGTCAAAGTGGCATACCCCGAATGCTAAACAATTTAATTTATTTAAAATTTATGATTACACGTGATTACGTCAAGACCTGACGGAATCGTATATGTGGTGGTTCTTACTTCTTAATTAGGAAAGAAGTGATTACAAGATTTCTCTCTTCAGTTCCACCGATTCCTTGGACACCTCAATGAATATGTTTTTACACATTCTCATATTCACGAAGTGGTAACTAAACATACAAATCTTGAGTTTGTAGTGCCTTAGTTAGCTTATAACGCGTATTCATGTGACTCGAAGTACATTACCACCAATAGAGGTGAGTATCAAACCGCTCAAATTGGTTCAAGTTATTCGAACGGATCTAATTCGAACCGTTCAAAAATCTTAACTGTTCGGCTTTACCTTTCTCAAACCTATCTTGGTTCGGTTCGACTTACGGTTCACATTTTGAAAGCGTTCAAAAACTGAACTGAACTGATTGATATACCTCAGCATTAATTTTTTTTCAGTACCATTCATTGACAATTTTCACATACATGGTACTAACAAAATCTAAACGAACAAAATCTTAAAAGTTAAAAGAAAAGAAAATAATGAGAACACTTAAATGTTGAATGTAACAAGATTATGTGTAATTTAAAGAAACTATAACTTTAATATTGTATTTAGATTCAAATGTAGTGTGTATAGGAATAATTTAAATGGGCGCACCCCGATCAAACCGACTAGAGCAAACCGTTTAAACAGATAGTGTAATTGGTTCGGTTTGATTCATAATTTTTTAAACCGAAAGGTAAGGGTTTGATTTGCGGTTTGACCTCCAAATCAAACCGAATCATGCTCAACCCTGATCACCGGCATTGTATTCAGGATTATAGGGACGGCCAAACGGAACAAGCCGGTTTAAAAGGTAATTCAAATGTTTATCCTTCTCGTGACACTTTAAAAATCTTTAGAACATGCAAATGTTTTGGTTTTTCTAATTGATACATGTTAATATACATTATAAACTAAATAAACCTATTTTTTGAAGTCTCACACCTAATAACACTTTTAAAAACTCTAAAATGTCTAGGTAGCCGGAACATTTATAAATTGTAAACTGTTTTTAACCGGAACGGGTTTTGTTACGTACTAATAACATATATTTTTCCTGCTCAGAAAAAAAATAAAATCTGCGTAGGTGGGTAGGTGATCGATGAGAAGATGCATGCATTCCACTTCGAGCAAGATTCCAGATTTCAAGACATTAATTTCCATGCTTGCCATTCCTCCAATGTGGTAAGACGTTTTTGAGTTCAATAATTTAATTTTATACCTTACCTTTTTTTATGACTTTCTTGCAAGAGAAATAAGGTATTAATGGAAGTTCCCAAAACGCACATGGCTGGAGTTGGCCGGTCCGGTTTATGAACCACGTTCGTTGCTTAAACATGGCTTTGATTTGACCGTCGGCAGTTTAATCTTCAAGTAAATGGGAAGAAATTCATGTGACCCATCTCAACGCTGGTCCTGGCCGAATAATTTCCCCATATGTTAAGTCAACTCACCTACTGTATTTATCAATAGGAGCTGAGTGAATGAGTGAAAAAAGTCAACGGGGTCTGGCTCAAACTACTCCCCTATGTTTGTTAATTTTTTTTATCGATAAATTGTAATGTGGACAGTATTTGAGGTGTAGAAATAGAATTTTTTTTTTATTACCGTTGTGCGGTATAATATTGTCGATAATGTATTTTTTGTGCTCGACAAAGAAACAAAAAAGGATAAAAAAAAAACAACAACAAAATGATAAACCAATATAATTTCTCGTATGTTTTCAAAAAGGAAAGCTTTCTCGTTCGCAAATCGATATCACCCCAAAAGAAATGTACAGTTCTTAAGGCTTGTTTGATACAGAGGATGAAAAAACAGAAGACGGAAAAGTATAACCCTTCGATTAGGAACGCATGATGTCTTTCGTACGTTTTGCTCGCTTGGGTCGATAGGGAGAAAGGCAAGGAACGATGTAAATAAAAGCATGGAATATATATACTTATTAGAATTTTAAAGTCAGATGAGTAAGCCTAATGCTTTTTATCTATTTTCTACCTATTTTTGAGAGGGAAAAAAACCGCCCTTCCACTTTTTCATTTACCATCTCTCCTTTCAATTTCGCATCCTACTAACCCAGTATCCCAGTGCTATGACGTCATAAATATCACAAAAAAAAAAAGGAAAAGGAAAAGAAAAAGGTCGATCGCCTTGTGGTTGAGCCAATTTATTCAGTCAAACCCCCTTTGATTAGCTGAATATTGCAGTCAAACACCCCTAAACTAAACAAGCATGCTATGTGCTGAATCCTCATCAGGGGCATAATTAATCCTCTTAATCTTAAACAATTAGTCTAACTAACTACTCTCAACTATAATAACCGCAAGTTCATACAAAATGGCAAGAACATGACTGAGGTCAGATGCTTTGACCAGAGAATACAACACATGAGACCACATGGATTAGCCGTTTAAGACCGCAGATTAGGTATAATACGAAACTTAATCGAAACCGTTAGCAGAGCAGCTTAGTCAAATAGAAGCTTTTAAAGTTAAATTAGAAGAGGGAGCAATTCATACCACCAAACTAACATGTGCAACAGATTATTAATTATGATAATTCTCTTTAACCAACTAAACCTTGCACTAATTTTATTCTTTATTGTTTGGCTAATCATAAGCTCATAGAGAATATTTAGTGCTCATTGTTTCTTGAATTTTTATATCTCCAATACCAGATTTTGACCTAAAAGGTGCAGTTTGGATCATTGAACCAAATCAAGATGGTGGTTGTTTAGATCTAGTAAGCTGTCCCATTTTTTGTTCTGATTCTTGTAAATTGTTGTTTAAACCAGGTGGTCCAAGACCAACAAATAGTCCTTGCACTAAACATTTGCTCACAAATTAATCATTTATACATGGCCATTAATCAAAGACTAAGATTGAGTTGAATTTCGGAGGATTGCTCCAATTTGATTATGTGTTTGTAGAGATATACTAACCCGTACATATATCTAGAAAAAGACCAGAACATTTCGTAAGAGAATGCCAAAATTGAGTCTCAAATTCTCATCGCAAAGGAGAATTGTAATTCAAACTCCAAATAGAGTTTTGATGAATGTACTAGAGTTTCTTGAACCGTTCCTAGTTGATTGTTTGACAGTCGAGTCAAAATTAATGAGTATCTCGATCAATTTGGTTCGAGCGTGCACGTTTGACGCGCTTGATGACACGGCTACGTTGTTCTATTTGTCGATCCATTGAAATCCTTACGCGGGTCAAGAAATTGGATCTAATCCAACAAGTAACAAGTGACCTCCCCTTCACATTGAATGAAGATATCATGGTCCATACCTGACCAAGAATTGGCCACAAAATTCCACACGGGGACGAGAGCTTTGTACTTTGTAACCTTGTGATGACCAGTATTGGTAGGTTAGCTAAAACAGCTGTTCGATGCCCAGTTTACATCTAGGATTGAGTGTGACTTTACTTGGACTTCCCTTATTGGGTCTACATCATTTTATTAACTATATAATATAATAGTTGGAACTGATCAAAGCTGAGATGGGCTCTTTCTTCTCATGCGGGACTTTTTTTTTTTTGGAGTAACAGTGAGCAGCATTCTCGGGTTAGTTTTAACGTTAATCGAGACTAAATTTTTTTTGAGGTGTACCTTTCACATTGGTTGGTGTATTCAGAAAATTATGTTCTTGGATACTGACGGCTATATTTGGACCAAAAAAGTCCAAAAAAAAATGAGCAAACCTCTTTAATCATGGGATCAATTTTTGGACTTTGGGCAAGAAAGACTCAGCAAGGAGTCAAATCCTTGCCGACAGGCCCATTAGATCCATAAAAGCCCAAGATAGCCATCACCATCACATGGCCAAGAACCCTCATGCTTTAGCATAACATCCACATGTATCATAGTGAATGACCTAAGAATTTCCAAACTCAAGATTGTGAAGGCCCCATTGAGAGTTGCCCTCGTGCAACGTGTACATTTGTCGCTAAAGGCACCTATAGCAACAATTTATAAAAAAAAAAAAAAAACCTGTGAATTCGACCGATCTTTTTTACTTCATTATCTAAATACTCTAAGAGGTGCGACTTCGACCGATCTTTTTTACTTCGTTATCTAAACATTCTAGAAGGTGTGAATTCGATCCATTTTTTTCATATATTTGTTTGATTTCTCAAACTTTTTGAAATGTGTACCTTAGCTGTAATTCGATACACAGAAAAGTTTTGAGAAAAGTTAAAATGAATATGCAGATGCGCTGCTCCACAGACACGCCATTCGTCAAAACGGAGCGATAGCATTATTAGAGTTGTGATGGGCCCAAAGAAATCTAATGATTCAGGTAGTCCATCTTGCCAGCCCGAAATTGGACCCAACACTCCCAGATGGTGTAAGGTCCATGTGGATGAGATGACATGGGCTCTGACCAATCACCAAGTGGCACCTTGGACAGAACACTCTAGACACAGTAGGGGACCTCAAACCATGGACCAAAAACAGGGTGTTCCGGATGACTCGATCAGGTGAACTCGGAGGCCCACCAACACGGCGAGCCCATTTGCCATCGGAGAACGCCGATGCCCTTTTGACCCTGTTTTTTTGCAAATAAAAATCTAACCGCGGATTTGGTTGAATCCGCATTTTGACTAAGCTGGCCACTTGTACGAAATCTGTCGACGAGGGACTCCGAGGTTGATCGGACGGTTGAAAATCCATCAGGAGTGTGAAGTTACAGTTGTATGGGGTTGAAGTCGAGCAATTAGGGTAGGGTGGTCCAGTGGGGGTCCTAAAATTATGGTCCCAAACCCAAGTGAGGGTTTTGGTTATATGGTGAGGGGATGTGAAGCCCCTCATGTGAAATCCTCATGGGCTGGCCCAACATGAGTTCTTCTTCCAATGTCTTGAGCTCTAAGTTAGTTTGATTTGAAGTTTTAGATAGTTGTCACTGTTTGTACATTAATACATTGGGGAAAGTCAATTTTAGCTTTCTCAAAAGGAAAAAAAATATATGAAAAATCCACCCTCCAGGGGCATGATTTGGTTGACTCCTGAGATATTTTTCTTCAATCATATAGCATTCTTAAATCGTGATGGAAAGAGAAGAATAAAATGATTTTTTAAACGTTCGCTTGCAACACAACAAAAAATTCTTTGGAAAAATGCGAAACAACCGAACAATTATTCACTTGCAAATATGCAACAAAACTGTAAAAAAAGCAAAAAGGGTTAATGATAAAGCTGAACTATACACTGTTTTGCGCATTACATCCTGTAATTTTAACTTTGCAAAAGTGTTGCTTTGATTTTCACAAACAATTTCAAATTGCTTCAAGTCCAATATTTTTTCAATTTTAAGCGTTAAAGTCAGCATATGCATATCACGTGTTATTTTTCAATGGACAAAATGATACAACCCCCATGCACTTTCATCTCTCTAATCCTAATCTTTCAATTCCAAAGTCTCCTTTTTCTAACCCACTAGATTTAATTTGAAAGGAAAGGAGAACAACCAAAATTACTTTGCATCGAGTTTAAGCTTGGGAAGAATGTTTGCACTGTGAACCCAGATCGCACCATACATGAACCCATCATCTCACAAATGGTGGTTGGCGATGGTTATTGGTATGATAGGCAGTGGCGGAGAGACTGGTGGGGTTGGTGTAACCTGGCCATGGCATTTGGTGGTTGTTGACTGGTGGTTGGTGGTGATACGGGTTGGCGTAGAGACTGGTGAGGGTGGCGGAACCTGGTCATGGCAGGGTGGTGGTGGTGGTGGAAGTTGATGGCAATTGGTGGTGACAAAGAGACTAGTGGTGGTGGAACCTGATTGTGGTGTGTTGTGGGTGGTCGAAGACACTGGTGAGGCTGTGTAAGCTTTTAGTGGTGGTTGATTATAGTGATCGGTGGTGGTTAAGAAGCTGGTGGGGGTGGTGGAACCTGGCCGTGGCATGGTTTGGGTAGGAGGTGAGGCTGTGCAAAGGGATTGTGCCATTTTGCATGCATATTCTTTCCTGGGGTAAAAGGGTACAAAAAATAACACCATGACAAAGAATTTTAACCAGCAATTAACCACTGTACAAACGAATCAAAAGTGGGAGGACAAAAACATAGAAACCAAAATAAATTCCATCATATTGCATTGAGTTTGTGTTACAAAAGCATCCAAGACCCAATCGCAATATACTTCTCATGTAATTGAACTATGTTCTATAATCTGCTCCACTACAAACCTGATTTGGGTGGGATAATGACAAAACTTTTACCACCCACTACTACAACAAATCTTGTTGCCTAAACTTCCTATAAAGAATGCTGCCCAAATTGACAGAAGATTCAACACAATACAAATAAAAGCCACTGCACACTCACAGGAAAAAGATACATCCCCACTCTTTCGGTAAACAAATGTTACGGACACAAATGGAAAGAATAATTTTACAGGATGGCTAGGGATGTAGACAAAAATCTTGTAGAAGGAAGGTTGGGGATTGGATTTACAGCAGAAGAATTTCGCCGTTCAGGGTACTTAACTTACTGTACCTTGGCAAGCATACTCATGCGGTGGACTTACTCATGCAAAAAGTGGAAGGCCGGATTTTCATAAAGTTCATCCGCAGGCCTGACATCTGAGAAATCCTTCACTTGCAGTGAATTGGAAAGGTCGTCAACCGAAAAGGGAATGCTACATTCAGAGATACAGTTAGTGGCAGTTCACACCTATGTACACATGAAAAAAGAGAGAGAGTGCATCTCATTCACAATCCAGGAAATTGCATCATATAGGAGAATATGCCAAATTAGCAATATCAGTAGCGTGAAAGCATACATGGTGGATTACCTTCTTTCTTTTCAGTTCCACCCACATTTGTTCTATGCATCCGGAAGTGTGCAAATTGGCATATTTGGATTTTGGACACACAATCTCCCACCCCAAGAACGAAAATGAAACCTTTTTCTATGAGGAGGGATTGAAAGCATGCAAATTGACATGTTTGGCCAGAATTCTTACCCCAACCACCACCAAAAAATTACCTTCGTCTATGCGTCTATTTCAAAGGAGATGTGTGCGTGAGTGTGGGTTTTTTTTTTTTTTTGGGGGGGGGGGGGGGGGGTTGTGAAAGCATGCAAACTGACTTATTTAGACACAATTTCCCACCCCAACAACAAGAAAAGGAAAAGTTAAATTATAAATTTTACTCCTGAGAAACCAAAGAAATATATTTTCCTTCCGTTAAAAGCATATGAGCTCCTCTTAGAAACGGAACAACGTTAAATGCCCTTAGGAAAATGTGGTGACACTATTCTGGAAGCAATTCTAAACCTACTTTACGAAGTATGAGCATCTAACCTCGAATTATCGTCCAGTAGAAAGGAATTGCTGACAGCATTATTAGAGTCCTCTGTCATTAATACCCTCATACTCGAAATAACCTGTCCAAGATGAGCATTTCCTTGGCATTACTCCTTTTAACGGGAACGAATATGGACCATCCTAATGTGGTACAGAAGATATTTAGCATATAAAACTTACATCTGGAGATACACTTCGAGTATTATAGTTGTCATCCCAGTAAAGCGTACAAATTCTGTACAGCTGCTGGACGCTTAGAACCTGAGAAAATGAGAAATATGATGTAATATTCAATATAAGTAACCACTAAATGGGTTATGGAACAAGCCACGCCTTGACAATTTCTACGTAATTTTCAACATGAAAATAACAAAAAAGAAAAAGAGAAAGAAGAAACAGCATATCACAAAACCTATGCCCATTCAGAATATGAGCACTTATGCCACCCAAGAGAAACTCAAGGGCGCACATTCATAAAAGAGTTCATAAACTTGTGCCATGTTCCACTACAATTATTATACTTTAAACCAACGTAATTTTGGGTGGGGAGTTGGGGCGGAGGGAGAGACTTACAGGGCATAGATCGTTGGTAATCTCATCATATGAAATTCTGTACTTCTGGTGTATAACCTGTGGGCCAGGAAAGGCAAGCAAACCATAAACTTATTAAACCTTTATATACAAGTAAATGAATGGAGCCAGAATAATTTGAAGAAGAAACAAATAACTGAGTTACATTGAGTCCACCTGAGAAACAGGGAAAGACGATATTTTTAAAGTTAAGCAATGCCCAGACACAACAGAACAGAACATAAGCTGGACAATATTTCCCAAGCGTATGATGACTAGCAATAACTGTATGAACTTCGCTGCTACAAAACTCTCAAAGTGAGATGAACATACCAAGAAGCCAACAGCTTGTCTTATGTGCTTAAGTTCATCCCAAGCTGAGCCTGCATACTGCAATTTAAAGCTCAAAAGGTTGAGGGCAGATACCATGGAGGTGTGGCAACCTAGCCTGAATGGTTAATAATAGATGGATGTGGTACACCACAGAAGAACTTTGCATCGGAAATATACCTCTTCTTTGGCTTGGCAGCACCATAGCTCCAACTCTGCTATCCCAGCCTTTACATATTCCCCATTGCTGAATGTGCAACACTCACGGCGAAGAAGAAGACTGCCGGATCAACAATTATACACAAAACATACAGAAGTCTCTCAGCATAAGTATGACAATAAAAGGTACGATGCAAAATGCCAAAAGAAAAAAGGAAGAGAAGTCTCAAATACCTGTTAAAGAGTTGTACGTTAATGTAGGAGAAAATCTGGGTAAATATCTTCTGAACAATAATAGGGGGCACCTGAAACCAAACTATAGTAAGACATACTGAGTGTTTCAGAAACAATTAGAGTATATGCAGTGGGATCCCTACAAAATTTTCTTTCAATATACTGAGGAGTGTGTTGAGACGATCGATTATGCCCTGCCAATGATTTGTTGGAGAATCTTTCCCAAAGGATCTTCCTGATCTTAGTACACTTCCCTTGGATGTTCGTGGTGCCTAAAAAAGTAATAATGACATGATGCAAAAGTTAGAGGGTTAAACTAAATAACCAGGCAGAAGTCTATGGTTATCAGGGCATTAGCAAAGAGCTTGAATATGTATCGACAGAGTGCCTTATAAAGGAAGAGACGTTAAATATACATATTTACTCAAATAACGTAACCATACAGAGAAAATTCAAGCTTGCCCTTGTGGCTTCAGATAAAAATCAGAAGTACAGGTACAGGAGAAGGTGATGAATGAAATGCATGTAGCCTGCAGGGTTAGAGAGTTGCGGGGAGGTGAGAACCAAGGGAATGCCAAGAGAAGGGGCAAGAGAGGTATAACTCAAAAGTTCTTTTGTAAATAAAATAATATGCCGTAATGAGTAACTCGCCAAAGTTAATAGGACCAGATCATGTGCTAATCCTTATTATACTCCAGAAAAGGAAAGTCAGCTAGGCAACAGCACATGATCACTAAAATCAACGGAGACCATAAATAAATGAGTATTACAGTCTGGAGACCTCTCTTTTCGTAACCCAATTCAAGAATCACCTCCCCTCCCCTTATATCTTAAGAGGCACCCATGGTAGAATAAATGCAGGAGAAGCAAATAACAGTCCTTGGTGACACAGAAAAATGGCTGGCTTTTGGTGATAGAATGGTTTGCCTAGAATTTGGGTGCTCGTTACCAGCAAATAAAACACCTCCATTCACTCTTTCCGGTCACTAATTTCTGAGCAATTATCACACAGTAATGTGAAAGGAGGTGGTTCCTCTCTGCAATATTCAAATACTCTCATTTGCAGATCATTTTTTGTTTAGATCTCTGCAATGGTGTAACTTTTGGTGGCCGTGGGTTGCGAAGGCGAGCATGACAACATGATGGCAATTGGTGCAATTATTGGCGGATTGGGTGGTCGCCACAGTAGCTGTAATTTTTGGTCGTGATGGTGGTGGTGTCCCGCGGAAGAAAAAAAAAGAGGCTCTGCCCATGACGCCATACAAGAAAGAGAAAGCAGTAGAGTGAGGGACAGGAGAAGAAAGAGAAAAAAGTACAGTAAGGGACAATAGGTGTTTTATGCATATGTCTGTCCGTAGGCGATTTGTCTATGTGAAATATTAGACTAAATTTATGTAAAGATAATATAAAACATCTAGTAATCTTTATTATTATGTTTATTATTTTCTTCTAAAGTTTTTTTTGTCCTTGTAACATCATGGTTCGACACAGTTGAACTGAAGGATGAACCGCGACCCATAGCCCAGGCAACTTTCCACTTCGATGGAAGCTGGGTTTTGCAAAACATTGGTCTCAACTTAATCTACCTCTTCCATGAATGTAGTGAAGACAAGTATGCACCTGGCTCATGGGGTCTTTTAGTGACCTTAATTCATCAAATGAGAAATGCCTCTCTAGATTCTTCCACTAACACGTGAAGTTGTATGTCTACTAGTCAATGTGGACAAAAATGACTCACAAACCAAGAAATAAACCATAGTACCAACTCTTTCATCATAGAAAACCCTGCAGTTAAGCCCAAGCCTCTCAAGAATACCACAAACATATCTTTAGTCTCTTTGCTGAGATAATGTCACGTCTTTCTTTTAGGCAGGCCGGTCCAAAAACTTTCCTCAACAAGGACACCAATTGACTTTTCCAGCTTAGGAAAGCCTTGCATCTACTCTAATTAAATGATTAATAAGAAAAAGAATAAGACATGTCCAGACAAACCAATGACTTCCTATGTATTCCTGCAGCAACATTCTATACAGATAAGTATTTAGAATTTTAGATACATGCATCTATAGCATAATGTAGATCTCGTTCATATCCAACTTCAGAATCTGCTAAGTAAATCAGACAGAGATCTTTATCCATTAACGTGGTAGATCAGGAGTCAATACAAACCAATTAGCCAAATAGCAGGGAAAGGGATAACAAGGAATGAAGAAAAAGAAAAGGGGGACAGCCGGACAGGTGTATGCAAAGTTTAAATTGAACGTAACTTACCTGAATACATAATGAAAGCAGCGACCCCAACTCTTTCTTCAAGTTGTCTCGAATGATTCCATACATTTTCTCCACATAAGCCGTGAGCTGCTGCTTGAAAAGCAAAGCTGGATATTTTGCTTCAACTTGGCGTACTACCTCTAGTGCAGCAGTAGCTGCAGCAAGGTTGACAGACGAAGGAGACGAACGAAATCCCTGTGGAACAGTACCAAATCATACTTAATAAGACATACTGTAGGACAAATCTCATCCTACTTTGCCTCAACTTAAATTTACGTCAGCCAACTAAATTTGAAAAGAGGAAAATGCGGATACCATCGTCATTCTCCCAAACAGGGACGTAGGAGGAGGTGGTTTCCGGGCCGGAGTTGCACCAGCCGCACCAGCAGGTTTCACACTTCTTTGGAGCAAGAACAACAGGGTAGATGTATTTGACAGCCAGTAAGCCATATGATCATTGTTATCTTGATTCTGCAATCAGACAAGTTTTCTTTAAAGCTGTAGCTTGTAGGATATGTATACATTTATCGAGCTCGAGCATATGAAGAAAAATGGGGACTTCAACCCCACAAGGAGTTGACAATCACTCAATGGTATTCATTTAGATGTCAAATGTAATTGGTATTTGTCAAATATTGTTCAAAAAGCTTAAGTTGTTGGAGGTTGGGCCCACAATGTATACCATGTTCTAACACTCCCTCTCGCATTCAATCCTCCATGAGACCCCCCGATCGCATGTGGAGAGAAACCAAAGATGCTTAACAGACACAAGCAAAATTATAAGGTACTCACAAGAGCACAAACAAAGGGGCCAGATGCAAGCTGGGAAACTCAACCCAAAAACCAGAGCTATAATATCACGTCACGATATAAGATGCTTTAAGTTGTTAGAGAGAGGCCAAAAATGTAGAGCATGTCATCACAGTACTGCATATTGACAAACGAAGGTTATCTAGGAATTCCAAAAGTACAAGTGTTTGCAAGCAACTTCAACATCATAGCTCACAAAGATACTTATGTGCTAGAAAGAGTGATGGAGAGAAAACACAACTAAAAATCTGAGTGCCCAATGTAAGGTCTTTTTATCTTACTCTAAGGCAGCAACAGCCATGAGCCTACTCATTCCAAAAACAATACATCTCGTTTATGGGTTAGGTTAAGCTACTTGCTTCTTGGGTGGCCTTACCAATCTGTATATTTTATTTATACACCTGCCCTTCACATGTGCAGCACTTCACGACGCTAGTGCAATTAAGCAACCATATTCAAAAGCACCCCTTGTCTCTAATAAACCATGCCTCCTTGAACCTGCCTCGTTGCGCCTCTCTTTCTTTCTTTCTTTTTCTTTTTTGCTTTTTCTTCTTCTTCTCAATAGTGTCAAGTAACCATCATATAGATCTTGTCATGAAAAGTTTTATTTAATTACTATTTGAGTTCTGATTGGGATTGATGAAGTGTTTGCTCCCAAGAAATTGCAACACAACATCTCTGTGATAAGTTTTTAATATACCATTTGTCAAATTTCAGTTGGCTTAGGACATATGGGGTGGGTGAGTTGGGAAGGATGGCATATGGGGAAGGGGCAAATGGCCATTCCTACCTGTCAGTTGAGAATGGCAGTAGAGTATGTATATTCTTGGCGCCAGGATAACAAATTCAGCTTTATAACAGATGTTTTGAGTACCACATCTATAGATAAGAACCCTATTCCAGTCCCCTTAACCCCAGATGTTCGAGGAACTAAAACAATGATATCTACCCAGTCAAAATGATACTTCCTTTGACATCTTAGTGTCATTATCGCAAACATGCAATTAATGACCACAGATAATGTTGTCTGGTTACCTCTATTGCAGAGCCAATCATCTGAATGAGACGATCAAAAACACTAGTCCTTTCGGCTTCGAACGATTTCCAGTGAAGAAGGCATTTGTAAATTGTGAATGCAGCAACAGGTTTTCCTTGACTGAACCCAAGGTCTTTCACTACGCAGTCAATAAGAGCATCCACATTCTCCTACAGCAATATAACAGTCAGTTAACCTAGAGACCACGTGAAAGGGAAGACTGATAAATAAAAATAAAGCCATTCCCTGATTATACATACATGCTGACGATCGATTGGGGGTCTCTTAAGATTGCTATCAGATTCAGTACCAAAATTTTTAATAGGTGTGCTTTTTGGTTCCTGCAGAAAGAAACCTTTCAATTATACATAGGCAGGAGGAAGAGTCCAATAAGAAGATATTTGCAAAAAGATCAATTACATTGGTTCTAAACTCCTCATTCATATGGTTACCATTTTCAAGATTCTGCACACAAGTTAAAAAAACAAGATCAAAAAACAATTGAGAAAGACCAAAGGGGGGAAGGGGAAGGATAGAGAAAGAGAAGGATCTAAATTCACTCTGCAACCAATGTTCACCTTAGTTGCAGGAGTTGCTGGATAATCTGACCCTGATTTGACATGTGAAGTTATCAAAGCTTGCTGCCGAAGAATTTGGTTCTCGGAAACCATATCAGAAACTTTTTCTTCAAGCCTGCCAATAATGAAACAACAACCCTTGCAACTTATATACGAAACTTTAACTGAGATACAGGACTTGCATTAGATTATAACAAAAGCTCGCGAGGAGACGATTTTAATGCCATGTTCAATGCATAATATAAAGTAACATGTGAATTTGCACCACCTTTGCATAACAGTCTTTAACTGAACTATCTTGGACTCTGCCTCCAAAGCTTGCCTCAGCCTCTCCTCACTGAGTTTGTTTGTCTCTTCGTATCTTTTCTCAGTTTCATCAATTTTCTGTTCAAAAGAGCTTACCAAAGCCTGCAATCGTATAAACAAAGCAATGCATTAGAAAACATAAGCACACACCAAAAGAACATGCTCGAATACACAATTCAAAGAGAATGCATTGGATGTCTTAAATTGACAGCCAAGACTGCACCTGAGGCACACTTTAACCTTGAACTATACCCTTACCTTGAGTTTCTCATTTTCAGCAGCAAGTTTATCCATCAACCCATGGTCAACAACTGGGACCTCCTGGATGATTGGAACAAGCTCTGCTGCTTTTTTGGAAGCCTCACGTTCGTTCTTGAGCAACTCTTTAGTTTCTTTGAACTCAAATTGCACCTCTTGCAAGGCAGACTTTAGTTTTGCATTTTCTTGTGTCTTTGCTTCTTCCATGTCAGCCTAAGATTGATCATTGCATAGACAAATAAAGAAAAACATCAGAGCGCAATAGAAGTCACAAGGAATGCATAATATAAAACAAATATCATCTAAAGACTTTCCAATCTCCAACAGCATTTTTGCTGACAACTGAAATGCATGGTATATTATTCGCTTTGGAACCAAAACCAAGGTCATAAATTTTGCAAATACATAACTTTTTCAGTTCTCCCCCAGCTAAAAGCATCAGAAATTGAACCGACACCGACTAGCCATAGTCACAACAACCTGAATTGTGATCTAAAAACTTCTTTAGGCAGCTAATTTTCCTTTTCTTTAAGTTTTCTGTAATTGTATGCATCTCTTTTGTACCTTTCTAAACCACGTCTTAAAACATCTCCAAAACTGTGTTCTTTTCATATCCACACGAAACTAAAAATGTAACAAAGAAGTCCGATGTCGCAACTTGGACACTACCCGCCATCAATGAAACCAGAATTTGCAAAACAGAATGTAGCTTATTAGATACACTTACTCTCATGCGTTTCTCCAGCTGTAATCGCCAAGTAAGTTCTTCAACTTGCTTCTCTAATTTATTTTTGGCAGCTTGGAGAGCACCGGTTTCTTTCGCAGCCTATATTTCAAGATCAGGGATGAATAATCACTCCAAATTTTATCGACAAAAAGCAGAAGAAAAGCATGCTGAAATCCTTGAAAAGACCATGAAATATGAGAAACAAGGACAAGCAATAAGATATGGAAGTAATTCTGCAAGCAGGAACAAGTCAACCTTTTCTCTTATCAGCCTTTGGTACATGCAAAGCCATGTCTAGATTTTTAATACTTCAAGAGATCATATTGCCCAAAGGAACTAGTAGAAGTGCCTCAAGGGGGAATTGAATTCAACTTGCAGGAATCAGAAATATGCTTTGTGCGGAAAGCCTAAGTAAAATAAGCAGGCATACAAGGGTCTTCCTTGTCCTCCAACTTTTACATTTTCCAGACAGCCAGATCGATGGCCCAGATGTATAATTTACTAGGAAATTCAAGTATTTAAGTTTCAGAGAATGGCCCAGGCCCTATTTTTTTTAACGAATTTTGTTGCCCAGTATACTTGATGAAATACATGGAAACAATTCTAAACTCTAATTGATGAGAAGAACTAAAGCATCAAGAAAATTACAATTTCATTCCCCATACCATGAACTTCTAAATTTTGGCAGTAAGAAGAACAATATTACAGGGTTAAGTGAAAAATATTTGAGGACAGCAAGAAGCGATAGAAAAAATAGAGGGAAAAACAGAAAGCTCCCACAGGAGGAGGGGGGGGGGGGGGGGGGGGGGGGAAGAAGAAGTCACCATCTTAAGCTTCCGCAGCTCTATACGAGCAACTCTTCCTCTCCATGCACATTGCGTAGTTAATGCAGCTTTCCTTATCCTCATATATTCCACACGATCCAAGTATTTGCGACAATGACTCTGGAGTAAGGAACAAAAAAAATGTAGAACTCCAGTGGAACACACCAAAAACTAAGGCTTGGGCATCGACCAATCTTTCTAAGGACAATATACGAGTAGGAAAAATGAAATTTACTTGAATAATAATTGCTGCTCTTGTCTGCCTTCGGAAGCGAAGCTCATTACGTGCAGCCATCCCACGTATACCAGTCTGAATGGAAACAGCAGAGGAGCACAACTCTTTGTAAGCTCTCCTGGCAAGATGCATGCGTAAATCTCTCTGGATTCTCAAACAAGATGCCTCCCTCCGCAAGCTCTCATAAATTTGCCGTGCAAGTTGCCCTGAGATCACCAAACAGCAAGGACTGACATATAGTTTCCAACACCCAGTAGATATAAGGAAATGTTTCTATGTTGCAGTAAGTACCTCTGCACACAGATTGGATCTGTAAAACAGACCGACGCAGTGATGTAAAACTTTTACGAGCCATGTAAGAGCGAATTTTTCTCTGGATAATGCTCGCTGATCTTCCTAAGACCTCAATCCTACGAGCATCCAGCTCTGCCATCTGACCAGCCCTGAGAAAGACTTTTGTCTTACCAATCTGCATGAACAGATTAAATCAGCTTGTTCCCTTTTTACAAAGCAAACCCACGAGAACAGAAGGTAGCGCATATGAGGATTAGTAATCACAAGACAAGAGCATGTATCAGCATTTGAGAGGGTGACTTGATGTCTGCCATTGCACATTTAGCATATTGAACCAAAGTGCTAGGACATGAATCCATTTGCCATATCCTATTCCCCTCCAAGTTAAAGGAGCCTTTACAATCTATTTAGGATGTTCCAAACAGTGGAGTGATTTTACTTAGAAAGCCAAAACCTGTATATAAATAGTTGTTATCAGTATGCCATGGACAGAGTAATTCCTGCTTCCAATATTTGTCTTGCATTAGTTTACAAGTGACTGTAAATTTCCAGAGCCTTCGATAAGTAAAGGGCTTCAGATATACCAACAGAGAGTCAAAGACTAACCACCCAAAAAAAAAACATGAAAAAACTAACAAGAAAAAGACAAGCAACTTATGAGAGGCTTATGAATCACTGAGGGCAACCAAAATTACATAAGCACCAGCCAACTTGGATAAATAGTTAAAAGCAACAAACAGAACAAAGGTGTAATTAAAGCCAGCTAATCTCCCAATCTTATGCAAAAGGTGCTGCCCCATAATCAATCAAAAGAGCTTGTAGTAGAAAAAGATGCATCTGAAGAAAGTAAGGCATTGGAACTAAAAAAATGAAGAATTATTGATGGAAAAATGCCAAACAAATTGCTGCACTGTCTTCTTCATAATACTTTTTTCCTACGAGCAAAAAATTTTGAAATAAATTCGAGCATGTATTTGTGCAGTCTAATCACCTGATAGCCTTGAAGTCCCACCTTCTCCAGAAGACGCTTGCAAGCAGCGACTTCATCGGTACTATCAAAGTTTCAATGAAGAACAATGTAAGGAACAGTAATGGTTTTGCAAAAAATGAATATGAGGCCAACAAACAACAGATTGGCATACCTGGCATCCAGAACTTCAGGGGCAAGGATGCCAAATCTGTCTAAAAATTCATAGAAAGGTTTTCTGGTAGGATATCCAGCACAACTTATTCTGATTGCCTCCATGACTCCCTGGAGGCAGCCACACAGATGAATGGCCGGTGAATAAAACTCTAGCATGTAAACAATAACAAACATGTAGAATTTAGAACCTTACCCCACATCGTAGTTGTTGTAGAACATTGCTATTCTCAAATATAGATGGCTTGAGAAGATTATTTGGCTTTACACAGCGAATGTAGTGAGGCTCGGTTGCACTCAGAGTTTCGAGTAAAGCTTGCAATTGTTGCTGAAAAGTACAAAAGGAACTCCATCCATCACTCCAGGCATATTTATCAGGGTGGGTAGAGAGAGAGAGAGAGAGAGCATACCTTAAACCGTGAACCTATCGAAGAAAACTTTGAGCTTTTTGAGGATTCTTCAGATGAAGGCCGAAACAAACACGACACGAAGGAACATTTGGAAGCGCTCAGGAGTGCCTGATGTTCAGCGATGACATAATCTTTGTTTTTGTCCAAAAACAACTCAGTCTGATAGGTGACCTGAAATATGCAGGTAGGACCGTCGGATATTGTAATCTGCACTCTCGTATTCACTATCCTAGGTTGCGAATGTGCATCTAAACAAAAAAAATAAATGGTCAAAAGAAACTTACATCACCAGCATAATGGCAAATGGTGAAGTCGGAACGGGACAGTTTTGGCTTGGTGAATCGTTTATGGTTCTTGAAAGTTTGGTACAGCTTTTGGGCAAATGTTTCATTTGTGGACCTTGGAAACATGCTACAAACAGAAGTTGCTACTGCCTCAGTTACAAACCATCATATTTTATCTCATCTACAACTAACTAGCTGTCACAGTGTAAGGTAATTGTCAATCCGTTAAAAAAGGAAGAATTTTACAGTACAACAAGTTTGCAGCATGATACTTACCAAGCTTCATCCAAAAGAGCTATAATGCCACCCGGTTTCTGAGCATCAAAAAAGGATCGTTAGAAGAGATCAGGAGTTTACGACATTCAACACGCTTGCCACCCCCAACATAAACATTAATTTGTAAAACCCGAAGTACTTGTTTTAGAGTAACTAAGGAATTCAAGGCATAAACATCGCATGCTTATTTGGAGGTATAATTCGCATCCTTCTATCCCTTATTGTGCAATATTCATCCAAGATTGAAAAGATTTCTTACAGTACTTCTTCACCATTGGTACTTGCTTCTTCCCCGGACCTCCTACTTTTACTAAAATCGCAGTCCAAGTATGCCATCTTAGTCCTGCTTAACCAAAAGCCCCTGGATTCTAGACTACTTCTCCATAACTCGTGGATGAATAGAATAAGAACAAGGATATCAGAAACAAAGTAAAGGTGGCGCCAATTGACGAAAGGATGACGGAACATCGCTTCAGATGGTTTGGTCATATTCAAGATAGGCCTTTCGATGCCCCTGAAAGAAGAATGATTGTGCCATGGATAAGACGAGGTAGGGGCAGACCGAGAACAACTTGGGAAAGTGGTGAGAAAAGACTTCTTTGCTAAGAATTTATCTGAGAACATGTGCTCTTATAGAGGGAATCAAGGGAAAGGATTCACGTAGCCGACCCAACTAGTTTGGGACAGGCTTGGATTATGATGACGATGATGATGAATTGAAAGGCAAAAAATACAGATGGGTGCCCAAAAAAAGAGGAATAGGCCTACAGCCACTCCAAAGACAAGGCGCAACCAGAAGTCTAGATCTTAAATGCTTGATCGGTACCAATTGAACTGACTATATAAGAAATGAGAAAAAAATCACAGTAGTATATTAATGCCTTAACGAATAGCCAGCCTACCTTAAGCCACTAATTAAATCTATTTGCTTTCACTCCCAGTCTCCCACAAAAACATTGAAGTAAAGAAGGTTAAGGCAAAAACTAGCACAAATTCTTTTGAACTCTATATGACGCATTTTAATTTTAATAACAATAATAATAATCTCTTTCCAACTCCATTTCACCTCTATCTATCTACTAAAACAAAAATACCTCCCGAGTCCTGTCAATCAGCAGCTCTTTTTTATCCTCTTCCAAAGTGGTGATCCCACCGCAGTTCCTCCTTTCTTCCACCCACTCCTCGTCCTCGTTCTACTTGTCGCCACAAATTAAACCACACCTGAAGGGGAAAATGCAGCTTCTATACACGAATATGCATGACAGCACGCAAAGATCTCATGTTGCAATCAAATACTCGTCGTTCTGAAATAACTTATACACTTGCTCAATCGAAAAAGGAAAATCTTGAAGTATGCACATGAGAGAAAAAAAAGGTAAGAAAAGGGATCCTCCAAAAAGAAAGAACAAATTTTGAGAAGAGAAAGGGCTTAGGTACAATCAGCGACCTGTTCGATCTATCAAGCTTCAGGACCAACTTAAAATGAAGCAGAAGACAGATGCCAAATCCCAGTAGCTATTAACCTTCCGGCCTGAGTTTTAAAAGCCGTATTATCACCAAGGAAGCCCGCCCTTGTTCTCAGCTAGCACATGACAGACGTCTCTTCTCTATCGAAAGCTAGAGCACCATCCCACCACCTCATCTTGAGCAACAGACCAAGATCGTCCAACAATCAATAATAGATAGATCAGAACCTCAGCCTCACCACCATAGCATTCCACAAACCATAACCGACGTCCTTTAGGAAAAACTACAACATCGTTCGCATATGATGCTTACAGTCCACAAAGCAACCCCACTAGATGAAAAGAGAAAAACAACAACCCTGTCCCGTTTATGATGCTCCAACTCAAGGCCATGGACAACAACAGTCAGCTTAAATTCCACAAAGCCACTGCCAGAAAATTGCAGCACCAGACAAACTGGGACTAAGAGATGCTTGGTAGAATGATCCAACCAATTTCACTACTACTACTTCCCAAGCCTATTTCAACTGTATCTACCAATTGATATATGCAGACCACTTTCACCATAACTACCTTTGATCAATAGCTTCATCCTTTAAACTTGTTTTATCCATTTAACTTTCTGTGTATTTCTACCCCCCACCCCCTCACCCCGAAAAAAACAATGCCTTATAATATGGAGTAAGTTCTCTCCAATGTATGACAAGAAAGTTAAACAGGCAACAAAAGATTTAAGCAGTTCCAAGAATTGATGTCACTAAACTTTCGTCTTTCAATCGATACAGCACGGTGCAAGATAGGGATGAGTTTTAGGAGGCATAAACAACACATTTCCTAAGAGATATATAAACTAAAGGAACTCCCTGAATCAATATAACATAAATATGGCCTCCAGGATAATCAGCATTTGGTATATAATCCAGAATCCAGATCAATGGTGCATTTCAAGTTACGATGTGTATGTTTTAGCAAAATCTGTAGAGTAACTGAGTACCCATACACAAGTAGGCAAAACTCCACCTTCCTATTAACAGGAATGAAAATAAAACGAAAAAAAATCCATTTTTTTGTCATCTTGATAAGCTACATATGAGAAGTAAAGTAAAGACAGTCGCATTGGAAGAAAGCAATGAAAGGTTTAGATAAATCCCACAAACCTTTTCAATGAGATCTAAAATGTCTTGATTATCAACGAATTCAATGTAGCTCCAATTAATTTCTTCCTTCGTGTATTCTTCTTGCTCCATTTTGAACACGTGCTGACAATCGACACTTAAACGTCAAAAAGCTGCATCATATGATAAAGTATATTAAAAAGATGAAAGAGAATATGGATGCATTCCAAGCACACCTGATTGAAGTGCTGCTGGAGTTTCTCATTTGTCAAATTGATGCAAAATTGCTCAAAGCTGCATAAATTCACAAATAATAAGATTCAGATAAAACCATCTAAAGCAGCTACCTGCTTCTAATCAATGCTACAGTGTGTGTGTGTGTGTGTGTGTGTCTTTTAGATATAGCAAGTCATGCCAACACCACAAAAATACCAAAACTGGGATATCAAAAGTAGGAAACCCTATATTAGATAATGAAAAAAGATATATTCATTTCCATATCTATCAGGCTCCACTAGTAACGGCCCCATTTTTATCTCTCTCCCATTTCCCTTAGTCGTCCGGAGTTTGGACTAGGGCTGCCACCAACCCATCTTCGTTTTTTATTTTCATTTTTGGGGATTTCTCTTTTTCCTCTTTCTTCTTTTTGCGGGAGAGGGGAGGTGATCTCTGTTTCACGCTTGATTTTTCAACAGTGAATGCAGCTATATATGAAGAACAAATTAGTTTAAAAACCAAAGAACTAACTGAATCTCTAAGCAAGAATGAAGTCCTAGGTGTCACAAAGCAATGAGACAGATAAAGCCAAGTCAAAATCACACTAGAAAATCGAATGAAAGTACATTTTCCAACCCCTTAAAAAACTTAAGACACGTCAACACAGTCGTTACGGCTTCCTGCAAAGAAACCAGATCCTGCCAACGATGACAACAAAAAGCGTACCAGTCATGCACCTGTTTGTCTTGAAACTCTCAAATCCGTAAATATCCAGCACCCCAATTAAGAACTTTGAGTGAGGGTCTTGGCCAATTGAACTGTTAATCTTATCCACGAGCCTGCAAATACAAGTCCAAGTGCATTAAACAGTAAGGTTTATTATCAAGAGACACTATACCTGCTGTGGCACATGCAATGCATATGCAGAGATTAAAGGGAAAGAGGAACTGAATGACAGGTTATTATCTTTTTCTTTTTCTTCTTCTGATGGACGACAGTGTCATTCAGTTAGGAGGTTAGACCAAAATTGCCATACTAAACAATAGTCAGGGTGTTGACATTACATAGTAGTCTATATGAATGTCCAATACAATGCACAAAAACAAAGTTGAAATGTCAGTGAGCACAACAGCTCAAAGCCTTAAAGTGAAGCTCACCAGTCAAATAGCCTTGTGTAGACAATTTTTGCCAAAGCATCTCTACTAACAGCTGCTGATTCTGGATCCAGCCATTTGGTAATGGTTTCATCACGAGTGACAATTACACGTTTGCAGAGGGAGTCCTCTAAAGCCTTCACGTCACACCTAGACAACACTTGCAATTTAACAAGTTGCATTTCCGAGATAGCACATATTGCAGATATCTGAAAGCATCATGTCTATATACAGATAATGCCCCACTTACATGAACAACTCAGCAGCAGTTCTTAGATGGAACCAAGATTTTTCATCCTTGGGCTCCGACGAGTCAATTTCCTTTCCCTTCGAAAACTCAATGTTTCCTAGATGGAGAATTGCAGCCACAACTCGGAAGATAGCATCCTGCAAGGGAACAGATATTAACATCCAAAGACCATAATTCAGTACTCAACCAAGTCTCTTTTTCCATATAAATTAACTCCCCTATGGATACCTGCTCCTCAGAACTAATTCCGACAACATCCATTGCTGCCCTTGTTGCAATGTATTCTTTAGATTCGTCAACCCCGTCTAGAGCATAGCAATTTGATTGATTTAGGTAATGGAATTGTCGTGGATTTCCCACTTTGTACCTTTCAAGATCCTGACAGAAGGCTCATGTAAGATTAAGAGAGTTATGATACGGAGTTTAAACCGACATTAAGCTGTTGCACAATGAGAATAAAGTTAGCGAAAGAAGAACATGTTTCTGTTTGTTGTCTGTTTTCAGGAGGAAAATTTTAGCTACAATAACTTTTTCCTGTCTATTGTTTTGTTCATGCCATGTATATTTTGATAGTCTAGGACCAAGGCAGAAACTTCTTTTCTTCAGAAACCATTTTAAACAAGCAAGCAAGCAAAGATTTTTTGGTTTCTGTGCAACAACCAAAAACAGAAAGCATACAACTTTCAAAGCAAACTCATCAGCACCAACTATTTACCAGTAAAAGAGATTATGAAAGCATGCTAATGCAGGTCCAGCCAACCTGATGCAGTGATACACAATTCCAAATGGGTTGCAAACCTATGAGACCCACAATCCTTTTTTAAAAAATGAAAGCCTCCATTTTTAGTTCTGTAGTACTTTCCTGCATTGAGTTCTATCAGATCTTACAGACACTATGGCACTACCCACATCCTAGGACATCTTCTATTATGCCCAGACGCGACACAAATCCTGTGTATTTTTTTTACTACCTTGCTACAGGAAGGAATATATGAAGCATTAATTAAGGCAGATAAACAGAAAAGGACCATGTTCAAATGTTCAACATGCACCACTTCATTCTTCCATAGATCAAGATCAGTTTTGGCACATTATATAGTAAATGGACCCATTTACCTCCGGTGGGGCCGCACAAAGCATGTAGAAACAGTGGTAATTCCTTTCAGGATCAGACAATTGACAAACACGAGATCTTTCCAACAAGTAAGTTCTGATTGCGGCTCCTGAAATCCTTCCCTTTTGATCAAATTGAATCTCCACAAATTTACCAAAACGACTGGAGAATTTGTCAGTAGTAACGTCAAAAACAAACTAAAACCGACAGCACTAGGAGAAACTAAATACAAATGCCGACTTAATTAGAAGTTCTCACCTTGAATTATTGTTTCTGACAGTCTTCGCATTACCAAATGCCTCCAGCACAGGATTGGACTGCAAAAGCAGTTTATATTTATAAACAAACCCATGTGCGAGATGGAGTCAATTTAACACAATCATGAATCCAGCAAAGAACTTGACCCTTGTAGAACAGGCTGGACATGTAAGAGTTGTTACCTCCAGGACTTTCTGCTCAACGGTCCTTCCTCCAGCTGCAGCTCTCCCTCCCATGTAAGCAAGATAACGCATAAGCTGTTTTGTGCTTTCAGTTTTACCTGCCCCACTTTCGCCACTAACCAAAATCGACTGACTTATTCCTTCATTAATCATAACTCTGCAGTGAAACACGGGTTCATTGTAAGGCGGAATATTCAAGTCATCAAATTACAAGGAGAATATGGACACATGCCTGTATGCCAAATCTGCAACAGCAAATGGATGCGGACTGAGTTCACCAAAGGCTGCCCCTTTGTATTGAGCCATCATGTGGCTATCATATAGATGAGGTAATCGTCTAAATGGATTCACAGCAATTAGTATATTTCCTGTGTATGTCTGAAGGCACCATTTAGTGGATTAGCTTTGATAAAATGTTTGCGTGGTGCTGGAAAATGACAAAGGAGATTCTCATAGCGTGAGAAGAAAATAAACAACTTACGTATATTTCATTGATATCGTATCTAGATTTCAAATTATGCAGAACGCCCGGTTCATGCAAATAAGCCAGCTTGGTCATATCATCCACACCACATGGCGGTGCTTCGGCATCTTTGGGATAAACATTGGAAGACTTGACAACCACCTGCAATTCCAGTTTAACAAGAAAAAAGAAGGGATCCAAACACCCAGAATTTTAAATTCCAATATCTGGACAAACTAATAGTACGAAGAAGCGTATATGTACTTGTCCTTAGTTTGTTACTTTCACTTCAATCACTAACAGGCAGTGAGTAGGTATAATAGAGTATATTTACCGTCTTTCCAGAAGAACAAAGAACCTTAACGTCTTCGCCATTGGCCCCCACAACTTCCCCATCTATCCAAGCTTCATCAGGATCTTCCAGCCAAACAAGAGACCCAGCCCCTAAGCTTGCTAAAGCAACCTACAGACCACAACATCCTCAACCTAAGTATATACAAGAAACAACAAATAGTACCAGTTCCCAGATAACCAACATATAGACACGCCCAAATACATTGGGAATCTCATGATTATTACATTATTTTCTACATTAGATAACCTGTCAGAAAAAATGGTTAAAAGCTCAGGGCTGGTTGAATCAATGCACTTCAGAAAACAACAGATTTGATATCATTCAAGGGATTAAGGAACTGACTATTCAAACCATATAACGAGGCAAAGCACCACTGCGGAATCTGAATTCTACCAATACCCATTAAGTAGCTGGACAACTCAACATAAAAGTATGTGAAAAGGTTATGGCCAAGTAAACAGCTTCTTGCAAAAGTTATGGATTCCGCATATTCATTTTAATCTCTCTTTTTTGCAAATCGTGTTCTTAGAACCTTGTGCAAAATGTAAATTCTCAATCCTACCACCAAATTCTTATGCATGAAATCAAGACAATGACTGAGTAACTTGGGAGCTATTCAGTGCAATTTTCACGTAATTTCTTAAAGAAAAAGCAAACAATGTAAGCCTAACCTGAAGTACGTGAACGCAACGGGAAAATACATGAATCGTGAAATCGTAGGAAAGAAGATTCTAAACAAGGGGAAAAATACTCAATTAAATAAAGAGGAAGTGCAATACAACTAACAGGGTCAAAATAAACCATTGTCCAGAAATCTAAACAGTCTGGTGCCGACAGTAAGGTTGAGAGAATGTCATAGAAATGCACACAGGTAATGCCAGAAAGAATGCCAAAGCTCCGCAAACTAAGCGACAAGTCAAACCACTAACAAAGTCATATTTCAATAAATTTACATGGATTTGACCATAGTACACAAGGCCAGCAAATTAATAATCAAACAATCAATTTCCTGATCAAAATGAGTTGAAATTGTATGGAGCTATCAGAACTGCCCCCCATAAAATGCCTCAAGCAAGTGCACGCTCACGCACTAATCAAATATCACATTCGACAATACTGATTACAGATCATCATCAGCAACCGCACACGCACTAGTCAAATACCGCACTCAAATAATACTGATTACAGATCATCATCTGCAAACAATCTTTTTATACAAAAAAAAACAAAAAACAACTCGCCAAAGTGTCATTTGAAAAAACACACAAAACCAGAAAAGATCACATCTAAGCATAACTACAACAAAAAAGTAGCAAATCTTAATGAAAGCAAGCGTTTATCATTTATCCAACTAAAAACGAATAATGAAAACCATAAACATGTATTCCACAAACAGATAGAACACAATACCATTTCTGATTAACTTCAACCAGATCGCCGCCGTTTCAACCTGACGGCGGATCGAGCGGGAACTACTGATTCTTCCAGTGGCAGCAATGCAATTTCCAGTCCAAACTCCACAATCTCCCTCTTCTCATGCCCTAATCCTCCCTCTCACTTCACTCAAATCTGCTCAGCAATAACAACGAGATTCCACGCAACAACTTTCTTTGGAGAAAATGTTTCCAAAAAAAAAAAACAGAAACAAGTGAGATCGGGCAGCAGAGTGGAGCTTAATAGCAATAATTCTTCTTAAACCGGTCCGATTTAAAATCGGAACAGGTTTAATTAAGAACGGAGAACGAGAGATGAAGCCCTCCCTCTGCTGTGCTAAGCAAATCCTGTCTTTGTTTGGTTCCTTTTTTCTTTTCTTTTCTTTTCTTTTTCTTTCAGCTTCCCTCCCACGTTGTTCGGATTTGGTCCAAGTTTTGTTAAAAACAAGTTAGCTCTAATAAACTGTTAATAAAGGTATAATTAAGCCTTAAGTAACTGGAGTGAATTCCTCAAAATGCCCTCCAAATCTGGATGCGGATTTTACAGATCGGATATGGACAATCTCCGGCTCGGGCTGGGTCCCACCTTTTAAATTGCCGCGGCGGTAAGGATTTTACATGGTGCATCGGCCCCTCACAGATCGACTATGATTTTTGTGGGTCGACAATATTTTTTCCATTTTTCCAAAAGCTAATTGGCTCTTCTACTCCATGCGCGCGCGCGGGCGTGTGTATATATATATATATATATATATATAGGGAGCTGATCCATTGATAGCGCTAGTAAAATGGAGTATTTGCTAGCGCGATCTGGGCCGTCCATCCTGAAAGATAGACGGTCCAGATCGCGCCTTTTTCGAAAACTGTCAGTCGTCCGCGACACTATGTCGCGGACGGATTTTTTTACCTTTTTGCCCCTCCACCCGTCCGCTACATTGTATCGCGGACGACTGACAGGCCCTGACGCATGTCAAAAAAAAGTAGTCCGCGACACAATATCGCGGACGACATTTTTTACCTTTTTGCCCCTCCATGCCGTCCGCGACATAGTATCGCGGACGAATGACAGGCCCACACATGTGTGGTATGACTTTTCTGTGTCATTAATGTGTCCGCAAGGGAGGGAAAAGAGAAGACTAGTCCGCTACATAATGTAGCGGACTAGTCTTCTCTAATGTAGCGGACTAGTCTTCTCTTTTTCCCTCCCTTCTCTCATTCTGACTTCTTCTTTTTCTCTCTCTTCTTACTTTGATCCTGATGAACAAATCTTCATGAAGTTCGTTGGCAACAGATTGTCATTGATAAAAAAGACTCCAAAACGAGCACACTCAATTAGCACATCCACCTGCAGGCTGGAACCATTCATGAAATTGGCTGGCAACAGATTGCCATTTTGTTCTAGGGTCTTCAACCTCCTCCATTTCTATCACCCTTTATCAAAAACGAAAAGATTTAAAAAAAAAAACTTAATTTCTCAAACCCATGACAACCAGATCAAAGCACATCATAACTATTTGAAGCGGCAAGATAGAAAGAGAAGGAAGAGTTTTCAAATGGTTGTGGCCTCGATCGCCACTCGCACGCTCACAAGGGAGAGAGAGAAGATGAGAGATGAGGGGGAAAGATCGTTGTGTCCTTGATCGCCGGACACGGGAGGTGCTGTCCAACTACCCCGAAGGAACCACCGTCTTGAAGGAGCTCATCCAGAAGAGAGAAGATGAGAGATGAGGGGGAAAGAGAAAATAAAAGTTGGTTGTCTTTTTTTCAGAGCTGACAACACAGATGTCTCTTTTCGAGAAAGTAAAATAGTCCGCTACATAATGTAGCGGACGGTATTTTTGTTAAAAAAACGTCCGCTACATTATGTAGCGGACGAACATTAAAAAACGTAAAAGAAGATTTGGACCGTCCGCGATACAATGTAGCGGACGGGTGGAGGGGCAAAAAGGTAAAAAAATCCGTCCGCGGCATAGTGTCGCGGACGACTGACAGTTTTCGAAAAAGGCGCGATCTGGACCGTCCATCTTTCAGGATGGACGGCCCAGATCGCGCTAGCAAATACTCCATTTTGCTAGCGCTATAAATAGATCAGCTCCCATATATATATATATAGGGAGCCGATCCACACCCACTAGTGGAGAAATAAAATTTATCCACCAAACCGCTACAAAGAGTAGCGGTTGGAATTTTTGCTTTCCACCAAACCGCTACTCTTTGTAGCGGTTGGTATTTTTCAAACCGCTACAAAGAGTAGCGGTTGGTATTCTTGATTGTAAGTACACAACCGCAACAAAGTGTTGCGGTTGCGCCCCACATGGACCCCTTCCCCCTCCCCCCGTCTCTCCCCCACCCCCCCACCCCCTGCCCAACCGCAACAAAGAGTTGCGGTTGCGCCCCACATGGACCCCCTCCCCCTTCCCCATGGCCCCCCCTCCCCCTTCCCCCCGTCTCCCCCCACCCCCCACCCCCCTGCCCAACCGCAACAAAGAGTTGCGGTTGGCCCCCCTCACCCACGTGGTGTCCCCCTCGGCAGCCACGTGGCCTCCCCCCTTTCCCCTATGGCCCCACTTCCCCCGTCCTCCCCTCGGCCGCCACGTGGCCTCCCTTTCCCCCCATGGCCCCCCGTCCTCCCCTAGGCCGCCACGTGGCCTCCTTTCCCCCCACGGCCCCCCGTCCTCCCCTCCCTCATGGCCCCCCATGCCCCCAACCGCAACAAAGTGTTGCGGTTGGCCCCTTCCCCCGGTCCCCCCTCCCCTTCCCCCGCCACGTGTCCCGTCCCCTCTCTCCCAGCCACGTGGCACCCCCTCCCCCCGCCACGTGGCCCCGTCCCCCCCACCATGCCCAACCGCAACACTTTGTTGCGGTTGGCATGCCAACCGCAACAAATTGTTGCGGTCCCCCACCCCCACCCCACGTGGTGTCCCCCCCCCCCCCCCGTGATGCCCCCCATGGCCCCCCCTTCCCCCTCCCTTGTTTGTTGCGGTCCCCCACCCCCACCCCACGTGGTGTCCCCCCCGTGATGCCCCCCCCTTCCCCCTCTGTGATGCCACGTGGTCACTCACGGATTTTTTTTTCCACTTTATAAACTCTCCTCCCCCGAACCCTTTCTTCCACTGACCCTTTCTTCCGCTGACCCTTTCTTCCACTTTTCTTCCACTCTCCATCGTCTTTACGCTCGGTGGATAACCGCTAGAAGATTGGTAGATTTTTTTTTAAATATATCAAGTCAAAACAAGTAAGTATTTTTTGGGTTTTCCTATAATTCAATTCAATATTAATTTCAAAGTTCAAAAATAGTCATTGTAGACTCAAATCAAAGATAACGAAAAATACAAATTGAAGGAAACAAAAATCAGATCAATCCGAGATCGGATGAGCGGTATTACATTTATAGATTCCAAAATAGCGATTTTTTAGGGCGTCTAAATGAGGATTTTTCACAAATTTATAAAAAATATGTAGAGCTAGATTTTGCCAAAGTGCAAAAAAGAGACCCTAGTTATTTTTAAAAGATCTATATCAGGGAAAAATTTCAGATTTTTCCAAAAACTGGAAAGGGGTTAACTGATACGCGGAACCTTGAAACTTTGCACTGTAATTTAAAATATCAAGCCAGCGCGATTTAGCTGGAAACTTTTATGAGAACCCTAAGATGTTGGGAAGTTCCATCCCCCAGGATTTCGGACCATTCCGAAGTCGTTAGCTATTTTTTTGGCCGAACGGGCTTTTAAGCGCTCGATCCGGACACCGGTTCAGGATTTTTGGGCGAAAAGTCCGTAGAATTCTTTTTAGATCAAGAATGAATTCGGAAAGTCAAAAATAGCATTTCAATGCACTTTTGAGATCGTTCTGATGCCAGGGGCATTTTGGTAATTTGCCACCCCGAGAGGGGTATTTTGGTAATTTTACGGTGTTAAGTTTTTCAAAGGACTTTTTAGTCCAGAAGTGTAAGTCAAACACCTGAAAGGTTGTTTTAAAGCCATCCCCCAGGATTTCGGGCCATTCCGAAGTCGTTAGCTATTTTTTGGCCGAACGGGCTTTTAAGCGCTCAATCAGGACACCGGTTCGGGATTTTTGGGCGAAAAGTCCGTAGAACTAGACATAAATATTAAGTGTGTACGGGGGCAGAAAGGTGTTGAAGTTACTTATACCGTGTTGTAAGTCTGATGTGAGTTCATATGCCTTGCAGGAGATTATGGCTGGAGCTGGATGGATTGATGAGCACGTCATGGCCGGGGACGAAGAGGAGGAAGATCCCGAGGAGGACCCCTGGCCAAATGACGAGGAGCCCGAGGAAATAGATTTGTCAGGACCAGAGGATGGGGAGGAGGAACAGGAAGAGACTGAACCTGAGGTGCCGGTGGGATTTGTGAAGGTGCATAACACCGTATACCGGACACATCATGTGGAGAACTTTTGGAAACGAAGGTATATTGAGGTAGTGAGGGAAAGGGATCACCTGGTGTATCAGGCGAAGGAGATGCGAGCCATGGAGGGGCAGGAGGTAGAAAAGTTAGAGCGACGTCGTCGTGAGGAGTTGGCACAAGCGAATAAAAGGGAAGAGTATACCTTTGATGCGGGGAGAAGGGTGGTTCGGATGATGCAGGATGGGTTACGAGAAACTCATCCGGCGAGGCCGATGCCGAGGGATCGGCGCGAAATGCTCCTCGATGAGGAGTATTGGTACATGGCACTCGCTCAAGACGGAATAGATTTTCTCCAAATTAGAGCGAGAAGGAAACGGAGGGAGGGGTAATGTGTAAAAATGTATAAAGTTGACTAACTAGCGTTGACTGTTGATGTATATATTTGTATAACGTTAACTTTATGCTATAACTGTTGTCTGTACCAAATGTTAATTGTGTTTATGTTATGAATGGCTCGTCAATTGTAGGAAATCCTGCTGCACAGCCAGCAGCGGTATTTGATGAAAAATATTTTCCCTAGCGATTTTTAGGGCGTCTAAATTAGGATTTTTCATGAATTTATAAAAAATAGCTAGAGCTAGATTTTGTCAAAGTGCGAAAAAGAGACCCTAGCTATTTTTAAAAGATCTATATCAGGGAAAAATTTCAGAGTTTTTCAAATACTGGAAAGGGGTTAACTGATACGCGGAACCTTGAAACTTTACACTGTAATTTAAAATATCAAGCCAGCGCGATTTAGCGCGAAACTTTTATGAGAACCCTAGGATGTTGGGAAGTTCCATCCCCCAGGAATTTGGGTCATTCCGAAGTTGTTGGCTATTTTTTTGGCCGAACGGGCTTTTAAGCGCTCAATCAGGACACCGGTTCGGGATTTTTGGGCGAAAAGTCCATAGAATACTTTTTAGATCAAGAATAAATTCGGGAAGCTTAAAATAGCATTTCAATGCACGTTTGAGATTGTTCTGATGCCAGTGGGCATTTTGGTAATGCGTTGGTAAGCTAGGTTAAAGATCCATTTATAGTTTTGGAATGTAAATATTATGGATACTAAGTTGGTTTACGATTATATTTTGTTCTTAGATATATGGATTTCAACGCCGGACCTCATGATACATCAATCCTATACGATGACGATGACCACGTCGCGAGGGACGTATTTGACGGTGTCGATAGGGGTGTTTTGGAAACAATTCAAAGCACAAGTCACCACGATGAGTGGGTACTAAACGAGGAACAAATACAACTATTACACCGTCAAAATCTATCTATGTTCACCGATCCCGGGATTTGGTCTCGACACGACGATTGCCTTATATCCGCTCTAGTTGAAAGATGGAGGAGCGAGACGAACTCATTTCACTTCCGGTTTGGTGAAATGACTATTACATTAGAGGACGTCGGATTTATACTTGGAATCCCATGTCACGGCAAACCCATTACTTCGAGCAAAACGTCTGCATCCATAGCGAAGATGGCTAGGCAGTATTTCCCGGGAATTTCGAGGGAAGCTCTTACAACGAACGGCATCAAACTTAAATGGCTAAGAGAGCAGTATGGCGTGCTACCGGATGAATACACTCCTCACGATTTCGTGACGTATACGAAAGCATTCCTTCTGTATATTATTGGAGCCATATTACTTCCTACGCATTCGAAAAACACGGTGCATCCGAAGTATATGGTGTTCTTGGAGGATCTTGAGGAGGTATACTCGTATTCGTGGGGTTCAGCTGTCCTTGCGCACCTATATCGAGCACTGCACAAAGCATCGAGAAAGAGTGCAAAGTCCATTGCCGCCTGCCTCACTCTATTACAGGTTTGAGCATTTATTGTCTTGGTTGACGTGTCAATATATTCGTGCATCAATGTACTAATTCCAGATAATGTTTGCATTCACAGGTTTGGTCTTACGAGAGGCTACCCACGGGTCGTCCACAACCGCGGGAATATTCTGATGAGACGTGGCCTAGGGTGTGGGCCTGGGGGCCTACGACCAACCGGAGGAGACGGGTAGACCCGCACCACCATCTAAAGTTCTATCGGGGGGAACTAGAGATACTCAATGCATCCCAGGTGACATGGCAGCCATATAGCAAGGTGATGCATCGGTTGGATGAGTGGTGTTGGCAACTTCCGGTGTCGTACGTGCTGGCAGGTTTGGTTCGGGTGCCGCTTATTCACTTCGAAGTATGTGAGTTTCAGATGCCCGATCGAGCTATGAGACAAGCTGGCTGTCTACAAGGGATACCAAAACCCGCTGTAGACATGCGGTCGTACAGGAGTGGTCGAGGGCCGAACTTCGAGGTGCCTGATGCCTTGAATTTGTTGAGCGACGAGGTGCAACAGTGGAATACCTGGCAAGAAACATATGATAGCCTTGTATCGCTGAAGGCCGACAGCATCAGCATTGAGGAGTACCTGCAATGGTTTCTCAAGGTGACGCGCACGAGGGTGAATCGCCCTTCCCAGGCGAGGAAGACATCGTATGCACCACGTGAGATCTATGACCAGTTCTGGGCATTAAACATTGTAAGTCAGGCTAGTGTTGTTTCAATTTTTATTTGCGTGCCTTATCTACCATGCCTGAAATGATTAGCCATATTTTGTATGCATGTTTTTTAGGTTGACCAGGGCACTGAGGTGTTCAAGCAGCTGGAGGGGTTTGACTGGTTTGTCGCGCAGGCTCCTGACAATCTCAAGAGGTCCATTGAGAGGTACAAGACTGAAGTTCAAAACTTTAGTCTTGCGTACCGGGGTTACCAAGGGGAGCCGTCTAGTCGCTTGCCTCCTGACGCGTACGACCATCAGCCCGAGAGTCAGGTGTGGGAGCCGTCTACTCGCTTGCCTCCTTCCGCGTACGACTCTCAGTCCCAGAGTCAGGTGTGGGAGCCGTCTACTCGCTTCCCTCCTGACGCGTACGACCATCAGCCCCAGAGTCAGGTGTGGGAGCCGTCTACTCGCTTGCCTCCTTCCGCGTACGACTCTCAGTCCCAAAGTCAGGTGTGGGAGCCGTCTACTCGCTTCCCTCCTGACGCGTACGACCATCAGCCCCAGAGTCAGGTGTGGGAGCCGTCTAGTCGCTTCCATCCTGACGCGTACGACCATCAGCCCCAGAGTCAGGTGTGGGAGCCATCTACTCGCTTGCCTCCTGACGCGTATGACTATCGGCGCCAGAGTCAGGTGACCCAAGTAGGAATCCAGGCATCGCGCCCAAGCATCCGGTCGGATAAAGGACAACCGACGAAGCCATTGAGTCCGGCCAAACGGGATTGGATCGACCGGCACTACTTTGGGCATGAGCCAATCGCTACAGCAGACTTTCCAGTTTCAGGATTCCTAGCTCACTCTGATCTAAGACTGTTGGCGGCAAACACAGATATTTCAAATTTTCTTATTGACGCGTATATAGATCTGCTCCGTGTTAGAGAGCTAAATTATAACACCTGCCAAACTTTGAAGCTCAACATGTATGCCTCTTTTGTTATCCCCTTCATGGTGAATAGCATGAAGGAGTTCACAGAATGGAGGAGGACGCGAGGGACAAGCAAGGGTGAATGGAGACCATCTGCAAACGTGCTTTCCTACTTGAACGCGGACTATCAATGTCACGCAGCTGAGGCGAACCTAATCATGCTACCTGCTCTTCATGCAAGCCACTTCTTCCTATTAGTTCTTTTTCCAGAGAATAAAGTGGTCCACATATACGATAGCCTAAGGGAAGACGGACCTGGTCGGCAGCTGGCGCAGGTGTACTCCACGTACATCAATGCGGTGGTTAGTTTATATTTCTTGACCTTCGCTCATTGTCTATTCTTCTTGTTATATAGGCTTGATATCCTTTTTTATTGTTGGATGCAGACTACTATCATTCCACTAGCGTGCCGACATTTTAAGGGGGAAGCCATCACGAGCAAAACAATGATTGATCCTTGGACGGTCGTGACAATACAAAACCGACCAAAGCAATATAACAGTCATGATTGCGGGATTTACGTCCTCAAGTACATGGACTACATAGCTCGCTCGGATGTGCTCGAATATGATACGTGGTCTCGAAACGATGCCCTGACGTTTAGATATAGGATAGCCTGGGAGCTGAAAAATGGTGTAGCTAGACGCCTTCCTTACCATTATCCTGATATGTAATAGACGTTCGTATGGATTATTATTACTATTGTTGTATTTTGGATATTAAGCTTTGAAAATTGAATTAGCCTTACTATTACTATTGGTGCATTTTGGACAAATGGGCTAACTAGCGTGCCCAAGGTGCAATGAGCAAAAAAAAAGTGACAAAAAAAAACGACGTAATTTTTCGGAAGTTATGAATTGGGCCCTAAAGTGTGCCCGAACAGGGCCTTCGTAGGAAAACCCAAAAAATAATGTGTCTCGTTTTTTTCCGAAATTGATACAAATGGGCTAACTAGCGTGCCAAAGGTGCAATGAGCAAAAAAAAAGTGACAAAAAAAACGACGTAATTTTTCGGAAGTTATGAATTGGGCCCCTAAAGTGTGCCCGAACAGGGCCTTCGTAGGAAAACCCAAAAAATAATGTGTCTCGTTTTTTCCCGAAATTGATACAAATGGGCTTACTAGCGTGCCAAAGGTGCAATGAGCAAAAAAAAAGTGACAAAAAAAACGACGTAATTTTTCGGAAGTTATGATTCCACAAACCAAATCACAAATTTAATCATTATAAAAGTTCAATTTATACAACTGAACCATTAACCCTAACACTCATCATCATCATCGTCCTCTTCGACCATACTGCCAGGTTCGATACCTAACACTTTATAATGGTTTCTCTTGTCATGATCAGTCATCTTATTACACAACGCACACTTTCGCAATTTTTTTTGACCCGTTGCTTCTTCAATCGGATTCTTCATGCGTATTGCTCGTTTTCGCCCTTTTGTTTGAGAAATAATCGGATCAAAAATGTCGTCCTCCTCACCTTGCAGGCTAGTGCCGTCAATGACTGGCTGTGAAGCTCGATTGAGCGGCCTGTCTCTTCTTTCCGGTAATGCCGCCCTAAACTGTGCAAGGTTAGCCTTATCCCGTGCGGCTGCTTCAACTTGATACCTGTACCCATCGAATGTTGACGCTGCATCCAATGATAAACCGTGCATGATGTTACAAAGGTGATTATATCGCAGCGTCTCAGATTGCTCGAAATCAACTGAAACATTGGGCACGTAAGGAATGTGACCGTGGACTCTATTGGCTTCCTTCGTCCACCGTTCCAAGATATACTGTGGAGGGATTTCATCAGCATTCTTGGCGCTAAAAACCCTTAACGCGTGTCGACAAAGTATACCTTTATGCTCAAACAGTTGACAGTTGCAATTAACCAACCCGGTGTCCTTACAAACTGCAACGGTAAAATGTCTTCTGCTCCTCGGAGCCGACGAAGAGCACGGATTGGCGAAATTCGTCACATTTGTCAACGCATAAACCTTGAGATCTCTGGTGGAATACTCATGCAACTTTGTCATGCTATATTGATTCGACTTTAGCAATTCCTCTTGAAACTGTCTAAACATTTCCTTTGTATAGACTTGAGCCGCATGAGCCTCCAAAGGTGAAAAGACTACTATGGCTCTTTCTTTGTAAACTGTAGCCGCGTCGGCTTCTCTCTCAAGGAAAAATTGCCTGTCAAGAGCTTTCTGCATCTCTAGTACGAACTCTTGTATACTAGAAGAATGGCCTACGTACCCATCAAAGAATGCATTCATACCTTCGCTTCTCGAGGTCGTAGTCATTCCGGCTGCAAAAAACTGCTTGGTGTAGGCACCGACCCACTGTGTCTTGATCTCATACAACGATTGTAACCATTCATGATTGTGCAAATAGTAGTCATCCATTAACTTGGCCCACCTCTCCTCGAACACGTCTACCGTCAATGATTTCTTCACACATGTATTAAAGTCAGTCTTGAATGTCGGATGGTTTGCATATACATTGTGAAGCCGTTCGGGATACTTGTTGCTTATGTGCCATGTGCACAGGCCATGGTGAGTATCTGGAAGGACCTTAGCGATTGCATTTTTCATTGCCAGATCTTGGTCGGTGATGATGGTCTTTGGAGGAACATGATACATTGCTTTAAGCCACGTTTCAAATAACCACGTAAATGACTCCTCCGTCTCATCCCTAAGCAGGGCAAAGCCAAACAAGATTGACTGATAGTGGTGGTTCACCCCGGTGAACGGAGCAAAAGGCATAGAGTACTTATTTGTGCGGTATGTGGTGTCAAACGTCACAACATCCCCAAAATTTTGGTAAGCAGCTCTAGAACGGGCATCCGCCCAAAATATAGTACTAATGCGGTTCTCATCATCCAGTTGGAGACTATAGAAAAAGCCAGAATTCTCACTCTGAAGGTGCCTAAAGATATCAAGTGTAGCTTGAGAATCACTCTTACCGAAAGACTCTCTCCTCTGAACACGAAGTTCATTTCGAAGGTCTACTTCGTTGAAACTCAACTTGTCAATCCCCCCAACCTGGCTTGAGAAAACCCCCATCATTCTAGAAGGTGGAATTTTAGCCTCGTCCATTGTAAATATCAGTTGTCTGTGTGCCGCGCTTATTTCTCGGTGTTGATGAATTTGACTAATCTTACTAGGGGTCATCAACTGATGATTATGGCTCAACTCCACTCCCGTCACAACCCAATGGCTTTCATTTCTCCGGTGTACTGCATACACATGGGCCTTGCAGCCGGTACCCGGAAATGTGTCCCGTTTTCTTTGTCTTGTTGGCCCTTCGTCACTGACCTGAACAACCGGGGGTACATACGGTGCTCCTCTATGACACTCAAATAGTCTTCCACAAATTTGATCTGTATTCGCCCGTTTTCTACTCGTCTTAATTCTAATACCGAAACCTATCGTTTTCGAATATGCTCTATAGTATGCTTCAACTTCGTCCAGTGTTTGAAAAACTTGACCCAAGTAAGGTGGATCAGAACCTTCACAAAAAGTATTTCCTCCAGTTGCATCCATATTGATACTGAAATCTATAAAATAAAAATTATTTCCTCCAGTTGTGTTACAATGTTCAATCACCAAAATACCCCCGGTAAGCGACAAATTTTCGAAATGCCCCCGGGGGTTTATTATCACCCTAACGCCCCAAACCAGCTTCAAAACAATCTTTCAGGTGTTTTACGTACACTTCTGGACTAAAAAGTCCTTTGAAAAACTTAACACCATAAAATTACCAAAATACCCCTCTCGCGTTCAGTAAAATTACCAAAATACCCCTCTCGGGTTGGCAATTTACCTAAATGCCCATTTGTATCAGAAAATCTCAAAAGTGCTTTGAAATGCTATTTTAAGCTTCCCGAATTCATTCTTTATCTAAAAAGTATTTTACGGACTTTTCTCCAAAAAATCCCGAATCGGTGTCCGGATCGAGCGCGTAAAAGCCCGTTCGGCCAAAAAATTAGCCAACGACTTCGGAATGGCCCGAATTCCTAGATCTTTTAAAAATAACTAGGCTCTCTTTTTTGTACTTTGGCAAAATCTAGCTCTAGTTATTTTTTATAAATTCGTGAAAAACTGTCTAATTAAGTTTTCACCTTTAGCGACAATTACGTTTCGTATTCACATTAAACAAACATAGTGTTGCACCTTAGGAACACACATGGCGTTAAAATTTATTTCCTTCATTGACCGTAAAATTTTACAATGTTCAATTACCAAAATACCCCCGATGAGCGGCAAATTACGGAAATGCCCCCAGGGGTTCATTATCGCCCTAACGAAAATAACCTTTCAGGTGTTTGACTTACACTTTTGGACTAAAAAGTCCTTTGAAAACCTTAATACCGTAAAATTACCAAAATACCCTCTCGGGGTGGCAATTTACCAAAATGCCCCCTGGCATCAGAAAATCTCAAAAGTGCTTTGAAATGCTATTTTCAGCTTCCTGAATTTATTCTTGATCTAAAAAGTATTTTACGAACTTTTCGCCAAAAAATCCCGACCTGGTGTCCGGATCGAACGCGTAAAAGCTTTCGGCCAAAAAATAGGCAATGACCTCAGAATGGTCCAAATTCCTAGGAAATGGAACTTCCCAACATCCTAGGGTTCTTATAAAAGTTTCGCGCGAAATCGCTCTAGTTTGATATTTTAAATTACACTGCAAAATTACAAGGTTCCCTGTATCAGTTAACCCTTTTCCAGTCTTTGGAAAAATCTGAAATTTTTCTCTGATATAGATATTTTAAGAATAACTAGGGTCTCTTTTTTACACTTTGACAAAATGTAGTTCTAGCTATTTTTTATAAATTCATGAAAAACTGTCAAAAAACACAAATTTTAGACTATGGTAAGAACAATTTAAGCATAACACAATTTAAACAATCCATTGGTAAGAACAATTTGAAATTAACATTGAATTATAAGAAAATTCAAATTACTTACTTGTTTTGACTTGATATATTTGAAGAAAAATTCACCGATTTTCTAGCGAAAAAATCTACCGATCTTCTAGCGTAAAATTTTTTGTTTGTATTGTTGTGGAGATTATGTAGGTGAGATATGGAGTTAGAAGACAGTCGGTAAAGACGATGGAGAGTGGAAGAAAGGGTTCGGGGAGAAGGGATTATAAAGAGAGAAAAGTGAGGGAGAGAGATGAAAGAAGACAGAGAAAAAAAAAGTCCGTGAGTGAGCAGTAGTCAAAGGCTGCGAAAGAAAAAAAAATTGCAGAAGACTTTGCGTCCAAAGCTTCAGGGGGAGGACACCACGTGGCATCACGGAGGGGGAAGGGGTGGGGCCATGGGGAGGGGGCACCACGTGGGGGGGAGGGGGCGTAGGGGCCATGGATAAGAGGCCAACCGCAACTCTTAGTTGCGGTTGGGTTTTTTTTTTGGGGGGGGGGGGGGGGGGGGAGGACATGAGGGGGATGGGGGGGTGGGGGGCGGGGGAAGGACATGAGGGGTGGGGGGAGGGGGGAAATGATTAGCAACCGCAACAATTTGTTGCGGTTGGGTGGATAATATCCACTAGTGGGTGTGGATCGGCTCCCATATATATATATATATATAACTATTCACAATACTAATTTGTCTTTTGCTTTGTTTTGTGTTAAAACGCAGTAACCTTACGCGCGCTGATAATGGCAGTTAAAAATTATTTTTAAAATAAATACTGAATATTAATAAATTTTGATAGTAATATTTTAACTCTAACAATAGTTATTATACTTTTACTATTGTCGCTAAAGTGATTTCATAGCCACTCCTGAGTTAAGAGCTACCGGTGAGAAATTAGCTTAAATATCATTTTTCTTGTTTTAGCTCTATTTTTATCGTTGAATGAGCTATAAAGCAATAGTTTTAAGGATTTTAGAATTGAACGTGAAGCTCAAATATTACATTCCTTTGTATGTGTACATTTGACATGTAACGTGACTAAAAAGACGTTTCATTTAACGCAATTTCATAGTTTTTAGGTTGCTATTATACCCATACGACTTAGAATGCCTAATATACAAAGGCAGCAGGAGGCGCCAGTTAGACTTGGCAAATTTTGACCCGTACCCGCGGGTCCACCCAAGCCCGTTAAAAATTTACAGGCACGGGTACTCCAAAACGCTACTCGTTAAAATTGGACCCGTACCTGGACCGCCCCATTTTTCCCTGTTCGGCCTAGGCCAGGTACGGATTACGAGGGTTACTTGGGTTCTAGGCTCATTTTAGGGTTTTTTTTTTATAATAAGATAATAGCATTGATAATTAAAAGGTTACAAAGTTTGCCCAACGGCATGTAAAGGTCACGAAATTCCCGTGACTCAAGCGTATACAAGACCATTTAGGTCATAAATTAATGAATAATCTTTAAGCCTATACACATTACAGTTAAGTAATATATCAAAAGTCTGAAGGACCTATTGGAACAAAAAATAAGGTAAAATAAATGAGGAAGACATGAAACCGCACAAAACAAAGGTGTACATGACTACCTATGCAATCTCAGCACAAAGACGGGGAGCGAAGGCCATCAACGCTATAATTTTCAGACATTCCACCGGCAAAACCAACACAAAAAACCGCTAGTCGGGGCAACGACCCAAATGAACATACCCAACAGGCCACTCCCTAGTTCAATCCACCCCACCCCCTACCCCCTACCCCCGAAAAAACCCTCCTGCAAACCCAAAGCAGAACCCTGACTACTTTGAAAAAAAACCCCCACCCCTCCCCTCCCAAGGGCCCCCTCCCCTCCCAAGGGCCCCCTCCCCCCTAAAACTCCAAACACTAAACCCCTCACCCCACACGAGCCCCTGTCCCCCCTCCCCCCACCCTCCCAAGGGTCACGGTACACCCACAAAACCCCTAAAAACAAGGTTTCAAAATGATTTATTTTATATTTTTTTCTTCTTTCCAACCCCACAGACTAAAGAGCCCCAACAACCAGCAAAAATCTGGTGCCCTGGTGAAATTCCGGTCACCAGCAGCAAACTTCCGGTCGCTGCCGGAAGTTGTGACACTTCAAATACCATTTCTCATTCACTCTTTCTCCTTTCTCATCTCAACTCTCTACCTCCTCCCTCATTCTTTCTCTCTGACCTTGGTTCACAAGAAAACAAGCGACGCTAACGCCGATCTCTCTCACCCTCACTCATTCAAGAACCACCACAGATCGACGACCATGACGCCTCACCACCACCTCTCTATCTCTCTCTCACATATCAACGGCCCCTGTGCCTCACCGCCACCTCGCTCCTACAGATCGACGGCCACGACGCCTCACCGCCATCTTTCTATCTCTTACAGATCGACGGCCCCAACGCCTCACCGCCACCTCTCTCTCACAGATCGACGGCCCTGACACCACCACAGCCCTACAGATCGACAGCCGATGACCTCTTTGTCTCTCTATCCGTCATTGACGGCTGACGCCTCACAGATCGACAACCGTTTCAGCTCTGTTGTTCGATAACATAACTGGGAAGGCCTTCAGTGCGCAGAACGTTTGGATTAATTTTTTTAATGTGATGTAATTTTTAATATGATGAAACCTATCTGTGATGTAGCTTTTAATGTTTTTTGGGATTTGTGGCTATATACATTCTTAAGTGTTAGTTGAATTGCTGGTATTGATCAGCAAATCAGCTGTCATGTTATTTGTCTGGTTATTATTGTGTGCATTTTATTTTAATTTTTGTGAAATTAAAAACACTTTGAACAGTGTTCTAAAAAAAAGTATTTTTTTAACCTAACTATCAAAAAAAATATTTATATATAAAAAAATGAATTTACATGCGGGTATTACCCAGTCCGCGCAGGTAGGGTATGGATATAGAAAAAAGCTATCCGAAAAATTCGGGTATTTTTTTACCCGTACCCAGCGGGTATATGAGTTTGTCAAGTCTAGCGCCAGTTGATACATACTCCCTACTGCCTCCACCACTAGTGAACGCTACTATTGTAAGCTATCTTTGAGTTGTGCTCTTTTCGATCCAAAACACAGCAGCTCACGTGAACGAGGACACATTAGTACCCTAGGTATATTATGTTGTCTTTATTTTTACGGTATCTATTGTCATGCAAAAGGTAAATGCTGATTACAGCTTACCATTTAAAACCCTTTTATTTTGGACATGGTTAGATTAAATATGTATCCTGATTCGCACGGTACAAGCAACGTAACCATTGAGCTAACTTTTGGTAAGATAAAGTACCTCAAGTTTTAACAATTACTTAAATTAAAATTTGACTGGTTAACGCCGTTTAACCGCAGAAAGAATTCTCTTGCAGAGAAATAAAATATTGTGTTTAGAAAAGTCAAAATGACACCAAAACGTTCACGGATCAAGAATTTCTAGTATGATATCTCACGAGATTGTTTATGAAATCTCATCGGATTACTATGTTTCGTAGTAAATCATATTTTATTTTGCGTCAAAATCTGAAGTGTAAGTTTCACTAAAATTGTAGTACTTAAACATTAAAAATCTTAGGCAAATTTGACCTTTGCATGAGCAACAGATTTTGGGAACCTTACTTGCCGTAATAACAGTGAATTTGATGACATCTATCTACAAGGAAAGTCCCAGAACTAGTTTTTTATTAGTTTCTTTCTATCAAAAGTCCTACCAGAAATACTGATCTCATACTTTTCGCGTGGGTCAACAAAATAGTGCCAAAGTCGCAATCCATCTCAGGCATTTTTGGAATTTGGCATAAAAAGAAACTAACTATAACATTTTTTGCTTTACTTTAGGAAAGAATCAATGACAGATATTATATTCTGGTTGAACAACAAACGGAAAGTATATAGGTGTTAAAAAAAATAGGTACCACTATATTCAAACGCGACCAAATTTATAATGAGCGCGTTCAGATGGAGAGTTATGCATGAAAGAAATTTTACTGAAACAATTCAAATGAAATTTTACTGCTACCATGTCAAAAAATTTTAATCGCAAATTTCACTGAAGCATTAATCATAATTTTTTTTATAATATTTATCGCCAAAAGTGTCGTAAAGAATGCTAATAACGAGTTTTAACGATAATTATTTTTGTTATTTATGCATAAAGACTCGTGAAAGTTTACGCAGAATCCGTTAGCACGGAAATTCAGAATATACTTGGTGAGTTCGGAGATATGGACATTCTTACGCGTCTTTGGACATTAGACTGACGCAAACGACGACGTGAAGTTTAAGAATATGATGATTCCAGGGGAGAATCAAAGCAACGGGCTAGATCACGGACGTCAATGCGGTGCATCTTTGACCGTCGGATATCATGTGATGTCACCGCCGTGATCGACGGAATCACAACCAATTGAGTTCACTTTCCTGACGGAGAACTTATGAAGTCTGACCAAAAGCTAAGAAAAGGGTGTGAAAGCTGGAAAGGGCTTTCCAGGCATTCCAAAAGAGTGTGTGTGGCCCATGGGCTACAGTTAAGATTTGGACCCTCCACCAGAATCTCCGTTTGGGCTTATACGATGATTGAGTGAAGCCCAATTTGTACTTCGTATAGCCGATGCATTGCAGTGCTTCAAATCCGGGCTAGGGATGTCAATTTGGGCACCATACAGCGCCCCGGCTAAAACCCGGCAACACACGTATCGCGTGAGCACAGTAACACATAAAGGGAAATTTGGGGCTTTGATCGACTTAGGTCTAAATGGGGTACTCTCGTTTCTGATATGACTCAAATTTAACTCTTTTAGGCTTGTATGAATGTTTTCATCCCCAACTTAACACAAGTAGGTTTTATGTTTTTCTCTTGCACAAACATTTTCACTGAGGGCAACCACCTTTGGGCCGTCACCATGGGCAACCAGGGTAAGGAAAATGATTTTTCTAGATGTTCGGTTGGTTAAAAAAAGAGAATTGGGTATTGAAAGGATTGTCCCAGATTGGATGGAGTGGGTTTGATATAAATGGGATGCAGCGAGGCAAATTAAATCAAATATGGGCTATACGGGGATGGGCCGACTTAGGTCGGGGCAGGGATCCTAATATTGGGACGATGCAGACTGACCACTGTTACGGTTATGATTCATGAATGGTGTTAACCCGTGACTTCAAACATCATTAATACTTGTTTGGATCTCGTGCTTTGCACACCGGAACAGAGGCACTTTGAGATTTTAGAATCATCAAAATAATATAATAATCACATTGAACGAAACAAATAGGAACTTTTTCAAAAAGGTGCCAGTATAGAAAATTGAATTAAGCGTAGTATTGTAAGCATATAAAATCACCTAAGGTATTGAAATAATGAAAAATAATAAAGAGAAAGAGAACCAACCAAACGTATAAAATCAAATATAATATGAAAATATTGAAAGATCAAGAAATTCTAAAATAAGACTAATGTTCTCACGTTTTGATGAAACTATTAGCAACCAGCAACATGAACCACTTTCATTTTTTGAAGCGTTTAGTATTAAACAAACATAAGAAATTATTTTATATGATTGACTATGCAGCTTGAAGATAAAATTTTCACAAAAATAATCTCTTCTTTTTTTCTTTTGCATATTAGGATGAATCGATCCCTCTCCTTGCATATACTCGATAAAGGGTGAAAATATAATAACGAAAAATCTTAAGGAGTGAAGGTTCAAAAGGAGCATGTATATATACATACATATTTATATATATATCAAGAAAAATAAGGAGGAGAGATTTTTTGTTGCCTCAGATGTTGGTAATCTATGCTCGCAAATGGTGATTACACTAGGTTATTAGAGAGTTTTTTTTTGTGTAAACTTTTAGATTGTTATTTTAGAAATATGTAATCAGTGGGGTTTAAAAGGAGAGAGATTTAATCTAATTGGAATCTAATCTAATTGTACATCAAAAAGAAAAAAAGAATTAAAAGTAGCCAAAAATGATTAATATTAAAAATGTATGATATTAAAGCAAACATGTAATAAATTAGCTAAAAATATCCACGAATGATGATATAAAAGAGAGTTTCAAATAAAGAAAGAGAGAGATTTAAGAAAAAAATTATGACAAAATTAAAGTGATGAAAAAAAATTAAAGCCAAAGTAAGGAGATAATTTAGGAAAGGAAATCATAAACATGGAAGTTACATATAAATAGAGATGTTAACGTGTGAGAGTTTGTGAGAGAGATTGAAAAGTGATAAAGACTTAAAACATGTGACAAAAAGTGTAAAAAAAATAATTAGTAATAAATTAAATATTTTCTAATCCACGTGACGAAAAAGAGAGTAAGACGTGACGTTGACACTTTCTTTCAATTTCGGCTTTCATATATATATATAATTAGATTTTTACGATACCTCGTATTTTAAGCTTAAAACATGCTCTTAGAGAACATGTTGCGTGGCAATTTATATTTAGATGACTAGACGTAGTCAATCACTTGTAAACCCATTTTTCTTTTTGCTTGTCGTACGCTTAAATCACGTGCATTGTGCTCTCTAGTTTTAGGTCTTTCGCTGGTGCACATCTTTATGGAGTTACAACTATACTCCCAAAAGTTGCGTCCAGAATTGTAAAAGCGTTCTGATGACAAATAAAACAAGTCATTTTGAGAGTCAACTTGCGAGAATAAGGTCGCAATCTTTATTAAAGCTTCAATACTTAGATACACAGCATTCAAGCCTTCTTGCATCATGTACTACGCCCCCCTGCTGTTCACAAGGGTCAAATATTCAAGGCAAGTAACGCAGCAAAAGGAGTAAAATCGCTCCACAAAAACCCTATCAAGAACATTAGAAGGAAAAGTCAGCTCCAACGCGATGCGGCATGTTCGGTCTGTCCCTGATCTAATCTAGAAAAGATGATAATCGAGGATCAGTGCGGTGTGGAAGGCCAGTTCTGGCTCCCAAAGCTCTACAACTGGCAGCTGCCTGCATTCAACCCCACAGGAAAACTGTCATGCATGAGGATCAGTGGGAGTCGTTAGGTCACTTTTGAAATCGCATAAAGAGAATACTAACCACTTGAGCAGCAAATGGCAGCATTTTCTCCGGTGGCATGTTACTGCAGATAGCTACAAGGGTAATGTAGAAGACTATCAATCCCATGAACTGCCTCAAACGCCGAAAGTACTAGGAAAATAGTAAAACAAGCTTTACTGAATGCTGTTGGGCACAGATACGAAGTAAGCACATAAGTGACGTCTCGGCAAATACCTAGCAAAGGCCAGTATCAAGGTTCCAAGAGGACACGCATTTCTTATTTAACGTGTTTTGATATGCTTTTGTACTATCACTCTCTTTGATTTCCTTTTCTTTTTCAGTTTTTTCTCCACTTATGTAAACTAGAGAAAAAAAACACGTTTAACACACAGTTTTCAATTTTTTTTCTTCTCTAATTTTGAAAATAAGGCTGTTTTTTTAAAACTCCCATTTAAGAGTTTTAAGTTTTGATTTTATTTTGAGACCACCACCACCCGGCCACTGCTTGACGCTGGCCGGCCACTGCCTGCCACCGGCGACCACATGTAGCCACCGCCTCTGGCTTCAGGCCACCGTCACCGACCACCGCCACACCTCACCACTGCCATCCCAAACCATCACAAAAAAAAAAACTCAAAAAAAAAAAACTAAGTAATTAAAAATCAATTTATTTTTATAAAAAATACTTTGTAGAAATTAAACTGATTTTAATTTTAATAAAAAAACAGAAAACTAAAAGGGAAGTGGTGTCAAACTCTACATTAATTATTTTGGTCCACTTACACTATTGTTAACAGAGGCTATGTTTTCAGTTTGAAATAAACCAACCCGAGCAAGACTGTCCAATGGGCAAGCCCAACGTCGACTGTTTATTCCGCTTCCGCCCAAGTAATACTTGATTTTTGACCAACCGGTGCCAGACTACACCAGGACTGCAATCTGAATGGGCAAGCCCAGGTCCATCTTTCTGGTCTGTCCAAAGCTAATGGAAAAAGTCAGTCTGGTCTCTGTGGATTACTTCGATATGGGCTAGCCCATGAAAAGGACAAGTCGGCTCGTCATCAGTATGCTCGGTGCGTACAAAACAAAGGGAGGTGCAGTTGTCTAAACATTATTTACATTAAGCGTGGACAATCATCATGTCATCAATTAGCGCACATGACTCAAATAATGTGCTCAACTTGATTTTCACTACAAAGGCCAAATACATTTTGTCGCTTATTAGGGTCCCAAACTCTTCCAAAATAACCAAGGAAAATCGTAGATGAAAAGTACTGAGGTGTACAATAGTTTAAGCATCCAATGGCCAGGAAGGAAGCATCAAAATTCCGAATATATATTGCATGGTCTTAGATTATTAGTTCGATCATTTAGAATTGTTGAATTGGAGTGGCATAAATGGGAAATGATAAGATTTACGCTCTTGGAACATACTTAGACGATTTTTTTCTCATGAAATGATACTAAAACGAAAAAATTTTAAAAAAATAAAAAATACGTTGGCTATGTTGATTGTGAGTTAGATCTGCTACTCTCTTCGCAAATAAGAACTATCTCTTTGATGTGATGAGGAATTTGGTCTTGTGAGAGCAGTGCTTGCCTTTTATAGCGCTTTCTAGTTGACTTCGATTCCATCGCAAACTCTTTAGGAAATAGGCTCTATTACGATTGTACATTCTTGTCTTGAATCACGACTAATGTGCAATTAAGGTGTACTAGCATCATGTGTGTATCCATCACCTGTTAATGGATTACAGAGGACCAACTAATATATCTGATTTCAGCAAGCAAAACGCATTATCAATTAGTCGAACCATATTTCAGCAAGCAAGACGCATTAGTCTCTTACTTTTGCTTGCATGGGTTGTCTTCTTCAAGTTAAGTTGTTAAAGTATAAAAATCAAATGGTTCTTTATCGAATCCAATCGAAAAACAATGCCGTTGAAGATAGAAGCGCAAGCGGCGTCTATCAACTAGAAGAATGGTAAATTTTTAATACAAAATAACTTCAAGAATGATGTGTTGTTCGGCCATAAAACCAAAAAATAAAAAAAGTGATAAGAATACCCTGTTATACGGGTATTTGCATTTATAACAACAATTATCTATAATCAAAATACAAAATTACAATATTCTCTAATTTTAACAGAAACACTGTACAGCAGACATGATCCTGCTGGTCAACCAAACCTACTCATTGGGACCTTTGTCACCCAGATCACGCATTAGATTAATCATGTACCGCCTGCCTCACCGGTCATGTACATTCGCAACGGACCATTGTTTATGCCTTCTGTTGGTGATAATTTAAGCAAGTGGGCGTTGTTGCAGAGAAAGCCTGAGTGATTGCGAGGCCCGAGAGAATGGCGTTTCAGTTTCGATGCCACAGACATGCTTTGCGTTTGTTGGTTAGAATAGAGGAACAGAGCGGGGACAGCAGGAGAGAATACACAGCAACGGGACGATGCAAACATCTCTATCCTTTCGAGACACGAGAGACTACACGTACTGGCCACTCTACGGTGTACTAGTTTAGCTGTTAGCTCCTTTTACTTTTTCCCTCTGCCCCCATTTCCAGCGGCAGAGAACTGGAAAAAGGCACCGAGCTCTGGCCTTTCCATTAAATGGCCACGAAGAACCTGTATATCGCCTGAACTGGAATTGGTAATAAATATCTCGAGAGATACATGTACGGTTGTTTCGAGTTTTTTTTCTTCCTAATTAATACTTATTTTAAAACTTAATTATCGATATATTTCTTTTTGAAACATATCACGTTTAGAAATTACCGTTTGAAATTACGATCTTAAAGTAGAAATCGTATTTTTTCTTTATTTTTACTGTAAAGTAGAAATTGATGTTTAAAACCGCGATTTCAAGGTAAAAATTCTTGATTTTCAAAAGTGTGGTATGTCGGTATAAAGTTTTAAAAAAGAGTAAATTAGTAATTAAGTTTTAATCATGTATTAATTAAAAAAACTGCTATATTTTGAAATAAGTTTATGGAGTAATAACTTTTAAGGCAATTTGTTGGAAAAAAAAAGGGAGAATTTATGGTGCATGTCATCCGTTAAGAATCTTAATAAGAATTATCCTTGATCTGTTATAATCCTTTAAAGCTGCATTATGAGTTGTTAATTATTATTGAGTTTCTTTGACTGAACGTGAATAATTCAAAAATGCCGACTAGATACGATGCATGCAAACAATCTTATTCATTTTACGGAATAATGAGAAGACATTTTTTAGTGTAATATCCTTTTGGTGTTACATTAAAAGTGACTCCAGTATTAATACGTGTCCAAAATAAGGATAAATTCGAAAAATACGTTTTGTTAGTGTTACATACTACCTATCTATAGTGGTTACAAGTGACATTTTAAGAAAAATTATAAAAAGTGACAAAATAAAGATCTTAATAAATAAGTAACTACGTATAAAAATATATTTAGTTTTACAAGTTTATATTTTAATAAAATTTACACTATTAATTTTATTTTTACACAGGCATCATGTGTGCCATCGTGACTCGTCCATTTTATGAAAGGAAAAAATCATAGTAACATAATGACCCCTCTCTCTTAATGAGCTATGACTATGGCGTTATTAGAAAAATATTCGGGATGAAAAGTTGATGGAGAAACTCTTTATTCAGTCTATGGTGAAATAATTTTTCGATCTATAATTTCAGTTTATTTCAAAAATCAAAGGAGAAATTGAGAAACTCTTTATACGAGAATCATTTCTTTTGACATATCCAGCCAGATTTGATATATTTATTTACTGCTACGTATATCTTGTTGATAGTACGAGATTTGAGTTATTTTTATCTTTATCTACTATACGAAACTTATTTCACTCTAAACTTATATATATACAGCTGCAACAAAAGAATTGGCGTTCCTAATACATACAGTATAACTAAATCCGACAATTTCTCTGCTCCTATTTGTGCCAATTCCTTACATTTTGGAAATGGTATCCACGCTTCATATTATACACCAATATAATAATTAACAAAGTTTCATTCTCCAATTAAAAATGACAAATCAAATCCATGAAACTCTTAGGCTTCGTTTGACAAATTTTTTTTTTTGGTTTTCAGTTTTTAAAGAGCAGTTTTTTAAAGAGCAGCTTAATTTTTTTTTTTATAAAAACAAGTGGGTGTTTGATAACCCCTTTTTTTTTGAGGTTTTTTTTTTGGTGTTTGGTAACCCTTTTTATTTTGACTTTTTTTTTTGGTGGTTTGCGGTGGCGGTGGTGGGGCGTAGCGGTGGTCGACGGTGGTGGTGGTGGTGGCCGACGGCCGGAGGTGGCTGCCGGCAGTCACCGGCGGTGGTGGCCGGCGGCCGGAGGTAGCTGCCGGCAGTCTCCGGCGGTGGTCGCCGGCGGCCGGAGGTGGCTGCCGGCAGTCTCCGGCGGTGGTCGCCGGCGGCCGGAGATGGCTGCCGACAGTCTCCGGCGGTGGCTGCCGGCGGCCGGAGGTGGCTGCCGGTGGTCGCCGGCGGCCGGAGGTGGTTGTCGGCAGTCTCCGGCGGTGGTCGCCTGAGGTGGCTGCCGGCGGTGGGAGGGTGGTGGTGGTGGTCGAAAAAAAAAACCAAAAGTGAAAAAAAAAATCAGTTTTTGGAGTTTTTTTTTTACTCTGCAGTTTAAAAACTGGTTTTTTAAATTGAAAAAAAAATGGTTACCAAACGCTCTTTTTTTTCAGTTTTTAAAACTAAAAAAAAAAGAGAGAAATTTTTTTTGTCAAACGGGGCCTTAATGTATTTCTCTTCTTCCTTTATACATTCCCCTGAAAACTTGAGTCGCATTTCTAAAAAGTTACCCTTTTCTCAATAGACGCGTAGAAAAGTTGGGTGCAAAAATCACGTCCTTCGTATTTGGAGAATAATTTTGATTGGTCCATGATTCCATCTCACAACTAGCAAGTGACGTCGTATTTATGGCTAACACCCTTCCCTACTAATTGTGGGCAATCATCATTAATCATTAAGATTAAAGCCACTTCCCAAATAATGCTCACATCATTAACTCTGCTGCTTCGGAGAATCTTTCGATTGCCAAGCTTGCCATCACCGACCACACAAATGACTTCATATTTAAACTTTAATAATAAAGTGTTAATGACAACAACTTGAAAATTTTGTGCTAAAATAAAGAGCTAATGAAGTCCAAATTTTAAATAAGAGGCTTTTTAAGCGTATTTGTTTAATACAACCTTTTTATCTGGCTGGGGTTGAAATCACGTTGCAATTTCATTTAATTTTTTTTTTGGTGTGCCTGTGATAAGTTAAAATGACTAGTCGTTAGTTCGTAAAAAAACTTGTACTGCTGGATTAATAAGCAAGTAGCTTCTTGAGTCTCGTACCGAATAACAATTATACATGGCTTGATCTTTATATACATTTAATGAGAAGTTACGCCTTGTTTTATTTCTCCTAACAATTTTAAATATTAGGGAGAAATGACACCTTAAACCTGTTAGAATGAACAATATAAAAATAGAAAAAGTATCCCAGTTTATGATATACATAAACCTATTAGGATGAGCAATAAATTCGTTGAACTTAAAAAATTTCTTAACTTGTTTGCTCGTAAAGATATTTATTGGATAAAAGTTTAATTTCCAAGTCGATCTTCAAGTTGCAGTGAATCATGATGTATCACAAATACCGGAATGTTAGGCTATAAAAAGATTCAATACATTGTTTTCAAAGTAAAATGCATATTTAAAAGTATTTAAACAATAAAACTAATCTAAATTTAGAATCAAAACATCAAACGAAATAAAAGATTCACACGTAGAAATCCATATCCATATGCTATAATTCGGAGAATTTCACAGTGGCAAATTAAAAGTCAGATAACTTTTCAATTTATTTTTGAAATGAGAGGCGCTATTTGTACTCCGCAGTATGCTTATTTTCTACTCTAATTTTAGCAACAACAAAATAAAAAAGCATGTAATATATAATATAAATGTCATTTTTGTTTCACCAAACGTCTGGTCAAATAATACTCCTCTGTCAATCTTCCTGCATGAATGACACGTGGAAAGAGGGGGGGGGGGGGCGGGGGGGGGGAGCCCGTAAAACTTCCACGTGGTGCCACGTGTGATGAAGTTCATTAACAGCGCTGATAATCCAGCAAGCAGCTTACTTTACATTACATTACATGCCGCTGGCACAGAGCAAAGCCATTCAAAATCCTGCAAAAATTTGCCTCCTCTTTTCAGAGCATGATACCCACGTCCACCCACGCGCCTCAGAGGATGTGAGATAACGTTGAGGATTCAGCTCCCCCACGCGCCTCAAGTGACCTTTGTGTCTCTGGAGTCTCAACTCCCAGAGGTTGAACAAGAACTACTTAAGATAGGGTGCAAGTATAAAAAGTCGAGCATGATCTCTGAACCAAAAAAATGTACGTTATTTAAAGTAGTAATTTGTTTGAAAATTGAAATTCCTCCTTTTCATCAATTCACGAGTTGGTATTTGAGGATAGTTATTGCCTGTAATACCTTATTTCCTCCATGCCTACCACCAAAGTTGGATTATTTTCTTAATCTAAAATTTTTAAAAGTGGTTTGGATTTTGAATTCGATGAAGCTTTTCTTATATTTGTGTCACTAAAAGAAGTATTTTTAAAAAAATAATTAGAAAACAAATTTCACTTGAAATTTTAACCGTACGATATGAAGGTACCGGGAGGGGCAAGCACTTAATTGCATTCAACGCTGCTGTTTCTATCTTTGTTTTTTTTTTTTCCTTTAAATTATACTGGAGTCCTCTTTCGTCGACGTCTTGATATTTGATTTAGTATAACTTACACCCGTGAGTAGAATCATCACATGAGTGAGATCGAACTAAACAAATGGACAGAGATAAGACGAGAATAAAATAGCAAGTTTTTCTTTACAGAAGAACATGACCAAAACTGGAAGCAATAATAATTAATTAATATTGAGCTTTCCTTTTAGCCATTAATTTTATTAAAGCTATATTTGGCGAGATTTAAAATCATTTCTAGCAACAATTGTTTCACATTTGGAAACCGGAATGGAGTTCAAATCGATGAATGCGAAATGTGTTAATGAATTTCTTGTCAGAGAACTTAATTAAAGAGGTCTTGATTCTTGAATTAACAAATTGAAATAAATATAGTGGTCCCCACTCGAAAAACGTAAATGTGGATTTACTGTTCTTATATCAGTTAAGCAAGCACCCACGTAAGGAAGAAAGAGAAAAGAGAAGACAAAACTCCGCTCTAACACTAAAACCTCGGACAGCGAGACTTCCGTTTTGTGTCCGTCAAAAAAGTTATCGGATTCTCTGCAGATTCTATCACGCGCCTCTGCACAAGTCCCTCCGCTCTTAACTTTGATCTACGCGTCACCGCAGCTCGTGGCTAACACGCCATCAACTCCACGACTTTACGTCAAACAAAAGTACTTTATGCACGGCCAAATGCATTCGTGCATAATTGCACGACCTCCGTACCATGATTGCTACTGCCCAATGTTTCGGATGGTCCTATTTTGCCCATAAAGTTTAAAAATGTTTCTTTAGTTCAATGAAGCATTCTCCGGGTATTGCAAAAAAAAATTACCCACACATGTTCGGACGATACTACTAGTACTGTTCATTGATACTTTTTATATATTATTATTACTTCACACAAGTGATTTGTGCAGCACAAACCTGTTCAACGTAATGTGAGAAGTAACATTAAGATTGGTTTTAAAATAATTTTAAACAAAAAAGTTATCGAAAAGATTGAATCGATAAACTGATTAGGTGATTTTGAGATCCATCAAGTGATGACAGCGGATACTGTTCTTTCTTTTATTACAGCAAAAAAAGTAAAAAAGAAAAAAAAGGAATAGAAGACAACCAGTAAAAGATTATGGAGAAAATTAGTACAACGTCGTGTCTTTAACTTTTTTTGTAGAGTGCTGCATCAAACTGTTACTTTTTTACTTCTTAACCAATAATCCAACATCCTCAAGTTCAATGAACAATCATTACGAGTGTTTATCCATATCCCAGTCTAGCATAGGGTATTTTAGATGTTTTAATAGTATGAACTTTCAAGGTATTATATAAAAGGTAAAATTCATTTTAGCGCGATGCTACTGAAGTAATCATTTTTTACTTAAACTAATCAATTCATTTGCTTTCATTCACGCCATTCCACCGCTTGAAAAACCAATTTCTTGATTTTTAAGATGCCAACATATGTACCCAATTGCATTTAAAAGTCAATCTAATGCAAAAATCTGATTAAGGGGCAGACATTAAAGAGATCTTTAATGCACATTTTAAAACCAAAATCTTACCGTTGCCAAGCCAAAAATGGTAACTTTTCAAAATTACCTCGCGTGGATGCTACTCTCGTGGGCCTAAATGGAAAGTGAATTACACTTCCTCCTTCCCTCTACAAGTCAAATCCTTTCCTCTCTCTCTCTCTCTCTCTCTCTCTCGGATTACCTCAATCCATATCACCATTCTCTCTCTCCCTCTAAAAACTCAAAAACCCTTCACACACACACACAGTCACACTGTAACCTGTCACTACTCTGCTGTTAGCCTACAGCTGTAACAGCTTCTCATTGAGCCACTCACTTCATCCACTTCTCCATCCTCCATCTTTGAACTACTGTTTCCCCTTCTCTCTGTAGAAGGAAGAGAGAACAGAACAAGAAACAGCCATGAACAACAGCAAGGAGAAGCTGGTGGTAGAGGTGGTCGCGGCTCACAACTTGATGCCGAAGGACGGCGAGGGATCATCTTCTGCCTTTGTAGAAGTGGAGTTTGAAAACCAGAAACAGAGGACACAAGTCAAGTTTCGCGACCTGAACCCGGTTTGGAACGAGAAGCTCGTTTTCCATGTAAACGACGTCGCGGATCTGCCTTACAGAACCATAGAAGTCAACGTCTTTAACGAGAAGAAGTCGAACAACAGCAGAAATTTCCTGGGTAAGGTTCGGGTTTCCGGCTCAAATATTGCCCGGGAAGGCGAAGAGGTTCCTCAGCTCTACACCCTCGATAAGAGAAGCTTGTTCTCTCATGTACGTGGCGAGATAAGCTTGAAGCTTTACTTGTCCGTTCGAGAGCAAGTTAAAGAAGTCATCAATGGAGTTGGAGGAGTTTCTGGTAATTTTACCAAGAAACAGAAGAAGTTACAACAGCAGCAACAGCAACAAGGGATGGCGGCGGCGGCGAACATGGCGGTGCAGCAGCAGCATTTGGGTCAAGAGGGCAAAGTTTTGAGCCATCAGAACCAGATACAGCAGCCGACCCGGGTCGACCCAAACCCTGGTGACCTCAAGCCCGTTGTTATCACGACGGTTCCCATCTCCGGCGGCGGAGCTGCCTTGTACGGCGGCGCCGGAGTTGGCCGGGGTGGTGGAAATGGCGTGTACTCAAATGGGTCGGGCGAGTTTTCACTCAAAGAGACACGTCCCCATCTGGGTGGTGGGCCTTTGAACAAGGACAAGACAAGCTCTACGTATGACCTGGTGGAGCAAATGCAGTACTTGTACATCCGGATGGTGAAAGCCCGGGGAATCTCTGGCTTTGGTGGTGGAGAGGTGGTGGCGGAGGTGAAGTTGGGGAACTATAGGGGGATCACAAAGCGGGTCGGGTTGAACAACGCTGAATGGGACCAGGTATTTGCCTTTTCCAAGGACTGTATTCAGTCATCTTTTGTGGAGGTATTTGTGAAGGAAAGAGATAAAGATGACTTCTTAGGCCGTGTTTGGTTCGATTTGAATGAGGTACCTAAGAGGGTTCCGCCGGATAGTCAGTTGGCACCGCAGTGGTACAGAATGGAGGACAAGAAAGGTGATAGGGCAAAAGGGGGTGAAGTTATGGTGGCGATTTGGTTGGGGACTCAGGCTGACGAAGCCTTTGCTGAGGCATGGCATTCCAAGGCTGCCAATGTTCATTTTGATGGCTTGTGTTCAATTAAGTCCAAGGTGTACCTTTCGCCTAAGTTGTGGTACCTTAGGGTTTCGGTCTTGGAGGCACAAGATGTTATTTTGGGTGAAAAAGGGTCATCAATGATGAGATATCCCGAGTTATTTGTTAAAGTTCAAGTGGGGAATCAAGTTATGAAGACAAGGATTTCTTCTGCCACGGCTAACCGAGGGCTTAATAATCCCTTATGGAACGAGGATTTGATATTTGTAGTAGCCGAGCCTTTTGAGGATTACGTGTTGGTTTCGGTTGAGGATAGGATTGCGCCGAACAGGGAAGAGATTGTGGGGAGGGTTTTGCTTCCCGTGGTAAATATAGAAAGAAGGTTGGATGATAAGCAGGTGGCTTCAAGATGGCATAATCTTGACACTCATTTCAGCAACCCAAATGAGTCGAAATCAGTAGTGAGATTTGCGTCTCGGATTCATCTTCGTGCGTCGCTTGATGGGGGGTACCACGTGCTTGATGAGGCAACAATGTATAGTAGTGATGTTCGCCCCACTGCGAAACAGCTTTGGAAACCTCACATTGGTGTTCTTGAAATGGGGATTTTGGGTGCTAGCAATCTTATGCCGGTGAAGATGAAAGAAGGCAAAGGAGGTTCAACTGATGCTTATTGTGTTGCTAAGTACGCACAGAAATGGGTTAGAACTCGGACTGTGGTGGATAGCTTGTCGCCAAAATGGAATGAGCAGTACACTTGGGAAGTTTTTGACCCGTGCACGGTGATCACAATCGGGGTGTTTGATAATTCACGTGTCGAAAAGAACATCGCCAATGGCAGTGCTGGGAGTCGCGATTCTCGAATTGGGAAAGTTAGAATCCGGTTATCGACGCTTCAATCGGATCGAGTTTACACTCATGCCTATCCATTATTGATGTTGCATTCTTCGGGTGTGAAGAAAATGGGGGAGCTTCATTTGGCGGTACGTTTCTCGTGCGCTAACATGCTCAATGTTTTTCATATGTACACAATGCCTCTGCTACCAAAGATGCATTATGTGCAACCTTTGTCCGTGAATCAATTGGATAGCTTGAGGTACCAAGCTATGAATGTGGTGGCATCAAGGCTCAACCGAGCTGAGCCGCCACTGGGAAGAGAAGTGGTTGAATACATGCTTGATCATGACTCCCATATGTGGAGCATGAGAAAAAGCAAGGCGAACTTTTTCAGGCTCACAAATGTCTTAGCCTGGTTTATTGCCGTGAGCCGGTTGCTGGAGGCGATGCGTAACTGGCACAGGCCCGTGTATTCGACCCTGTTCGTCATTTGTTTCATCGTGCTTGTGCTGGTCCCGGAGCTAATTGTGCCGTCGGTGTTACTTACCTTTGCTGTTGTGGGACTCTGGCGATACAAATCACGGCCGCGCCATCCGCCTCACATGGATACCCGACTTTCGTACGCCGAGACCGTTCACCCCGATGAGCTGGATGAAGAATTTGACTCATTTCCGACTAGCCGGAGTGCAGAGATTGTTCGGATGAGGTACGACAGGCTGAGGAGCGTGGCCGGGAGGATTCAGACTGTGGTTGGGGACATGGCAACTCAAGGCGAGCGGTTCCAAGCATTGCTAAGCTGGCGTGATCCGCGAGCGACGTTCTTGTTTGTGATCATTTGCTTCTTTGCTGCTTTTGGGTTCTACTTGGTGCCAATTAGGTGGGTGGTGGCTCTTTGGGGCTTGTACTTTCTGAGGCCGCCCAAATTCAGGAACAAGTTGCCGTCAAGGGCTGTGAGTTTCTTCAAGAGGCTGCCGACTAGGGCTGATAGCATGTTGTAGGGGGTTTAACTTAGGAATGCATGGTGTTGTATGTAGGGGTCGAAAGGGATTAGAGTTCCAACAGCGCAAGGCATTTTGTAGGTCGTTTAAGTTAGAATAGCATGGTCTTGTATGTAGGGTTGAAAGGGATTAGGATTGCAACAGTGCAAGGATTTTGTTTTGGCTTTTGGATGCTGCCTTGTTTATGTACTATCACTCTTCCTGCAAACATTGATGAAAGTTTGTGTTTTGATATGCTTTTGCAGCCTCAACCAACTTACATTTTTTAACTTGATTAGCATACAAATGCTGCATCTTTAACGAGAAATCTCGTTTGAAATTCATCTCGGGGTAGGGGAAGCATTCCAGAGGTTAGAAAAAGATAAAACACGCACATAATTGCAACGTGGGCTGAGTAGTGAGAATTTCTCAACTTTAGTTCTAAAAGTTGACTTGATAATCCAGTAATTACGTTTTTGTAAAAGCGATCTGATGACAAATAAAACAAGTCATTTTGAGAGTCAACTTGCGAGAATAAGGTCGCAATCTTTATTAAAGCTTCAATACTTAGATACACAGCATTCAAGCCTTCTTGCATCATGTACTACGCCCCCCTGCTGTTCACAAGGGTCAAATATTCAAGGCAAGTAACGCAGCAAAAGGAGTAAAATCGCTCCAGAAAAACCCTATCAAGAACATTAGAAGGAAAAGCCAGCTCCAACGCGATGCGGCATGTTCGTCTGTCCCTGATCTAATCTAGAAAAGATGATAATCGAGGATCAGTGCGGTGTGGAAGGCCAGTTCTGGCTCCCAAAGCTCTACAACTGGCAGCTGCCTGCATTCAACCCCACAGGAAAACTGTCATGCATGAGGATCAGTGGGAGTCGTTAGGTCACTTTTGAAATCGCATAAAGAGAATACTAACCACTTGAGCAGCAAATGGCAGCATTTTCTCCGGTGGCATGTTACTGCAGATAGCTACAAGGGTAATGTAGAAGAGTATCAATCCCATGAACTGCCTCAAACGCCGAAAGTACTAGGAAAATAGTAAAACAAGCTTTACTGAATGCTGTTGGGCACAGATACGAAGTAAGCACATAAGTGACGTCTCGGCAAATACCTAGCAAAGGCCAGTATCAAGGTTCCAAGAGGACACGCATTTCTTATTTTCTCAACTCTCCACACGAGTACATCATGAATATTCAATATATATATGGTGCTTTAAGCGTACAAGGCATGGTTAAAGTAAAAGGCCGTAACGAGGAATTGTCACGTATAATGCCCTTCCAAATGCCTTGTGTTTTATGCTTACATGGGGGGACATATTGACAAGACCCCGTTGACGCTGCAACTCCCTGTAGTCTTAGCTGCTAGTTTCGGGCTTCAGGGGCACAAGGATTTTATAAATTATTCCAAAAATTCATATATTAACGAATCTACAGATTCGTATATTTACAAATCTAGCACCCTGTCCCATATCGGCAAGTGTTTGAAGATAAACCTAAAAGAGGCTAGCCAATAGGTATTAAAAAATTGCTTGTCGGTCTTTTCAACTAATCTCAAACACCATCGTGTCCAATGCGGGATGTGGTCATGCGATGTTACAACTTAAGACATGCCAAAGGAAATAAAACATTGAACAAGCAGTTCTTATGACCAACTTACCATTTGGTCACTGGTGGTCCCATGCTAGCATTTCTGAAATATATATAGTTTCCTTAACTGATGTACATAATTATTTCAGAATTTACTGGTGGAAAACCAGTAGTAGCAAAAGAAAGAAAAAATGCAAGGGAAAAGAATCACAGAGGTAACAGAAATGAGTTTTATGAATGTTGAATTGTTCAAGTACCATAAAGGATTGCTCCAATAAATGCATCCCCGGCACCAGTTGTATCAACAAGTTCGGAAGGTGGTATCTTCTCAGCTGTTCCCAGGAATAGCCTCCCAGTCACCATTCCCACCCCCTTCGCTACAAATTTGGTCTCCGTCTGAGAGGATTTAAATTAATGTAATCAGCAGACAGCAATCAAATCATATTTCATTCTTCCGTTTCAGAAGTTTGGCATCCAACAAAAAGAAATGGATACAAAGCGAACAAAGAATCCCAATACATCACTCTTTATTCGATGTTTATGTGGACGTATAACTCTTTGATTCCTAGCTATCACTTGATTTGATATCATAGATGCCGCAACCTTCATAAATTTTATTGTGCAAACAAAATTATACAGACTTCTGCTCTCTAATCTTGGTCTGTTAAATCATAGTAGCTTCAATTTGAAAAATGTAAATTAGAAGTTTATCAAATAGGTACAAGCCTGTTGACAGTGGAACTTGCTTCCAGCAGTCCTTGGGCTGACTCTGAAAGAAAAGTTTTCACTTCCTACTAACTACCGATACAACACACTTTTTCCATTGAATTTTTCTTACGGCATGGAAACAGAAAGAAACAAAAAATGAATGAAGACCTAAGCAACATCCAGCAAAATATTCTCCTCCATCTGTTTCCCCTCCTTTAACATCCCATGCGTCAAAGATCAGCCTGGCCTTTAAATAAGAATTCCCTTATGGGTTCCACCTAAATGTAGCACCTAGTTCTAAAAAAGTATGCACGGATTGAAAGCATGATATACATTGTTGGGCCCATTCTTTACAAGCTTAAGCTTTTAGAACAGATAGCAACTTAGCATGGTAACAGAGCTCTCGCTGCGGAAGTTCTTGAGTTCAATTCTTCCCGCCTACATATATGTTGCCCCTTATTATAGTGCAATTTGCACTCTATTTGTTCGTACACTTGGTGGTGATGCAACTTTAGATTCTCCCTCCACGTGCAATCAGGGGCTTACACATGAGGATGAGTGTTAAAGCATGATATACATTGTTGGACCCATTCTCTACAAGCTTAAGCGTTTAGAGCAGAAGGGTAACTGGATCACCTTACTTGGCCAACAACATGAGCAGGGCCAGCTTGGTTACGCTCCAAAAGCATAACACTGTACCATATCTTGAAATCATGAAGCATCATATACAACACAAAAGCGAGTAAATGACGGCTTCATAGATGAAGTGGAAAGATCATTATCTAAGCTAAACGCATGCATAAATATCTACAGAGACATTTATATAACACACACTCGCAAAACGGATGTAGATGCAAACATAGATAGTATACGCTCAAGCTCACAGAAAACATATATGTGAACTAGATAGCAAGTCAATCTAGCAGGAAGAAAGGAAATTACCGAATGAATGGATGTTGGGATGGCTACGTTACTATCTACTTTTTGCTTCAGCTCTTCTAATGAACTGTCTATGTCAATTTCTTCAGATTGAACACCTTGCGGTGGAGGTAAAATTCCAATTAAAAGGTGCAATTAAAGCAACAAATCTGTACTTTCCAATAAATTCCACCAGTAAAACAACTAGAAATTGTCTACGCACCAATAACACTTCTCTCGAGCATTATGCACCCATCTTCACCTAAAGTCACAATCACAAATTTTAGGTTTGGTAACCTCAAAAGCATGGAAACAAGTGCACTTGGAACAGATGGGGCCTCAGTCCATGCCTGTCAGATAAGAATACACGTGAAGTCATTTATAAACAAACTTAGAATTAAGAAACCAATGCAGCCATGAATCAGCCATTGGGAAGGACTACTCAAAAAAACAAAAGGAGGAAACAATCATTGACGCAACAGGGAATTATCCCGGGACAGCAATGCGGACTTTTACCTTGGAATCTAAACACTACGTGTGCAGTCAGCACACATAGAAGTATTACAAGAAAAGATTTTGAGAAGAAGTGGACAATTACACCATGAATCTGTCAACAGCATATTTGCATATTGAAGTACTTGATGAGGCTGAAAACGATCAAAGTTCCTCCTATCCTGCAACCGCACTTCTACTATTTGACGACCCTGCAAGTTTTTCTTAAAAAGCCTCTATATGACGTGCCTGCCGAATTTGGGACTTTCTGGGGGCATTGCATCAATAGTATACCAACTAGAATTCTCACGAGAACATTTTTGTTTAAAAAGGACATACTGAACTCATATATTCCAAAAGAATTTGATATATCTTCTTCAATGACATAAAGAACCCAAACCCTTTGTCAATTCAAGAGCTTGGTCTCTTATTGAGATACTCAACCATCATTGTTGAGCGGATTGTGCTAGAGAGAGATGGTGAGCAGCTACTGCAGTATATATGTGTAAGTTTGAGAGGGCAAGGGTTTCTAAGTTGTTTAATATAGACAAGTTAACTACAAAATTGCCATTTTATCGCTGCTTATTTGGTTCTTGCAGTTGTCCAAATTTTCAATGTAAGAATGGAACCGAAGCAGAAATCCACCTTTATTCTAGAATGCCAAACCAATTGCACCATTTATCCAGTTACTTTCGTTGCAGAAATGCCCCTAGTACCATGATCCAAATTGATCTGGGCGTGAAAGAGGTTAAATAATTATCCAAGTTCAAATTTTATTATAAACTTTTTGTTTTGAGGACTAAATCCAAGTATAAACTTAAAATGCTTACTTTTTGAGCTGAATAGGAAGTCCATTCTAAATAGGGACAAGTGCACTGGAGGCAGATATTAGAGTTTAAGGTCTAAAAAAATCTTGAAGTACTAATAAAACACCACCAGAAGCATGTAATAAAGGTCATCTTACCTGTGGAAATTTTGCAGTGCATACAACATAGTCTGAGAAATTTAGAAGATCATCCAAGCCATCCCTTTTCTTTTCTGCGTCAATTAGGATAGGTATACACTTGCGACATG